>JACATO010001900.1:0-600000 GCA_018389105.1 Nautilus pompilius
CTCTCTCTGTCTATCTGTCTCTCTATCTGTCTCTCTATCTCTCTCTCTGTCTCTCTCTCTCTCTCTATCTCTCTCTCTCTGTCTCTCTGTCTTCTCTCTCTCTCTGTCTCTCTCTGTCTGTCTCTGTCTCTCTCTCTCTGTCTCTCTCTCTCTCTGTCTCTCTCTCTCTCTGTCTCTCTCTGTCTGTCTCTGTCTCTCTCTCTCTCAGCCTTCTTCTTTTGTAAATGAATTTACAGATGTTGTGTTTGGGAATTGCCTTACCAACTGTAGCACATTTTTCAGAAGTCAACTTTTATTGGTCCCATGAGTTTGATTCTCGGTCATTTATGTTGGGTGTATCCCCCCCTCTTTTGTTTTCTTCTCACTCTTCTCTACCATTCAGTCACATGTATTTTCTCCAAGCTCCCTGGTTTTTTCCCACATCTAAAAATAAAGAATTTCAGTAGAGTTTCTCTGCTGAAGTCAGCAATGCCAGGCCCCTTTTGGCTCAGGATAGGCTCTAGCAAATAACCACAGCAGTACACTCCCTCACCAGGGTTTTCTCCATCGTGGAGAGATCATCTCTGTTGTTGACACACATGTAAGACACAACTTAACACTGCTTGTGTCTGCTCTCATAGCATTGCATTGCATTGTAGAAATGTTTTTTTTCATTACATGCAGATAAACATTTTTCTAGATTTCCTCACCACTACTTACAGGTCACTTTTCAGGGATGCTATTATTTTAGTAATCACTTTACTTTTTTTTTGAGATAGAACTGCCGACGAAATGTCTGATGTAGAGTAAAAATTCTTGTTTCTTTTTCTCTCTCAGTGAATTGTAGTGTAGGAGCTATATAGAATCCTTCCTGTTCCAAATCCAAACAATCTACCAGGTTGTCACAAAAGTTTTATCGGTTTATTTACTGCAACAACGAGACTCCACATTGCTGCTGAACGTGGAGTTTACTAATCAGAGTAGGTTCCATTACCATCAGTACACTTCTGCCAATGAGTTACCAGAGCATTTATACCATTTTGAAAAAATCTGGATTTCTTGAATCAATAAACTGTTGGAAGGCAGTTTCAAATGCTGCTGCTTGGTTGGAGAAGGATTTCACACGGAGGAAGCTGTCGAGGTAGAAAGGTCTGGTGAATAGGCTGATTGAGGGAGAACTTCATACCCCAACAGGTCCAGTTTCTGAAGAGTCTCTTTGGCAACATGAGGACGAGCATTGACTTGGAGCAGGATTGGGCCTCTTCGGTTCACCGATGCTGGCTGTTGATGGGAGAGTTTCTGATGAACAACGTTTAATTCACGACAGCACCTTTCAGCTGTGATGGTTTCACCAGGTTGCAAGAAGTTATAGTGGATGACACCAGTTGTAGTCCACCAGAGAGTGAGCATGACCTTTTTTGGGTGGAGGCTGGGTTTTCGAATGTAGTTAGGCACCTTGTCATTTGTAATCGTCGTAAAGGATCCATTTTTCATCACTCGTAATGATTCGGTCAAGAAATGGGTTGTTTTTGCTTCTTATGACAAGCGAAGAGCAGATCTCCAATCGACGATTTTGTTGTTGTTCTTTTAACTCGTGAGGCACCACCTGTCAAGGTTTTTCACTTTGCCCATTGCATCAAGATGCCAGGAAACAGTTACAGTGCTTACATCAAACTCTCCAGCAAATCCTCGCAATGTTTTTCTTGGATCGGCTTCAAATGAGGCTTTCAGACGGTCGTCATCACAGCTGGAAGGTTGTCTGCTATGCTCCTTATCTTTGAGGCTCACATCTCCTGATTGAACCTTTCAAATCATCATTGTACTATGCACTCATTTTCTGTGTCCTTGCCCCATGCCTGCTTAATATTAAGAGTTGCCTCGCTCGCTTTGTGGTCCGGTTTGAACTTGTGAAGCAAAAATGGCACGAAAAACTTTTCTATCCAAGCTTCACTTAGAACCCTGAAACAAATATCCATTTTATGATTTTTAGAAAGGTAGGTTTTGCATAATGTCTGCCAAAGCACAGGCTACAAAATGATATATAACTCATCTACATACACCTTCACAAGCATGCGAAAAAGTGAACCCCAAATTAACATAATATTGTAGTCTTACATTGAGGTGATAATGCAAAGATATTACTGTTGTAATATTCATAGGATTAGTTCAAGCTTCTCCACTCATCTTAGTAGCAGTAGTAATACAGCTAACTAATAAACCCATGCTTTGACGATTGGCCAGTCACTTGTTGGTTGCTAAGTTTTTGGTTATTATAATCAGATGAATACTTTAGCTCACTGCACTTTAAAATCATTGCTTGTTGGGACTAACTGATGTGTAGAATCATTAGTTAGTTTCATTTCTAGTAATAAGGTAATGGGAGAAGTACAGACTAACCCTCAAACTTCTTGTTTGATATAAAATAATGTGGTAATCTGCAGCTGGCTGAACTCATGATAATCTTTAAACTAATTTTATTATACTACATCAGCAGCAAAAATTAGTGGTTGATTCCATGCATGAATGCATGCACAGGCACATAATCTGATTTAACCTATTGTTATTGTTTGTGCCCATTATACTGTCTTTTATTAATAGTTAACTGACACAATAAACTGGAAATTTTCTGTTTTCTTTACAGCTTCCAAATAATTTATTTGAGGAACTTGCAGTTGATGTTTATGATGAAGTTGACAGGAGAGAGAATGATGAAAGTAAGTATTCTGATAGCTGTTGAAAATTTACATGGCAGCAGATGCTGCTTTTCTTTTTCAGTTACGGGTTACGTCTTAAATTAGGATCTGGGATGAAATTGCAGAATGAGAATTCTGCTGAAGAGAAATCATGGGCCAGCTGGATTGATTTTACTATTAAGGCATTAATGTGCAGAAATAAAGATCAAGATTGATTTTTTATTTGAAGAATAAATGACCTATGAGTCATATTTAATGTAAAAATGTGTGTGTGTGTGTTAAGTATGTTAAGGGTTGGAATTTATTTCTTTGAATGCAGTCTTGGACCACATGTAGATGTGCATGTGCTACAGAATCCATGCTGCTTTTAACTTGATAACTGTCGTCCCTATTTCGTTTATTTCCGATTTTGATCTTCCACATCATGAGCTGATTGGATGCAGCAATCTTAATCATCTGTTGACTAAAAATTTCTGATTTAAAGTTGAAGACTGCTTAGAAATATTTTTTTTTTTTTTTTGTCTTTACAGAGGATCAAGTACTTTAATCAGACCTCTCTGTATACCACCTGGAGTACATTTGCACCCCACCGTCCTTCAAGTCAGTATTACTCTGCACAGTTTGAGCCATAGGGGCTGCGTGATTTTCATTATGGCTGTTGACTAAATGTACAACCAGTTTAACGCAGATGTTAGTTAATGCTTCTGTGCTGAGGTGCAGGTGCACCCTTAAGTAAAGTAAAAACTGATGTGGTATGCAGAGGGTCAAGCAGCTTGTGAGTTTTTTTAAAAAATAAATTTAAAGCAAATGAAATTTTAAATTAAAAAAAAAAAATGTATGGAGCTGTAAAGTAAACCATTTTCAAAGGTGACAGTTTGCTGATTGGAGACCTGGCTACCCTTCGCATGGCGTGCCTACCCTCACTTTTATCATGAGAAGGACAACCGATAGCCGTGTATATGTCCTGTTCATTGAAGCCTGTACACCCCTGCATCAGGAAATCATACATTTTCCAAAGGAAAGCATATGTCGTCATTTCACTTTTGCCAGTATGTACTCTGGTCTTTCAAATGGTGATTATTTGTTTGTTTGCTCATCTCTCTCAGTGAATGCAGAACAGCGAGTTTTTTCTGTCAAGTGTTTAAGGTTTTTCAAATATTTCAATGAAACGTTAGGTTATCCTTCCAGAAATCAACAAATTCAATTTGTGATAAAGTAAGACCCCAGTTTACTTAGGTTACCTTGCTGTTCCTAACTTAAATTGGGCAGTAGGACCCCAGAGCAATCTACAACCAACTCATCACCTTTAAGAGGTAATTGGTTAGGTGAACTTTTAATGTTAATTTCATCTTCATTAAAAAAAAAAAAGCAAATTTTTAAAAACTGGTTTTCTTATTACAGTCCAAGTTTCCATAGTGGAAACTTTTGCCACTAGAAGAGTAGACCTATTGTTGTTTTTATTAAACTCCCGTGTGTACGGTGAAGTGTTAACCCTTTCACTGTTGATTTCGATTCAAGATCAATATGAATAAAGATTTCATCGACTATAGTTGATTAGCATTCTGAAAGGGTTAATGGATACCTCAGCATTATCTTACTCTAATAGTGCACCTGTGAAAATCACATATTGATCTGTTTCATGCTGCAATTTTAAATTATCAGAATTGTCTAGACTATAAAATCCGAGACACTGTATTTGAAGAAAAGACAACTAATCAAAATTCTCCACTCTGCCATGAAATTACTTTCAACACTTTGTACTTTATTTATTTTTTTGTATAGTAGAATGGTATTCATTTATGTCAGTCCTTTGTTTTATGCTGTCTAGAATTGTTGGCACAAATAGTGAGTATTTCTAGGGTGGAGAAGATGACCATAGTTCAGTTAGCTTGTTAATTAACTAACCAGCTGAAGAATCTCATCTGATTGGGCTTTGTGTGTTAGCCTAAACAAGGAATAAAAGGAGATTGAGTTCTATTATTCATAAATGAACAAGTGTTTGTGCCATGTTTCAGTTTGGCTCTCAACCAATGATCAGTCATCCCTGGTAGGAGACAGACAGACAATCCCATTTCTCCCAGTGAATCCAGAGTTTTCTACAACAAGAAATCAAGTGAGTGGTGATAGGGAGGAGATTGTCTTGTTTGTCTTTTCCTAACACTAACCTTTTCTTTTTTTTTTTTTAATTACCTAAATAAATGAATTTAATTTTGTTCAATACTGATACACAATTCCTAGTTAACTCTAGTTCTGACTGGGACTACTGGACTTATAGATAATAAACAGTTGTACTGGTCTTATGCAAGGGTCACTTCTGTCCATGAGGAGTGTGCTAGTGGTTACTGTGAGATGTCAGTAGTAAGATAGTTTTCAAGAGATCAATGTAGTCTTAAATACAGTACACACATTGAAGGAGACGGGCAGGCCAAAGAACTTACCAGCTTGCTTGCAGTATAATAATAATAAAAAAAAGCTGTTGATGCTTCCTCATTTGAATATAAATAATTTCTTTTAACAAATTTTAAGACTAATTTATTTTGAATAAGTCTAGGAATTCTTTTAAAAAGATTAGAATGTAAATTCACGGTGCTAACTACTACTTGATTAAAATTTTCTAGCTTTTTCCTTAATTCACCTCTGTCATTGACTATGCTCTGCCAATTTTGCAACCGAGTGTCAGCCAGACCCGTAAGCTATCTAAAACAGATGGCCAGGGCTGATCACTGGATGCACTTGATGTATGACAATAGCAGCACTCCAGTAATTTGTGGATGTACCCATTGTTCAGATACACGAGAAATGTGCTCAAACCCTCACTGCTGCCAAGATAATATAGCAAGAAAGTGACAGACTTCACTGTCTGGTGTCACGATAGAAGCAAATTTGCACCCATGCAGCCATTCCATATGAAACTGTTAAGCTCCAGATAGTGGCTCACATTGCTTAGAGCAGACATTCTAGACTCTGTTAGTTAGAGAAGTCTAATATAGCTCTAGCCTAGATTTGCGATGTTCATTTGTTGTCCCACTAACTGGGCTGGGCAAGGTACAAAATGCTATCTGCTTTAATCACAACTGTAGAGAATGGCTGGATGGAGCAGCCAGCAGCACCTGTAGAGAGGTTGACAGACTTTGGTTGAAAGGATGGGTTAATCATCACTATAGATAGCTCTTTTAATCCCACCAACAACAGGGGGTATTGCTGTCTTTTACAGAGGTATTGAAATCCATGAAGAGGCAGGTGCTCTCACCATGCATACATACAGAGCTGTTAACTTCTCCATAATGGGGGGGGGGTAAGTAAAAAAAATATTAAAAGTTTACAAGCTACTGTATTAATTATTGATTAATTAACCCTTCTTGTTGCTGGTTTTAGGGACGACAAAAACTGGCTCGGTTTAATCCTCGTGAATTTGCAACATTGATTATTGATATCCTGAGTGATGCTAAAAGGAGACAAACAGGAATCACATCCCCTGTGCAAACTCCAAAAGAACCAAGTAAGTTTGGACTTTTTTTCCCCTCATCTTAACCTGCCACCATGAGCTTTGGTTTTAACAGCTTAAATGTTAGTTCTGCCCTGTTAGTAATGTTTCTAACAGGCGGATGTCAACACGGACCTGACCCCCGGGTCTCGACATGGAGAAGAATACCTGCTTTCTGGACCTTTTTTGCCCTGTCAGTCTGCTTTTAATGATGTACGTTTGACTGTCACAGAAATCCAGCCATCAAGAACTGGCGATGAAATAGATTTATTCCACTATTTGTGAAATGATTTTTATGGTTTTGCTAAACTTTAATTTAGTGAAAAAAGAACTAGAGAACCGTTTATTTGCTTGGTTCTTTCTGAATGAAGAGTCTGAAAACACGAGCCAGAGATGGTCCGTAATGTTTCCAGTTTTAAGATTTAAAATTTTTTTTTCAGTCGACCCACTCACAACTGAGATTTGTTAGTTTTTTTCTTCCAACTATTAAAGTTTAATTCTTTTTTTTTTATGAATATGTTGTTGTTGTAGCACGTACAGGAAAGTTATGTCTGGTGTATTTGGGTAGAGGAAAGCCAGCTGAAGTAGTGTTCTATGAAAACAAAAGGTGTGGAAAGAGACCTATTTGCCTTTTGTCTTACACAGTTGTGTTTTCAAAAGTGGGAATTACACGCTTGATTTATGACGAAAGCTTGTCTCCGTCTACAGTAACTTAGTTTGGGTGTTCGTATGTAACGTAGAATAAAGTCAAGATCTTGTGGACATGTGTACTTTTTAAATATAAAGTCAGTCGTTCACGAGACTGCCAGAGACGTTATTATGGCTCGTATTGTAAGGTAAGCTTACTGAGAAGTTGTAATGTCTGGCTGCAATGAAACCTTTGGTGAGCAAAAGACATTGTTTGCTTAAGATAGTTTTATTATATACAGTCAGTAAATTATCATCATTTGCATTATTCTGACTGATATGCTTCCTTAGACCTGGGTAATTCACATGCTTGTGCTAAGGATATTCAAATAAAACTTGGCTGAAGTATCATTGTCGTAATGGTATCCAGCCGGGTTTCGTTGGAATGTCCTTAATAATAAATTTATTGTTTTTTCCTCTGTTGATTTTTTCTGCCTGGTTATCTGCTAGACTGTTTTCACCTTTTCTTTATGGAATCTGAAACTTGAAAGATTCTGTAGCTTGGCGATGTAATTGGGAATCCTGCCAATGTGATCACTTTTGGCAAGTTTCTTGGTACTGATTTATGATAAATAAATATTTTAAATAAAATTTTTATCATATGTATATTAACGATTCCATTACCACAATGAGCCCGTAAATTGTAGCTGACTAGCGAAATAATATGCAATGTCAGTTCATTAGATAGATTATAGACTTCCTAGTGCTTACAAGCAATGTCTCTCTTCAAGCATTAAGTTTACATTTTTGTCGGAAATTTAGTATTGAAAGAATTAACTTTGTTTTATACTTTTCTTCTTTATATCTAAATGAAGCTGGCCAGCCAGCTGTCAAGCTCTCTTAGCCCCATTTTGTGCTTTCTTTTATTAATGAGGCAATTACTGTTTTCCAGAGCCTCATCCTTGATTTTAATTAATCCCCACTAGTCTGGCTTTTTAAGTATCTGCTAATAGCAACTTTACTGTCCATTTTTGGGGTGTCTCTTAGATGAAGAGATGAATTTCGTCCTTAGTTCTATATTTGTAGGAATTTTCCATTGAAAACGTCTTTTATAGAATTTTTGTTTTCTTTTGTTGATTGATTTCTAAAGATAGCAGCAGCTCTTTAGCAATCTGTATCCAAGAGAGAGAAGTTATCTCTAGACTAAAACCTGGAGACACCGCTAAGTAAATAATGGGTGCTCACGGCCATGGCCTGGTCAAGTGTAAGTGGGGCGGGGTTACAGTCTTCTGCTTTTCTCTCATATTTTTATGCATAACTAGACTAGAGCAGCAGGTGCGTGAGAGACTGGAGTGAAGGGAGTTAAATTGCTGTGTTGCTAATGACTGGCTATGCTGGGATTCTGACAACACAAACACGATATTTACTGTTCATGAAAGGAGACACAGTAAGTGACTTTGTATAAAGATGCTGCTATGATTGGCTGAAATTGGAGTAGTCCACAAACCACCACAACACCATTATTGTTGTGTAGGAGAAGTCTGCAGGTATTGAGGAAGGTGTTGTTTGATTGATCGATTGATATTCTAATGGATGGATGGTTGTGGTGTGTACTCAGGCGTGGGCTTTTGGGATTTGAGTGTAGACTGCTCTTCTACTTATTTGGCTACTAACAGGTGAGTGTATTACTTCAGTTTATCAAAAAATGGTTTATTTAATGAAGAGGCAGACATTATTTACACTTTAAAACCAAGAAATAAGAAAATGAAAATTCAAGACTTTAAGAAAGAAGAAAGAAGCCAAACCAGCAGCAACTAAGTATGCTGATAATCTGATTGCTAAATCTCATGTGGGAACGTGCCAAGCTGTTTGTATTTCTTCTCTGTTAGATTATTGACAGATGGTGGGAATGTAACTTTTTCTATATATGTATATATACACATGCACAAAGGCTTGTTTCTTGATGACTACTATATTAGCAGGGTTTTGAGAAAATCCCCATAACATTCTGATATGGCCATTGTTGTGCACTATTCAAGTTGGTTAGGTAGCTAGCTAAACAGTTGACCCTTTGACAGCTAAATCGTCAAGGAAAGATGATTTGGTAAGACTTATTATAGTCAATGATGGATTTCATTGTCAGTATTGTAACTTAAAACATGTATTTAAGTATGCGTGTGTGTATATATTATATATATATACATTAAAAAAATTTTTTTTTCTGGTGTTATAAATGGGGAAATCTTTACTTAAAACTGAAGATAAAAAAGTGTGTGATGTATGGCCAGGGTAAGAAGTGGAAAAAATGCCCGTCACTTTGGTCAGAAATCATATCTGGATATGTTAACAGTGTAAACTAGCTCATGATTACATTTATCTTGATTGGAGCTTATTTGTGGAGAAGCTTTCTCACAGCAAACTGAAACTGTGTGTTTACCTTAGGTTATATGGTAATATATGTGTGTGTCCTACAAATAAATGTGCTAGGTTTCCTCTTAGATAATTACTGAAACTAGAACAAAGTTTTCTGTTTTTTATATATAGTCAGGCCAGTGTAAACAAAAGTAGAGCAGACATCCTCTAATTAGATCAAGTATCTCAACTTGTCTAAACAAGATTTGATTTCTACAACTCCCTTAAATTTTGTTTTCAAGAACTGGTTACATCACTAAAATGAACAATAGTTTGTCAGCACCGCTGAGCTAATTAAGCATTAATGTTTTGTTGATTATGATGTAGTTTATTCAAGGTGCCAGTATTTCCATCTGAAGTTATCTAGGAATACTCCAGTAGCTCAGCAGAGGAAAATCAGCATGGCCCTGACATGCTGTTTCTATTGTCCACTTTCAGTATTTTACTACATGGATTTATAGGTAAGATGTGTGTTTTATAATTAAGGATCTTAATTGTTTTATTCTACTTGTACAACATTTACCATAAACTTCTACTGTTAATAAATTAGCATGTTGAGTAGTACACTATACACTATTAGACAGTTAAACCTTCCTGACAATCTTTTCTTATTGGTGTGTTGTAACCACTGAACACAGAATAATTCTGTCTAGAGAGTGTCTGTTACTTTGATGTCAATTAAATGGCAGGTGTGACATTCCATGTCCCTTAACATCTATGCACAAGTGAAGCAGTTGTATCTAGCTTCTTTTCTCCTTTTATCTACCCCCTGACTCAGGTTTGTCAACACTTTTGTTTGGCTGTTTGCCTTAGCCAGTCATGTGTAACAGTTGATGATTCTCTACAGGCATGTTGTTTTACTCAACTTCAGGTAGATCATCAGTGCTCACTGGACCTCAGCGGATCTCTAAGGGCTGCAGTCAGATCTCCAGTGATGATGAGCCCCTGTATGATAGTGTGGCATCTGATGAGGACTACAGCAGCATAGATACACAGAGCATTAAGAGTGTGAAAGAAGAACTGAAGAAGGACAGGCCTGCTGATGTGAGTTGTTTTCATCTTTCCTGTTTAGAGAGTTTTACCCATCATGGAATATTGTTCTTCACTGGCTCTAAATCATGCGAAGGATAATGCTGCCGCAGACTATTTGTTACTCGTATGTTTACTGCCTTATAAATTCTGCAGCTCAGTTTTTGTAAATCTGCTGTGATGTGGTGGAAAGCTGAATTAGCAGTGACCACCACAACTAACTTTGTTTACAGAATGAAGAACCTAATATTCTGGCATTTAAATGTAAATAAGTTTATGTATTTGGGGAGATGACTGGAGTTTGTGGTGGTCGTTATGGTATTTGTTATTTTTGGTACTTTTTAATCTTTTTTTCTTTTTGGTTAATAATAATAATAATAATAATAATGATAATAAGTGAATTGGGTAAACACAGATGAAAATGACACTAGTTGCCATATTGTCCGTTCATGAAGAATTTATTTATAAGGATCTGCTTGAAGAGAACAATCAACCGGACAGACAAAGTTTCACTAGTAAACAGGCTAATTAAAGTTCCTATCTCCAGATCCACCTTTACACCAGACAGACAGCGGCCTGGACATTTGAGATGATAACCTACCAGGCTCTTATGACTAAGGACGTGCACAAATGTGCACAGCCCACTTCACTACCTAGCAGCTGTAGCCAAGTTCTTCAATTTTACCAGTTTTTTTTTTTTTTTTCTTCACTGAAAATTTTCTGTTAACTTTTTTGATTTAAAAAAAAAAAATAAATAAATAAATAAAAGGGTTAAAAGTTCTTTTATGACAGTGCTCCTTTTTGTTTTACTATCCAGTCAAGAATTGTGGCCAGAGAAACCACGCCAACCTCCATGGTCTCGTTTACTGAGGTGAGCACCCTGCATGCTGCCATGGTGAATGGGATGGATAGCACATTTACCTACTGATATTTCTTTCCCCTCTCTCTCTCTCTCCATCTCTCTCTCTCTCTTTCTCTTACACCCCCTCTCTCTCTCTCTCTCTCCTTCAACCAGGGTCTTTTACATATAGTCTATAAGCCTAACAAATTAACAGAGAAAAAAATATATGCAGCATTAACCAAGTAACCGTACCAGTAAAATTAGCCCCCTTTTCTCAATACAACTGGAAAAGAAACCTCACTAATTTGTTTGTTTTTCTTTTGTAAATAGAGAGAAAAGGTAAAACTGCTAAAATAATTTTTATTGTCTTAGGTGAGCTGGACAGAGGATGAGTGCTCTCTGATGCTTAGCCTTTATTTTGAGTATGGTCCCTTTGTTGTAACTAGGAACCAGGTGATAAACAGCACTTACTGATTGTATTCCCCTCATCAAACAGGGTCCATCCACCCTAGTTTCTTCCTTAGAACCCACTTAGGTTTAACCTGCTGAACTGGGTGAGGTTCAGCCACCTTACTCCATGGTCTACAGCTTTTTTTATGAACTGTCAATGGTTCAAGCTGAATCAGAGCATTAGTTTGATGTATCAGACCCCTTGGCATCTGTAGGTCAGAGGTCTGTCAGGTTGAGAAGGGGGCGGCCCCTGGTTGTAGTCCAAATAAAAATGTGATGTGGAAGCGCAGACAACCTGAGGATGTCCAGGACTTTACAAAATACCTGGCTTAATGACAGGTGCTATGGGAATGTGGCTAGGAGGTGGACATAGGCCAGAGGCTAATACTGTTCAGTAAGAACCTTAGCATTCCTAATCATTAGTAAGGCTTGTAAAGGCATCCAGCAAGTTTAGCTTTTAATGGCATTGCTTTGTATTGGAAGTTAAAGGGGGCATCTCAAAGAGGGAAGGTTTCAGACAGATTGCTTGTTGTTTTTAAAGTTTGACATAAAGTTTACTTTTGTTAAATTTTATCATTCAACTTGAAAATTATGGTTTGCATGACATGTAGCATGAGCAGACTGGATCAGTGATTCTTTAAGTAGTTATTTTAGACTGACCTGTTTTCAGTACATGGAGTTTATGTAAACAGTTGATGGAATCAGTAGGGCAGATCATTGCTAACTAACAGGGTTCTGTTGGCTGCACCCTGAGCAGTGGTGTGGTGGACTTTTCTTAATTGTATTTACAAAAAGAAGAAAGTTTGGAAGCAAAAGATAAGTTTTCCAGAGCAAGATAAAAGTGTATTGTTGTCTTTTTTTCTAAACAAAAGACTATTTTTCAATATTTTCCCTGTTTCTTTATTGCAAATTATGGTTTATAATATACTGTCTTTCAAATTGTTTAAATGAAAGCAGAGTCCGTTTTTGAGGTTTATCTACTCCCTAATTTCAGCCATGTAGAAAGAGGCTTCTGTTGTTTTTATTGGCAACAAGAGTGATACAAGAATGGGCTATGATGTATTAACTCCTCACCTGTTGACACTAGCTTGAGAAAGACCAGAAGATGAGCATCATCCTCATTGTATTTCTTGTTAACAAACTTACATAGTCATTAGTAGAGTAGAAAGAGATGATGCTGACACTGGCTTCATTCCTGGCATATAGTACATAGATGAGATGCTTGGAAATTTTGAAAAGTCTCCGTAAAAAGATGATGCAGTTTAAAGCTGTTACTGAGGAGACATTATATTGTGATGCTGTCCAGGTGTATTACTGGGTTTATTACGTTGGGTTTAAATGAGAGAAAGAGGAGTGTAGCCAGTCTGTGTCTCACCTATGACGGATTTGAAAGAAATGCCAGAAATGAAGGCATTGACAGATGTTTTTAGACAGATTGCCAGGTAAGAAAACCAGCTCATACATCAGTCCTGTTGATGAAACAGGAGGGCAGATGCAGATAACAAGGAAAATGTGGCACCAGGTTAGGTTTTGCTGCATGTGCTGTAATGGAGGGTGTGTGGTTTAATTGGTCCTGATGCCTGGAGCAAACAGGAGCAGGTTGGGTTTGTGTTGGCTAAAAAGAAAAATAAGAAAAAATGTACTTACGATTTGTTTAATGGAGCAGGGGGAGAGTCACACTGGGGATGGACATGTTATGTTATGTTAAATGATGAACAAATTACTAATTCTACTAGCTAGGGCATGTGTTGCTGCATGTGAATATACTACTCAGCTGATGTCTTCCCATTATGCATGGAATCTTCCTAAAACCTGCACGCTAGAGACTTAGAAAAAAATTTCATTGCATTTAACACACAAGTAGAATGTAGCTTCAGCTTTGCATTCTGCTACAACAAACTGGAGTATATTTGTTGATCTGTGGCCTTATGATCATGTTGAACTGACCTTGGATCAAGCTGACCACCCAGCAGAGGTTTGGTTATTTCTTTAGCTTTCTGCGATAGCTAGTTGCCCATTCTGTCACAGAATTGATGCTCACAAACTAACTCCTTAGAAGCCATGTTTTAGGAGACAAAAGCCTCCAACAGTTTGTGAGGACCATCAGAGAGAGAGAGAGATGGAGAGAGAGAGAGAGAGAGAGTAACATATCAGCTTCACAGAAAGATAGCATTTTTTTTTTTTTTTTTTTGCAGTTCAAAACAATAACTTATCTTTAAATCTATTGTCAGCCTTTATCAGTGATAACAAACACAAATGATCAATATTCAGCATTATCAGGAACTTTGATTCGTTATTTCAGGCGGCAGCAACAGTCTACAATGGCTGACTATTTTCCACCTTGGCGTCTTTAATTCATCATGTTTTTAGCATGCCAACCACCCACCTCTGTTGAAGGGTTTAGGGGCACAGCCCCTGTGCGATTTGTACTGGGCCACTAAGGAAGAGAAAAAATCTGTACAGTTTTAGAGACAACTTCCCTAGAGAGACACTATGATACTATACTGTCTTATTTGACAATTAATTAAAGCTAATTATTTGCATATCTTTTAGGGTTATTTTATTAAGCCTATATTATTATGGGCAAATCTTTTAATAGTTATTATTTCCTGACGCTGAGATCTGGGATTCAAAATTTTTTTTTTATAGGTATATATATATTATATATATATATACGTGTGTGCGTGAGTGTGTGTGTGTGTGCGTGCGTGCGTGTGTGCACCTACATGCAAATTTAGACATATTTCCTAGAATTTTGCATTGAATTTTTTTTTTATCTGAGCTTTAGTTCACTGATCTTGTTGACTGATAATTCACTGTCCGCTTACAAGACCAGCATCAGTGATCAAATGTTGCTTCTCGGTTTGTCCAGAGCATGACATCAGAACAGGTGGAAGGTCCAGTGTCCACAGAAGAGTTTCTCGAAGTGAAGAAGACTCTGGCATTGTCGGAGGCTAAGGTGCAGCAGCTGCTACAGACAAACAGAGATCTCCGGCTCGAAATCAACCAGCTGCAGACCATGGTAAGATAAAGTTCTCTTAAATATGAATTTGTATGTGTGTGCATGTCATGGGTTTTTTTTTTTATTTGTTTAAAAGATATAAATAAGCTTTCATATGACTTGAGATCCACATGTGAAAATATATAGAGAGGGATAGTAGATAATATCAAATGAATTTTCTTAAATATTCTAATATGAAACTGGAGAAAATTGGAGATATCTGATTTACTGATGATGTATGTATAATTAAATGGCTGATATTTTTATTTAGTTAATTATAAACAATCTGCTGCTGTTTTTGAATTATGCAGCAGTATTTTTCATTTTTTGTAGTGATATTTAATTAAATGTAAAGACATATCATTAAATTTCAATAGAATTGATGCTAAGAAGTTTTTTTGTTTTACGTATGTTTGTTAAATCTGTCATTGTGGCAGGAGCTTTATCTGCTTACCAAAATGAAGATCAATAGTTTTAAGCTCTATCATTTTTCATGGCTGTTGCTCAGGATAGCAGCTGACAGGAAAGTTCTGGCCATTAGCCACAGACTAAGGAACTAATTATTTATATGCTGCAGAATATTTATCTAGTCACATGGCAAACATTACAAAAAACTTTGGGTTCTATAGATGATGATATTTCTGTTAGATGACTAGCATATGGTTTGTAGAAGAAGAAAGAATTTACCTGATGCAGTTGAGTAACAATACTAATAGTTGTAGGCTATTTGCTGTGACTGACCATATGTAACTACCTGTAATTAACTAGGACATCATTGTATGCGTAGAATCTTTATGTATATAACATTTTATTTCATGTGCAGTTTGGTGCTTTCTCTTTGGAGTTGAATTAAACTTTATAATTGTGATGACCTCTTGTCTAGAATCACAGTTATGTAATGGAAAAGAAATCTCCCTGAATAATACGGTTTTAGAGTTAATTAATGAGCAAGTTTAGAGACTATAATTCTGGGGCTTCCTTTGGTTTGTGGGGGTCAGCAAAAACTAGAAACATTGACCAGTATCTCACTACACAGGTGAAGAGACTCATTGAAGAGAACTCCAGTCTGAAGAAAGAACAGTTACAGGTAGACAGTACTGCTTTGTTTAATGGTCTGCCTCCAGACAATGAAGTATTTGAAGCCCCAAGTGCAGGTGATGGAGTCCCACTGCGGGCAACAAGAATGGTCATCCGGCCGCAATCCATGTTTGAGCCAAGAGATCAACAAAGGGAATCAGAAAAGAAGGTAAACTATTGAATTATCATGAAGTTTCTCTTGCTACAAGGACTTGTACAATTTTTAAAAAATAATTCTTTTGGGGAATGTTACTTGTGTAAAAGTGGATTTGTTTGTTTTAGAATAGGTTAAATGTTGAAAATTTAGTAGCAGTAAAGAAAATTGGGGTGTGTGTAGTTTGCTGGCCTTAGTTGGTATCATTTCCCATGGGTTGGGTGCATATTTCTTTCTTGCTAAAGCTGGTATAACTAGCTTAGAGAAAAGTCCACATTCCATTTATTCTTACTGGAGAAACAATCTCTCAACTAGTAGAAAGTTTCTGCATTATTTACATTAAACTTTGCTAACTTTATTTTTATTCAAGCTAACCTGATTGTATTTCTTAGAAATTAAATACTGAGTTTCTGTAAAGTGGATTTTTAAATCTCTCTCTCTGTCTTTCTAAACATCTTTCTATCTTTATCTTTGTTTGACTCAGTCTCTTCTCTTTTTTTTTTCTCTTCTGCTGTGTGTGTGACTGTCTGTATTCTCTCTGTGTGTATATGTCTTTTGTCTGCCTACCTCTCATTTTTCTTTCTGTCTCTTTCTGTTTGTCTGTCTGTAAGTCCTCTCTGTCTCTTTTTTGGTTTGTTTGTTTGTTTCTCTGCCTGTCCATCTTTCTGATTATCCAATGTCTGTCTTTCTATGCTTGTCTGACTCTCTTAATTTTCCTCAGATTCTTTTGTCTACTTTTTATTTTATTTTAGATGCTTGACTAATACAGATTGTGTTTCTAATAGCTGCTTTTATGCATATCATCAGATCTCCAACATCCAAATCAAACAACAGGCTAAGTTGTCTCTCATGGTCTCATTTCTTTTCTTACCAGGATCAAGCCAAAAAAGAATTAACTCCTGCTTTATCTGTTTCAAATATCCACATTGGAAACAAAGAGGTGATTATTTCTGTTATATCTTATTGCTTTAGTATGTGATGGCATTGCATCTATGGAGTTAGCACAAGAACACATCAGTGTAGATATGAACTGTGTATGATGCTACAAAACTACTTCACTATTTCATTTGCTATATTAAGTAAATAAAAATTTGTTTAACAGAAGCAGCTTAGAGATGGCACTTAACTGTGTGACATCATATAAATAAACAATTAAGTCATGTAAGTTGGCTTGTATAAACTCAGATATTGGATTTAGTCTACATTTTCTTTTTCTACCTTTTTAGAACCATTTTTTTTTGTTTTTGAAAATAATCACTAAAATTATTGTTTGGAAAATTTCTCTTTGTATCATTTTGGTTAAAGCTGCCTTGTATTTGTTTTGTTAAAAAACTCTTCTTGAGTTCTCTTCATCTGAAAAACAGCATATGTACAGCTTGCCAGGTATTATTCTCTGGCTTGTTGGTTTAATTATAGACCAGCTGTAACCCAGACAAACCCAGCTTACTGTTTGGAGAATGATTCTGTCTACTAAACAGTTTCTTTCACAATCCCAGCAGATGTCTGTTCTAATAATAATCCAGACAAAATCTGACTCAACCTGAATACGTTGACTGGAGTATTGCTCATCTTCTGAGATTTATTTATCTGCTAATTGTCACCAACTTTCCAACCCACAAAATTCTGCTATTTGGGACAATTAATTTATAACTTGATTCCCCCACCATGTTAAAGGATATGCTTGACTCATCAAAGGGAAATAACTTTATTTGGTTTTAGTACAAAAACTATATATTATCACTGTTATGATTAAATTTACTTTTATTACTTTGTCTCTTCTTTGAATTCATAACAAGGAAACAGCACAACATGCATGAGCTAGTGTGACGATCGATACATGGGTAGTCTTGTTTTGTATTTACAGCACTTGATTGTTTTATTTGCTCATGATTGAGATTTGACCTAAAACTAAATTTACATTACAATATTTCTTAGGTGGAAAAAAAAAAAGTTTTCAATTTATCTTTAAAATTCCAGGCAAAAACAGATTTTCATTCAAAAACAAGAGAGAAGAAATCTACATCATCTGAGTCAGATCTTAACACCACAAGCTTGCAGTGCAATGTGAAAAATACACAAAGGTAAAGCTGGAATTTCTTTTTCAGGTGCAAATAAATATAATTTCTAATGCTGTGACCAAGATGATCTGTAGTACAGCAGATATGCTGGTTTAGGTTTGTGTATCAATTATGAGGCTTTTACTGGGCCACCAGCAAAAGGAATGCACAAAATGGTTAATGCTGTCCCTATTAATCTTCATTGTTGGTAATGTTCCATTGATCTACAATTATTATTAAACAGTGATATTCAATTTGTAATTACAACACTTAACAGTAGTTAACTGAGACCATATTTCTGTCCCCCACACTCAAAAACCCTTCCCTCATACATCTAAACTCCAAATTTGATAAATAAATTTAGCAAATTAATGTTTAAGCGTGCCTTAAAGGACTCAAAATTCTATTGATCCCTGTTATAATAAATGGAACACCATAGGTTTATTATCCAAACATGAAGTGCTTGTAGAAGACATCCAGACACTACCACTGGTGACATGGTTTTGGTAAATTTTCATTTGCTGTGTGAGGTATGTCCAGGTTCCCTTGTTCAAATCTGGAGGATATGTAACCAGCAGAATTTAGATGTCTCTCAATTGATGAAAGATCTGTTTTACTATCGTACCAAATGCCCTTCCACACTAATGTACCAACTCTGCTGTGCTTGGCTGTTGTTTTGTAAACACAAGCTGGCAAGGCTATTGACCTATTCTCCAGATGTATGTGTAGACAGCGGTGGAAGTTTCACTTGCCTGTAAAGACTATGCACTGCCACTGTACAAGAGGCCTGCACTAGCCAAGATACATCTGTCACCATTGGTTACACATGATGACTTAGTGACGATAATGTTGTATCAACTTAGAATAATTGGCAGTCACTACAAATTTAGTGAATGAAAGAAACCTCTGTGCATAAAATGATAGTGGTAGGACATTGGTGTGCAGTAATTATGCCCTCTTCCTTAAACAGTATCTGTGGACAACAAAAGCAGCAGTATGGTATATGAAATGTTGGCTTTGGATCTGCCAGTTAGTTGACCCTACATGAATATGAAAATATTTTGATATCACACTTCATACAGAAATAAGTCTGCCTACACTGGTACCCCATTTTAGAGCAATGGTGATTGTCAGCTAAGCATATCATAGATAAATGAATAATCCAGAGGTGTTGAAATTATGTGAAGAGTCTACATTTGTTTTAGCAGAAATGGTACCAAGCAAATCCTTAGCATTAGTGTATTTTGGGAAGTTTCAAACAGTAAATTGTGCAGCAAAGAAATTCCAGTTTGTTTTTTTAATATAGGTCTGACCAAAGAAAGAACTCTCTGCAGACAATTGGAGAGGCAGCTGGAGGGACTGGAGACCCATTTGAGGAACTGGGAACAGACAGCAAGAAGTTGCCATCACAAGAAGAGGTAGTGAAGAAGACAGAAAAAATCACAAAGAAGATCCAAGAGTTGTTGCAGTCTGCTCAAGAATCTAAGTATGAAAGGTTAGTGAATGATAGATGATTTGCATGCATCTTCAGTCATCAAATGATAGAAGTTACTGACAACAGGACAAACTTGGCTGATCATTTCTCCACTAATGTTGATGGCTGCTCTGCCTTAATCTAGGTGGTTTCTATGGCCATCACTCAATATAAACACAGGTTTGATTCATTAATATTAGATCTGGGTAGGTAAATTGTTGTTTTATTAAATGAATGCCTGTAAGTGAGAGTTTTGACTCTGGTAGTGCAAATTGAAAGCAAGTTCATCTTTTTATTTCCCACCCAAATCTGTTGGATAAACCAAGGTGGATGTGTGTGAAAATTAGGGATGTGCTGATTATTAGGCTTCATAACAGCAAATGGAAAACTTTAGTTTTTTTTGGTCAGAAATAAACTAGATTCTCTACTGTTTTCCATACTACACCAAGTTTTGTCAACAAATAATTTATCCAGATTAACAAACAACCAGGGACATCAATCTGGCTTACAGTTGTCCCATAAACATCCATTCAGTCACCACTGAAGACCTCTCCCTCTCTCTCTACCATAGTCAGTTAGGCTGACCACCAATATATTGTTTATTTCCATGTGTCAGCTTGTTAATATTTAAGGACCATTAATGAATTAGCCATTTCTGACCATTTGACACACATGGGTAATATTAATAAGAATGACAATCAGGCTTTAATTTTACACTGGTTGCTTACATCAAAATGTACAAAACACACATTCCCTAATCAATGTTTTAGATCTATCTTGTAAAAAGAATTGGATGTATAACTTCACATAATGTAAGAAAATGATTTAATGACATATTGCACCAGTCACTTCATGCAGTGATCGTCAACCATCTTTTAAATATTTTTAAAGCTGATGTACCTTTTTTTTTTCTTTCAAAACGATATATTGATAGAATGTTGCAATATATCACAAGTTCTCAAAATTTACATGAATGAGAAATTATTCAGGATGTTTATACTCTTTAATTTTCATTAGAAATACATTTTTATTGTTAAGATTTTGGGCAACTAAATAAAATTTGGACATGAAATTTCCTGTATACACATCTCACTGGGAAAGGGCAGGTGGCCTTTAGACCTATTTGTTTTGTGTAAATTTATGGTTTCCCATTAGGATTGAGCAAAAACTCTTTTATGGATCTGATTAATTGGTATTTGATCATTTTGATAATTGGCATATCCCTAGTGGAAAATCTGTTTGATGAGTAAGTGAACATCTGATATTTGTGATTGATCAATTGATCTATTGTTGTCTTAACCGTAACTGAAAATCTCATCCATCTCTCTCTCTCTTCAGTTTTGGTCCATGTTCAGAAAAAATTCATGCAGCAGTAGTTGACATGGCAGCCATTTTCCCCAAGGTACGTAGGTATCCCAGTCAAGGCTGTCTCCAAAATGGCTTGGCTTTCTAATGCTGCTGTAATGTTTGTTGGTTTCTTCTTGTAGCTAGTTCTTGTTAACGTTTGATAATTATAGGGTATAAAATGTAGAAAAATTAAAATGAAATCTTATTTGAAAATGATTATGCCTTAATTCCAGTAGTTAACTCATAACACAGAGCGCACTTTGTTTGATGTGGATGCTGAGGCCATAAAGGGATTGTAAAGTAAACAAATCTTTTTAAATAAGGTTTTCAAAAAAAAGAGTCTAATTTGCACTCCCCCCCCCCCCCACAATAAAGTGCTGAGTCAGGTCTATTTTTTTTTTCCGTTTGCAGAGATTGAAGTCAGAAACAATCAAGTGCGCATTACAGCTACTCACCAGTAGCGCTGCACGGCTGTGTAAGGAGTGTAAGGAGTGCCAGAAAACCCTGGACAAACGGCTTAGCTATGACCCCCGGCTCAAGACTCAGCAAGTCATCCAATCGGCATATGACATTGCCAAGGCAGCCAAGCAGCTAGTGACCAAGTTCCAATGACAGTTGGTGGTGTTAGTGAGCATCTGAAGTCAGGAGGGTCAATGCAACGAACAAAGACCATCACAATTTGGTCTGACCTGAGAGTCGGCCAGCCATCGAATGGCACTTATTTTCTGAGGTTCGTTTTTCCCACAAGGCCAAGAATTGGAGATGGATGTGGGCAGAAAATGCAGGTGGGTGGTTGTGATCTTTTCCCTGCCCCCCCAAAAAAAAACAAAACTGTAAACTTGATTCTATTTGTGCATCACAAAAACCTTTTGTTGGAATTTTTTTACTCTACAGAATTAATGTGCTGCTTGTGAACTTTGTATAATATTCATAATGTCATGAAATATGTAGGTGCTGTGTATATATGCATGCCAAGACCTGTAGTAAGTATCTCATCAAGTATTCGTGCAACTGGTAATTTGGAGGTTACTTCTTCGGCTTGAAAATAACAAATGAAAGATTAATATATTTATGAAATGGTAGTTCTCGGAAAAATAACACTACCATTGTCAATATTTACTTTTTTAAAAATATTTTCATGACAATCTCGTGTATTAAATAACTACAAGAGTATATTATTTTTCTAGTCTGGAAAAAGCTATATTTATTGCTGATGCTGAATGACACATTCGCTTATGCTGAACACCACCAAGTGTAGAGCAGGACTCTTGGAATCTGTGATCCATGAACTGGACTGTAAAAAACAGCATTGAGATTTTTAAGTTGCGCATCAGCAAGTGCAAGAGATGGCTGCAGCATTGCTTTTTTTTCAATAATTTACCAGTCTATCTACAAAATTATATATTGCACTTAATCTTGTGAAACTACCGACTTTCATTTCTATTAAACAACAGATTGAGATGCTACTCTAGTTTTTCTTCTTGGGATGACAAAGGTGTGTGGAGGTCCATCTGTTTCCAATAGTGGTAATTACTACTCAGTAACAACATTCATAGCCTTTGGAGGTCTAATGTAGTCAGGTAAATTCTTGATTATTCACTGCAATAGAAGTGTTTTGATTGAAAGAGTGAAATCAAAACTTGTCACATTCCCATACCCCTTTTTAAAAAAAAAAATAAGTGAACCTCACAGAAATGTAAGAATGACAGTTTGTTTGTTTGTTTATATACATACTTATCTTGGAATTGTACCATAGGCAGCTGTTGTCACATTTCAGTTTTTGTAAATAACTCATTCTAATTTCCATCTTCATGCTGTTGGTCATTGTTCACCCCACAGGTTAACAATTAATGCACTTGTGTATTCAAATTAGCTTTATTTAATAAAAGTGTCTGTCTATAAATCAGTGAATCTAGAGTCTTTATTACCCACTACTTTTGCTTGGATCTGACAATTTTTTTAGTTCTGCTAATAGCAGTATTCCAAACTAAAATACCCGACATTACTTTTGGGTTGGTGATTAGGTGAAGTTTCAGAACTGGATTCTTGAACATCTGTGAGCTGCACTGCTAAAGAATTTGGTTTTATTTGCTTATAACAAAATGTTGAGAAAGCATTAAGACAGAAGCAGCATAATTTTTATTTGGTGTTAATTTTACAGCCGACATTTGTTGAAAGAACAGGATCACTATTTCTCCTCTCTCTCTCAAACAGTACCACTAGTTCACAGTAATTGGTGAAAGGGAACAAATCCACAGGGACAGCTCTCACAGGAATAAATGGTGTTCCTTTGACCCGCTGAGACTCTGATCTTGTCAAACTGAAACAACAATTTTATGTCCTTAATCCCAAGGGATAGTAATTTAGACTCAGCATTAGTAAAATGGAAAGAGATCCTAGACAACTATCTTATTAATTGTAAATGTACCAGAAAAATGTTTACTTACTCCTGAAAGTTTTGCATGGCTCCAGCTGGATTACAGGCCAGGTAGACCACCTTGCTCAAGTGAGCACACTTGCGGATTGCTTGGATCACTTTACTGTCTGTAGAAATATAGCGGATGTGTTTTAATCTCTTAGAAGCAGTCTCCTAGTTACATTTTCATGATCTCTCTATTTTAACTCAACCACTGCTCTAAGCAGCCTGGGATATCCTTGCATTTATTTTGATGACTATACGAAATCTCATTCAGATGTTAAGAAATGCTTAATTCCAAAAGTTACACTGAGTAAATCTTTAAAGACAAATGAGTCATATGAGTGGATAAGAAAATAAAACCTTACGGAGGCCAGCCCTGGGAGGATCTAGGATTGCTATGACATCATCTGCTGCTAGGGACCTCATCACATTGTGTATGGCATCTTCAGCTTTGGCACAACAAAATTTGGCATTTGTGACACCTAAATAAAGTTAAATAAATTATAGTACAGTACAGACACTTCATCTAACTTTTAGGGGAAACACCAAGATAAATACAAATTGTTGATGGCGGTTAGAGATCTGGACTTCACTTCATGTGCACACTTAAAATAAAAAAGTCGAGTATAACTGATTTCAAAGCAAGTAAATCTTTAGACAGGATATTCTAGTAAAGGCCAGATTACCAATTTTCAGGTGATGGGTGGGCCATGTAACAATTGTCTCAGTGCCAATGAAAAAATTTTCAATCCAAAATCATGCAATTTGGGGTAGCAATCTGAGAATCATTTTCCAAAATTCTTCACATAGAACTGTTAAAATGTGATCCATTCTTCAAAGAAAAAAAAGGCACATTCCATCTGATACTGGTTTGGCTCTTCCTCTATTTTTACACTCATGGGAGTCATTGTTGCTTAGTTTCTAAATGTCTTTAAACCCGGTGTTAAATTCAGTTTGAGAAAATCATATTTGAACTTCAAACTCTTTACAAGAGTGTGAATGCTCAAGGCTATTTTCTTGAATGGAATATTTCAATATCCATGAATGTGACCATGTTTTGGCCTTTTCTTTGGAGGCAGGTGAGCAGTGATGTCAATCAGAAAGACCAATATGCAGTGAAACAATGTTTCTCACAGGTTCTCTTCAAACTTAGCAATGTTACCTTTAACCTAATCTCTTAAAAATATGATTATTATGGTAAGAGCTTTCCCAGCACTTAACCATTAAATCTCTGTGAAGAGGGATATCTCCCTGAAGGAATAACCTGAACTTCTGATGGCTTTGAGCACATCTGCCATCTCATATTGTCATTAGGTCTGAAGAATTTTCCAGTGCCTCCTGGTGGATGACACAATGAAACAGAGACAATCAATATCATTTTGTCTCAAAAAACCATCTAAACTCGTTTTTACTCCAAACATAGTTTTGTGCCCTCAGTAGCAATAAATGTGCATTTTTAAAACATAGGATAGTTTCAAAATGCTTTAATTATAGTCAAACCAACCTTGAAATTAATTTAATATACATCAATTTTCTTGTCGTTTGTTTCAAAAGCCTTATCCATTAACGTTTTAAATGATTTTAGTAGATTCACAAACATATTCTTGTCAGTTTCAATACTCTGCAGTCTCTCAGTACACTAACCAATAATTGATGCAAATTTCTGAGAGTCACTTCTACTTTCGATTTCATTATCACACTGAGATTTTCGCATAGATTTAAGTCAGGGCTATTTCCTGGCCAACAACTGGATCCATTAAACCCAAAAAGACCTTTTCCTCATCAAGCAACCTGTGTTTAAAGGCTAACAAGACCAATCTGCCTTGTTGTGTCTGTCTGTCTGTGGCAATTCCAAAGAAAATGAAAAAACATCATTTGTGAGAACATGATCTTGGAAATACTGGCCATTCCAAAATTTCTGCAATAAACTTTGAAGGTTTGAAAAACCTAACTACTTCTATTTTTCAGTGTGTAATTGCTCTTTGACATCCTTCACTATTTAACTCGTATTCAATATGCCAACCCAAGAGCAGCACATTCACTTCAAATGACACTATTTCAGAGAGAAAAAAAGTGGCTTGGCAGAGCACCAACTTATAAAGATATTGAAACATGAAAGTTAGCTTACATAATTTGGGCTTTCTCTGAGCATTTCTCCCCAAAAATTTCTTTTGAAATACTGCTCGTGTTTGAAATGTCATAACTTTTTGTAGATGTGCATCTCAATAAGGTTCAGCAGTTCTTGGACATCAAAACTGTTGTCAGTTCTTATGAAAATTACCATCTGACTTGAATCAGTGATATCAACAATCATCCATAGCTAACAAAAAATAAGCATTTTTCAATCAGTGCCTTCATTCATTTCCAAAGTCTTTCTATTGTTTGATGTGAAAGTGGCTATTTTTTCATCTCCAAAAGCTTTAGTCATTTTAACTGCATATCTTAATTATTTCCTCATCTCTGAAAGACTTTTCTGACTTAGTTTTTGCAAGGCTGATGTTGTAAGATGCCATTAAACTGAGTCTGACCAATCATAGATTTACGAAAAGTTTGTTTCTGTTATCAGATAACATTGTCACTCATGACTCACCTGTGTATTTCTTGTAGCTTTATTTATGGTGATGATGTAATGACGACTGATGTTGTATTCTTTGAGGACAGCAAGCACTTACAGGCCTGCAACATTAAGGCTTTCCATTAAAGTCCATAAACAGTTGCTCTCCCATTTTGTTTGAAATTCTGCTTTCCCTACTCAAAACCATTATAAGTAGTTTCCAAAGAATAAAATAACAATAGCCTTTTCTCTCATGTGTCACTCCTCTGCTAAGAATTTCACAGACAAGGAAGAGTTATCATCAACAAGAAAGGAGAGTTGTCCTAAGCCAAATTGCAAATTGATTGCACTGTAAGCACTTGCCAAATATCCACAGAATCAGACGGGAAAGTAATGGTACTTGCACTGACAGAGAAAATGATGATTCCAGCACAAAGTCACTAGCACCAAGTGTTCCCCAATGAAGCACAAAGTAGGCAATAATAGTTTATGCCACCAAATCTAACCACATGAGTTGTATAAAATAGTGGGTGGTTTCTGTTTCTCAGCTGATTGAGAAACAAACAAATTCCCATTGAAACAACTTTCTACTTTGGATAAATGCCAATGCTGATCCAACAGTGCATCAGAGAAGTGAGGCTTACCAGAGATTGACATCTTAAGTTGCCAACAAAATATAATTGTTTGTAAAGTAAATTGTTCAAAGTGCCAATAAAAAAGTAGTGAGTTTGATTGTCAAGGAAATAAGTTATTTTGGGAATCAGTTCTGTTCCAGTCCGATGTGCTTAGCTCCAGTATCTCTCTTGTCAACAGCCAACAACATATCATCATAGAATACTCTTAGATAATGACCAAAATGTATCATAGGTTTATAGTCAACAAAGCTAAAATTTTGTTAAGATCATGCTGTTATAATAATGATAGTATATAAATAAGTTGTCAATTCATCCCCCCTTTAATGGAGGACTCATCCTGAGAGGAAAGGAGAGTGAGTTACCGTTTATTTCAGCATTTCTCTTCGCATCATCAACAGCTTGCTGACACATCTCTATGCCATACACCTTGTGTACTTTCTGAGGAAACAAAAAAATTTGATTTTTTTTCTCTTACTAAGACATTCATACTAATAGAATAAGTGTAAATAATACGTTTCTATACTCACATAAGGTGTGACAGAGGAAAAGCAGCTGCATCAGAACCCATCCCATAAAAGCCATCAACTGTTACAATTATTTTTTATCTTTTCAATCCATCATGCTGTGCAGTACAGTCTTGTCAAAAATCAAATGTTCATTTTATCCATTCTCATAATAACACCGCCTCTATATTTTAAACAAATAGTAGGTAAAGCATCCATTAGTGCATTAAAATTGATAGCAAGTTTCTCTATGTAGAAATGTTCTGCTACAGCCCTGCACCTACTAGAGGCATTCAAATCAAACAGGTGAGTTGGATACCTTTGTGGTGATGTCCGATTTGAAACTCTTGTGATTGGTATTCCCCAATGCTCTCTCTCACCAGAGGACAGTTTATTGTAAAAATGCAAAACAGACATGAAGAGTGATAAAAGGACAAAAACATACATTATATAGTTCTCAAAATAAGGCTCCAGAAATTCTTAAGAAAGCAGGAATCATTGCTAATACACTACACACATCTATTTCCTCCAGACTATGCACTGATTGGTCTGCTAACAACTAATTAATACTAGTTTGAAATCTCTGAACTTGGTGAATAAGCTTATTTCAAAATTGTTCCAAGAGGATACCCAAAATGTAAAAGTATAAAGAGGAGGAGATGATGCTGTTGGCAGCAAAGCTTCCCAAATTTTTTCCTTCAAAGTACTAGCAAATTGATACAACAGGTGATAGTAAAGGATTTAAAACAAGTTTGACAGCAAGATAGTGCATATTATTTTTGTATCAGCTGCTTGTAGATACAGTCTTCACAAGAGGCACCTCATAAGTGAGCTGAGTTCACTGCAGCCTAGTTTTAAATACTGAAACTGTTTCTGCATACAGTGATGCTAACTACCCTCCCACAAAGATAATTTTCCTTCAGATATTAGGACAATTAAGCAAAAAGATATATTAAAGGATTCATGCAAACATAGACCATTTCCACAGGACAGAAATCAATGGAGGAGTTTGATCAGTCTTTTGCTAATACTACTGTGAAACAACTACAAAAGGCTGCAAGTTAGATTCCTGTGTACTTGGGCTTCGCTAATTTTTAAAACTAGACAACACTTATTGCAAACTATGTTGGTTATTTCCAGATCATAATGCAGTATGGATAGGAGTTTGAGAGTCATCATCTAAGCAACAAAATTAAATGAAATATCAAAAATGCATTTAGTTAAGATGTTTGGTAGGTATATGAGCAGTGGAAGAACATCTCAGTCAGAAAAGTGATAGTACAAGTGAAAAAGGTGAAATGAGAATGAAAGACTTGATACGGCAAAGATTTTTTCAAATAATAAATGCCTAACATTCTAGTCACTCTAAAGGTTCACAGACAGTGATAAATTCAGTGTCATTCACCCACATATGCTTATTTCTACAAGTGATATTACTGTATGCAGTAGCTGGAAAGATAGGCAAACATTTCAACAAATACATTACTCCTGCTCTTGTTTAGATTGTGCTTGAAGGCAGATACTACTAAACATTCAAGTTTGAAAGATTTGGAAAACTTGTTGATAGCAGTGCAGTAGCACAGAAATTCCAAGAAGTTTGTACTTTGTGTTGTTTCTCATCATTCCAGTAACAGTGGCAAGTGTCAAATGTTCCTTTTTGGAACTCAAATTCATCAAGTTACCTAGTATCACTGGACAAGACACTTCATAGATTAATGAGCCAGGGAAACAAACCTACAAATGATTAACAAGTCTGCAGAACAAAAGGCACAAAATGAAATTTAAATAGTGAGTATTTTTTTGTTTTGTTTTATTAAAGTACTGTTTATAATTGTTTGTTTGTTACATTTTGCAAGAAGTTGAAAATTTTATCTAAATACAGTTTTTATACAGTAAAATCTCACTTAACATGAATTCACTTTACACGGCAATGTTTCACTATAACACGATCCCACCGCAAGACAAAGTAGTCCATGAGAGGGCTGGTGTTTGATATTCTTCCCCAATAGCTAGTGAGCTATTGCTTACCAAATTGTGTTTTTATCCCTTAACAGCAATGGACCCAAAAATAAAGTGAGGATATTAGTGCTTCAGCAACAAGATGAAATGAAAAAGTCACTCTTTGGAAGTAAAATTAAAAGTCATTGAGCCATTTGAGAAAGGTGAAAGACTAATGGATATTTCACGTGTGATGGGGCTGAACGAAGCAACGTACCATATGATCTGTTAGAATGAGGGTAAGATAAAAGCAAGTGGTCTGCGTACTGCATCAGTGAGTACCGCCAAAATCAGTTGTAGTAGGCCTGGCATTACGGAAAGGATTGAAAGACTTTTTTGGGGTGCTTGGATTGAGCACCAAATGAAGCAAAACATTCTGTTAAGTCTGCATGTTATAAAGTGCAAAGCATTGAGTTTGCATGAATTCCTGAATGGAATTATATTGGAAGAAGATGCCAAACAGAACTTATATTTTCCAGGATGAATCACCCCCCCTCCAGGTTTTAAAGCTGCAAAAGGTCGATGCACTCTTCTGTCAAAAGACAATGCACAAGGAGACTTAAAACTTAAACCCTTAATGGTATATCATGCGTGGACCTCTAGAGCTTTGAAAGGGTTGGATTACATCCTGCATTTTATTGGAATATTTGAAAGATTATTGTGAACAAGAAAATATAGCATTCAAAGTGTTACCAGGCATCCACCAAACCTAGTGGATTCATCAGAAAATATCAAAGTCCAAATACAACCTGGTTAATCCAGCCTATAGATCAAGGTGCCATTACGGCTTTTAAAGCTCGTTATTTATGTCGCACTTTAGACAAGTTAATTCACAACATCAACGGCGAGGGAAAACCAACAATAAAACAGTTTTGGCGAAATTTTAATATAAAAAACGCAATTGGCATTATCAGCGAGGTCTGGGAAGATGTGAAACCTTCCTGAATGACGCTGTATGGCATAAATTATGGCCGGAATGTGTTAATGAGTTTAAAGGGTTCAAGGTCGATGAAAACGTTTCCAAGGTTAAGGCTGCAATTGTTCTTTTAGCTAAAAAAGCAGTCACTGATGAGGTAGAAGAGGAAGACGTGTCGGAGCTACTAGACTCGGACATAGAAAAACTTATGCAACTGGAAGAAGAATAGAGCTGACAGCATTGATGAAACCAAAGACTCCACATGCATACTAACAACCAAGAGACCAAGAGATTATCCGGAGCATTTAGTTTATTGGATGATCGATTCTGATCACCAGCAAAGTGCCAGGGTAGCTATATCCCTTAACCATGCCGTCTTTTGCTATCGCCAACTTTATAAAGAACAAATGTTGTGAAGTCTAAGCAGTTATCGATTGAACATTTCATGAAAACACCAAAAATTCCTCAATTTGCTATTCCTTCAATCTCAAAAGGCCAGCGTCCTCCCCAATTGCTTTCCTTCAACTTCAATGATGACATTAATGACCCCGTCAATGTTGATGAGGACTAGTAGTGGCTGTGTACCCTCTCACTTTCACCCATCAACACGGAAGCGGAAACTTAAAGGATTTAAAGTAAATTTTGAAAAAATTTGTTTTTATTTTATCTTTGAAATATAATACATCATACACTCATAATACTTTGTTGTCTTGTTACTCTTCATCTCTTTCTCTCCCGCACACATCCCCACCTAATTACAAGTATTCTTATGGGAAATTACATTTCACATAATGCGATTTCACTTAAAACAATGTTTTTCAGTAACGCATTAATCGTGTTAAGTAAGACTTTACTGTATATATTTAATTGCATGCGTGTTGTATTAATGTGCTAAATATATATATATATATATTGTAATGGACAACATCTCTCAAAAATCTGCTTTCATCATTTTAGAATCATATCCTAGATATCTAAAAACTGTTCATAGTGACAAAACAAACAAATAGAGCTTAATTAAGTTTGGGTAAAAGGGGGGTACCCCACAACAAGATCTTGTGCCAGAGCCATTTTGCTTTTCTCCACCGCTGGCAGCCAAATTATCTGGAGATGCCTCCATGAATATCCTACAACTAGCAGGTGCATTATAGAAGGGTTGAAAGGTTTGATTCTAACTCATGGCCCAACAGATCTTGTTGCCAAATACAAAGGGGGAATTATTTATAATCCTTACATTATTCTCATAACAATTCCCAACAGATACACTGACTGGCTGGCCACTTTATTAGGATCTATGTACCCTTTCAGACTTGAGTCTGACCTGAAATTCAATGAGATGCAGGTTAGGTTGATCACGTGTGACAGGTGATCGATCCCTGTAGCACTATATATGATTTGGACAAGCACGTGTGCAGTCAGTCTAACATATAGGGAAAGGCAAAGACATTACAGTATTTGATATTGAGTGCATATCTAGCAGGTGTTATATTACATCCAATAATAATGACAAAATAGGGAAATATTCTTCAGGATATTTTACAGCATTTTGTGGATTCAATGCAATGTCATGTCATGGATGTTATTTGGGCTAAAGGTATCCCAACCCATTATTACATGTGGGTCTTAATAAAATGGTCATCCAAAGTAGTTACACCAGGTGCTACATTAACACTTGTATTTAATTTTCAAAATATAAATTAGTATTTCATCCCAGGACACTGTTGTCCTCTTCCTTCAGCTTTTTTTCAGAGATAGCATGATACATTACATTACTCACTTTGGCCATTGTCAATCCGATGGTCCCAGTACCACAGCAAATGTCCAGCAAGACTTTGGTCGGTGATGGGCCACACATTTCAGCTACCTGCTCATACAGAACTTCTGCAGCAGCTGTATTTACTAGCAGGATGGGGGGAAAAGAACAAAAATTCATTCTTTGTTTTAATCTATAGACAGTTCCTTTAGCTATCAACAATTAAAGATGCTGTGTGCTATAATTATAAATTAGTTTCTTTAACAGGATCATGAATGGATGGACGAAGTCGTTAGCAATGCTGGTCAACAGGGATAGCAAGAGTAAGTTTAAAAATCAAGTTTCTATTATAAAAGTATAAACCACAATAACTTTCTTCCTAGCTATAATAACAAACTACTAGAATTTTCTAAAGCTGCCTTGCCAACTATTCTCTGTGCCATCCCAACAGTAAACCCTTAAAAGAACAATTCTAAAGTATGCAATTTTTTTTGTTTTGTTTTAGCTGCAGTTAATTGCTGATAGTTTTAATACTGAGAGAGAGAGAGAGTGGAAAATGCCTAAATTCATATATTCATTTTGTTTATATGTCTTTAGGCATGAAGAAATTGTGGTTATTTTATTTTAAAATTTATCAAGTATATAGCAACTGAAAATGTAAACCAAATCAAGCTAACAATTTATTTTAAAAAAATTAAAAGCAGATATACTTAGTTCACACAGAAGTCAACAAATACATACAGGTTTTATTTTGATAACTTAAACTTCTGATTGTATCAGGGGAAAACAAAGATAATGAATTACCACTTACAACGGTTGCTAGGGTCAACATTTCAACTCTGTGACTACAAAGTCTACACCAGAATCGTTAATCCAGTGTTAAAACCTGCCTAGAAATAGTGTGATTGGAAATAATTCTATTCCAAAGACTGGAATTCAAAGTGAATTTGTAAGAAAAAAAAAAAAAATCAACTTTACATTTTACTAAGTCAGTCTTAACTCTCACTGAAGATAGCTGACTACTGACAGTAGATACTAGAAGTAACCACACAAAAAACATGTATGGCTACATAAATGAAGCTTACAGATTAGAAGCACTAATGAATTAGTTAAAATATCACGATTTAAAATAATACATTTAATATTTTATTTTTTTAACTTATTACTAAGAATCAGAGACAGACTCTTGAAAGCTGCTGGTGCTTCAAAGAGCCATTTTGTGATTTTCATATTTACTGGAGAGGGTACAATTTGAAGCAATGAAGGCACAAATTCTTTTTACAAACAGCTGGCTCAGATTTTTTTTTCCTTCTTTAAAGCAGAATCTACATCTACCCTTCTTTCCTGTCCACTGCTTTCAGGATCTGTTGTGAACTTTCTTTCTCTACTCCCTACCAAAACTTCCATTAAGTTGTCTTGCCATCACCTTACTTGACACCATTTGAATTCATTTCTTATGACTAGTTCTTGACGATTTGGAGACCCAGATATAAGAATAAATGTATTGACAACCAAAACAAATATCTGTACCACTTTCAACAGGATAAGCTTCCTGCAGCTTACATTCCCCATAAACTCTGCATATTTCTGTACTACTATTGGGGCTTGCTCCTATCTCACTGTTTTCAGAGCATCATTTCAACAGTATTGGAGTTGGTTTGTTGACAAAAAAAAAAAAAGCACCTGTTTTTAATCTCTCCACTCTGTTGCAAGAAACTGACCATCATCCTCATCCTGTCTTTGTTCTTTGTGGTCTGATGGTACTACACAAATATCCTGGGTCAGCAACATTAAGTACTAAATTTACAAAAGAAAATTTGTATCCACAACTATACACTCACCTAAATCTCTCTCAGGTTTCCCACTTTCTCTTCCCAGATATACTTGTATTTCATTGACAAACACATTCATACTTGTATAGGTTTGTGTGGTTTCAAAATAAAAAACAAAGTGTTCCCAGACATGTCTAACCTTCTCTTAAAACGAGTCATTGCAGCTACTTCTCTCTTTCATGAATCTATTTCTCCAGTTGATCTAACACAAAACAGGAATTAATACATCATAATATCAATGACCCTCAATTCTCATAACAGAACAATGAGAACTTCTATGAAAAAAAATCAATGTGTGAATCAATCTCTTCTTGAATAGAGGTCTGCCATTGTAGTAAACCAACAAATAAATAACTGCAGAAACTATCTTTGAAATCATTACTATACCAGCTGACCATCATAACAAGATGGCAAGAAAGCAATGGTGACTGTCAATCTAGAAGGAAAAATGTTGTAGTGGCCAAATAAGTAAAAAGTTGATTTTAACTTTATAGAATGTTTCAAATGGTTTATTATGATCTGTCATGTATTTTAACATTAATCCCAGCAATGTCTTGAGGTGTCATGTGGAATTCAGTATTTCTACAGGACAATGTTTGATGGTTTGTAATGTCGGCAGGTGGCAAACGTAAATTAAGGTTCAATTTAGACAATTAGGAGCTTCAATAGAAACAAAAACTGATTTCATCATGAACTTACCTTGGAAAAATGCATTTGGAGATATCATAAATTTCATTCCTAACAAATCTTCTGTTATGCACTGAAATGATTAATGAAAGAAAACAGTTACCCTCCATGAATCCAAAAATTGCACTTCTCTCCCAAATACAACACTCTGGAAGTGTTAATTTTTAACCTGCTTGCTTAATATGCCTCTATAGATCATTGAATATCAAAGATAAAATGAGGACTTAAAATTCTGTCAGACAGTGTCAGTGGACTGTAACTGGCATCATCGTGTGGTCTGTACCATCCAGTGGGTTTCCTACGACTACTAAAGAGGGCGAGTTCTAGTAAGTTGTTTTCCTGATAACAGTCAGCAGCTAGTACAATGCACACTTCAGCAAGGATACTACTAGTTATTTGCACAATTAAAAAAAAAACACCTTCTCTTTGATCATTTCTGTGCATACAGAAAATCCCCACTAAATTCTGATATTGCACAATCATTTTAGCTTCACTGTTATTAATAAAATGTGCAAATCTCAGCTGTTTATTGTTTGCTTTCTATTTTGGTCTTCAAGGCAATTTCTATTTGAATTGTGCACTTTAGATGAATAGGCTCTATCTTTGAACTCCCACTTAACTAAAGAGTAATAAGGGACAGTACCTGGTCTCCAAACAAATGTTGTAATGGAGCTTCAGTGGCAACACCAGAAATCCTGGAAGAAAAGACAGAGATAGAAAGAAAACAGCATCTACTGTGAGTTTCCAACAGCAACAACACTGTCTAATATTACCAAGCTACCAGTAATTCATAAACAACTAAATGCTCACATAGCACCATCAATGATATTACTGTTTCCATTTTTCTGTTTAATGATCTCTCTCTAGCTAAATACAAACAAAATTATTAGTTTAATTTGCTCCCATAAATTATGATCAGAACTGTTTCTTTTCCCTACTTATCAATGAGCACTTATCTGTCAGAGTTTGATCAGAGTCAAATAGCTTTTTTGCCTATAACAATTATAAGTGAAAAAAATTTCCATTTCAGAAATATATTTAAAGGTGCCTAACACACAACAAAATTTGTTTTGACATCTGTGAAACTTATTAAATATACTGTTGTTGTTAAACGAGTACTAGATGCATGCATCAGGTCAACTCTTCACACATATAGAAATCCAACTTGAATGAATCCTTCTTTTTGTTTAGCAGTTCCTCAGTTTTTATTCATTGATTTGTAGATCATTAGAATGGAGGACAGTAAAATTTTAAAAAAGTAATAATAATGAAGTTTTTGTTTTGCATATTGATCAGAGTTGTGTGCAGTAAACTCCAAGTCAGAGGTTTCATTGGTAGAATTTTAAAAACTTCTGCTAAGCAACAATATCCAAGAATCAGGAGAGTCTCAGGAAAGTCAAGAAGCTAAACCTATTCAATGGTTTCCAGACTTTAAAGACACTAAAGAAACAGTTTAGAAACTCAAAGCATGTATGTGTGGATTGGGGAAAATACCTGTGACAATTCACAGGTATGACAGCAACCTCACCTTTCAGAATGGCACAAGAAGTAGAGGGATGTTACACCGCTGTTTATTCCAGCACTTGCTGTAAAATATTCCCGCAGACGCTGCATCTCGTCCTCAATGGCCTCCTGTAAATCACCAACAGCCAAATTTATTTTAGTTTTCAGCTCATGCTAGAAAACTAAGATATAAGCAATTCAAAAAGAAATCTATTACCCAAAACTCCATCAACAACTACAGATATCAAGCCTTTCAAATGATTTAACAAACAAAAACAAAGTTAGGATCTGACCTGAGATAACTGCTGTGGGTGGAATTCAGCCACTGCCATGGCATGTCCACACCTCGAGGTCCGCACTGCCAGCTGCCGCCAGTGGCCCTCATGAGTATGAGGCTCAAAAGCTGCATATTTGCTCATCCATATAAAGTCCTGGAATGCCTTCAAAAATATATATTTAAAGTCAGACTATTAATCTTCACAAAACATGCATAGCATGCAAAACTATTTATTAATCTTCATGGAATATGCAGAGAACAGGAAAAACCCGAGTGTCTTCATTAATCCCTGCAGACTGTACATCACAGGATGTACACAGAACTGAGAGACCACTAATCAATTTAAAAAAATGATTTTAGACTTTAAAGATTCTGTGATCTTTTCTTAGAATTCATTTACTTGTTTCATATATATAAAATATTAAATCCACAGCAGATTTCCTTTAGCTTGATAAACATAAAACAGAATTTAGAACCACCCAGAGTTTGTGAAGACTACCACCTACCTTATTTCAGCTACTGTAGAGTAGCCATATTTTGAACAGCTGGAGACTAATTCCATTTAAACTTACAGCATATGTCACAGAATTACCTCGAGTTACTGGAACCACATGGCATCCCCACCCTGCCAAAGCAATCTTTGAAACAAACTAATCTGACAGCTTGTTAGTGAGAATGAAGATGTCACCTTGACTACTTGCTTCATCTTGTCAGGCAGGAATCTGCAGCAGTATGGTTCCCCAACATGGCTTGAGCCATCACTGTAGCGACCTATCCGAAAGCCAACAGTTTTAACTACAAAAAAAAAATAATTAATTCATTCTCATCTCTGTGAGCTTGTTTTTTTTTTTTCTTACCAAAAATTTATTTACACAAATCCATTAGAATATTTACAGAGATGACAAAATCAGCCTTAAGAACCATCTATCTTGTAAGTATGCGGGTGGCCGGTGGCAGACTACTTGGCTGCCATGGTTTCTTCTCCACCAGCTAGGTGCGGGTAAGAGTTCTTGTAAGATTTTTAGGGTATTTCCAATGGAGGTTCCATGGGCATCTATTTCTTAACTGATGCTCAGGGTCCCCCAATCATATAAAGCTGATACCCAACTCCTCCTGCTGCTCCTAGCTCACATCTGTGAAATGTCAAAATACTTCTAAAGTCAGGAGCAGCAGCCAACAACAGGTCACTCAGTTCATTTATAACAACCTGCCAAAGAGACTAAAAGTATTTATAAAGCAGGCTAGGACAGACCCCATGTGGCAGCCAGGCAGACAATAAAGAGCTCAATAAATCTATCTGGCAATACCCAGAAAAAAAATAAATAATCACCATAATCACCGTAATCTTTCTAGGTCACCAACAGCAACTGGAGGATTTACAGAATATTCCAGAAAAAATAACAAATAGTTTGTTTGGTCTGAAGTAGAGAAACTTGATCACTGCTCTTGGTCATGACCTCTGTCGCTGGCTTACTATGGAGCACCACCTGTACAAGGGGAACTTACTAATGGAAAAGCTAACAAACAGTTCAGAAAATTAATACTCATTGATATCTTAATATATCAGCAGATATTTTAATGGAATTACTTATTATTTCTACCTAAAACAAGCACAAGTGCACATATAAACCAAGTTGTTCCTACCTGTTCCTTCAGGATCTGTTCCAACAGTGAACTCACACTTGTTTCGATATCCATCAAGGACAGGCTACAGATAAAAGAATTAACTTCAAAACAGAAATCTCTCAATTAGATGTTTGTTCAGAAGATAAACATTAACTTTAATTTCCTCTCACTGTAGAAACTATCCTTAGCACTGTTAAAAAAATCTAAGAAATTTTTGCTGTATCTAGATTTTCTTGCTTGCTATGCATTCATCAATGTGCTCATTCTGTTGTAGATGAACTCAAGATTAGAAGTATCCTCTTCTACCTCTACACTTTAATTTTCATTTTAGTTTGACTCAAATAATTTGTTAACAAGAGCTGGCTGTCTCCAGTGTACATACCCAGCTGCAGAATTGGTCCGATATTTGACCCTGTTTTTAAACATTCATATGTAGTCTGTTAGTGATGCTCTTGTATTTACCTAACAGGTTGTCATTATGTACATTTTATCAGAAAAAAATAATTATAGTTTACATAAACAACACACACAATATAACATTCTACTTTAATCTCATGCAGAAAATAACAGCCTACTTACTGATTCTTTAATAGGAAGCATTTCACAGCACATATTGTCATAAAGTTTCCTGAAAGAATAAATCTGTTACTGTAGACGCAATGTTAATAATAATCAAATGAGGTAAATCAAATAATAAACAGACAAAAGATATTAGAGGCTAACTTATATAAGATCTGTTATAGATAGATGCAGTGACTTCAATTTCATTAATAAGCTATAAAAAGGAATTTTTTAAAATACTCAGTTATAAGTAAACATGTTTATTGCAGCAGTGTGTGTAGATATTAAGAAACGTAGCTGGACAGCAGCTTAAATTAGTCCATATCATGAACAACAAATTTTTGCACACAAAATGCACAACAGATAATCCATGTACATAGCTATCATTCAACTACAAAAACCAACAATGACATAGGTAATACAGTGAATAAACAAGCAAGCAATAATTAAAGAGACCTTTGTTTATGTAACCAGTCCTTGTTTTTGTGACAGATCTGATGCATGTGTCTTGCAAGTCTTCTTAGCATACTTCTCATGTTTGTAGACTTCAGCTGTGCTTAACAAAAAATAGACTGTTTTAAATAGAAGTGTTCAAGAGTTATAAAGCTGAGATCTGCTTCTCATATCCCACCTTTCCTTATTAGTTTGAATTAAATTTGATGCATTATTTAGAAGAATTAGTGCATGTCTTTGCAAAAGAGATGCCAGCTAGTTTTCAGTGAGAGGCATATATTTAACATTGATCTAACACACCCTGGTGCTTTGGTCATTACTCCATGGCATATCTGTAGAATACATTTTACTGGAGCCAGACACCAGATAAGCTTGCTGATAAAGTTTGGTATGCATCATTCCAAAATACTTTCCTAAAATTATAACCCAAGAGAAATATAGGAAGTAGATGAGAAAAAGTCCAACTTCATATGGTCAAATTCTCTAAAACAATATTTCCATGCACATTAATAATTAAAAACTTCAAAAAGTTAATATAGATAAAATTAAAAAAAACTAATTTTCATAAATTTCCTAAAAGTGAAAAAAAAAAAGAAGTTTATTGTAGCAAAAATCTTAGTTGTAGAGAACAATCAATGGCTTTAAATGCAGATAAAATGACAGAACTAAGCAAACTGTACTGCTTTCTCTAGAGTAGGGTCTTTAGTTCAACCATATTTGGAATAACCTGTGCAAGCAGAATAATTCAAGAATGTTTCTAAATTTCAAGCATTTAGATTAAAAATATCAGATTAATCAAGTTTGAGGTTTTCAAAATAATTAAGAGTTTTGAGAATGTGGGAGTTCACAAAACGTTTTAGCTATGTAGCTAAAAAGTGTTCAAAGTTTCAGTAGAGACTTAAATTAGAAAAAAAAAAAACATTCTCAATAATAGAATTTTAAATGGATGGATTAAATTTCTTTTGCTGAGGCTACAGTAATAGTGGAAATCGATTTACATATCATATAGCGAAACTTTTTTCTTTCTATGAGTCCTGTATGAATTATGGCAGCTTTCCACAACCTTATAAAAAATGAGAGAGAGATGACTGATACAACAAAACAACACCTTTCAGTCATCAAATCAAGTCCAGCAAGATGTCAAGTGAAGAGACTTGATGCTCAGCCTGGTTGTATGACAAATTTTACAAAATTTCAGAAAAATGCTGCTGCAGATTATTTTTTGAACAGTTTGTGTGAAAATCACTAAATTGGTTTCTAAGCCCATTAGGTGTGATTGTGGTTTTTTTCTGTTTAGCTACTGTAGTCATAGTTTAAAGTTTAGCACACCACTGACAAACACTCTTGTTCACTATTTCTACCTACATTTAGTTGGTCTTCATATGGTACGTTCCACAAGGGTATTGCAGCATTTTTTACTCTAAAACAAAAACACAAAAAGTTATTATATTTTTAAAAGGCCGGTGAAAAGTGTGAACAAAGCATCTCAGAACAGAAAGATTTCAACAAACAAACAAAAAAAAAACGCATGCAATAAACAGACTTTCTAAATTGCAAGTTATTCTACAAGTGATTATTTTCTCCAACAAAATCCCAAAGAAAAAGGAGAGTTTGTCAGCATAGTTTATGACTGATTCCTGCTCTCAGATAGTCATCTCATAGGTAGTGTGCTTGGCTGCTGGATCCAGGTTTGATTGGTGTCTCTCCATTGAAATGAGCCAGCATCATCAGTTTTTTTTTTTGCAATGCACATGCACAGGTCAGAGCACCACACATTTTAGTTGACTCTACATCTAACATAAGCACAAATTCCCAGTGTAAGGTCCAACACCTAACTAACTAAAAGAAACAATACATTTGAGTCACACCTGTAACTACCCTCCATGAACAAATGGCTTTAGCTATGCTAGAATTGTGTAAAAGGCTAAGTACCTAATCAAAGCAAGAATAACCTACCTGGTGTCAACTGGCAGATTTTCTTCTACTTCATCCATCTTCTGTTTCTTAAGAGGTGGCTCACTATATGCTCCTGCATAACAGAATTGTCAAGATCAAACAATCAAAGGGTGCATCTCCTTCCTTCATACTGTTAAAATTGGCTGGTTCAAGCAGCAGATTAATTTGTTTTATTGAGATGCAGCATCAAGTTCTGTCATCTGCTAACACACACACACACTTTCTCTCTCTCTCTCACTCACACAATTTAGGACAATAAAAAGTTGTTTTGGGGGTTTTTAAACCCAAGAATTTATGTCAGTATTTTGATTTTCATAAATCAACATAAATAATAGCCAGAAACGAACTTAATAATAACAGATTACAAAGGAGAGATAGTTCTCCAATTATTCAAATTTCATTCATTTCATCGATAGTGATGGAGTAACAAAAATATGCCAACATGCTGAGGATTCACATTACCTTGAGTTTTCTTCTGTTTTGCTATCAGGGGATCAGCATTGGGTCGAGCTCTCTTAAAAGTAAAAATGCAAAAACAACCATTACCTGGCCAGAGTAGAATGATGACAATAGATACTTAGGGGACTGGAAGATCTGCTAATCCAACCAGAAGTAATTGAACTGAACTGCTAATATTTAAAGCCAGCAAAGGTGACTGTTCTTTAAAAAATGAGAGATGTGATGGCAATAAAACAAAGACTTTCTCCACATCTTTTAAAGAATTGGTTGTTAAAAACAGTCAAAATTTGTGGGCCAAACATCATTTTGATTTGTACCTAAAAACTAGACATTACACCTGAAGGCAATATCTTTGCCAGACAAACAAAAATCCTACAGCAACAAGAATGCTAATTTTTCCAAATGTCCAAACTCACCTTTGCCTTTAAGATGCTACCTTTCCAAGTATGGCCATTCAGACTCTTCAATGCCTGTTCCCTATCCTCTTCACTCCTGAAGGACAGAAATAGTGACCACAACTGGGGATCAATCACCTACCTTCAGTTGATAAAAATTTTTTTTTTTTTTGGTTTCAAATGGTGATTTATAATTTAAACAGACATTTCTAACACCAAGTAGGTAAAGTATCCCAGTTCTGATTGCTTTTTACAGATGCAAAAACCTGTGACTTTCCAAATGAACTAAAAGCTGTGTATAAAACATCCAACTTTTTATGAAATGTGATATTCATATGATGTAGCAAAAAATAAATTATCACTGGAAATTGTTCTTAGCATATGTATTTATATTTCATTTTGAAAGTTTTCCATGGATCTTTTTAATTAAAATTTTGGACATATAATTCGTTGCAAGCAATGTTTTTGTTCAGTCTAGTATTGACAGGAATTCATAGCAGTCTGACATGAGTGTTATTATACATAAACTTTGCATCTCAGTTTCTTTTTTTTAATTCAAAATTTTAAAATAACAGTGCACAATTTTTGAAAATTTTGCATCAGCCAACTATTGCAATGCAGAATTTAACTGTATCCACAAGAATTCTGTCATTGACCTTGTCTAAAATGTTTTTCTGACTACCACTGGTTTTGAACATGTGATATGATTGTCTGATTCCTGGTGCTGAACCATGTATGGCGATCATTTTGCTCGCAGCAATTCAATTTATACCACTAGATTCATCTTGGAAAAGCCAGGAAACTTCCTACAAATATCTATACTGGATAACTATTCAACATCAGAGACTTTTTTAAATGATGTTGGTTTTTCCAGGACTGGAAGGACTCACTTTTTCATTAGAGCTTAGATCTTGTAAAACTTGAATTATAGTAATGACACCATACTGATGTTGCAACCTGGTAACCTGCTAGATGAGATGTAACTTTCCCAAATGTTGACATAACTGGACAAATATGATTACTTATAATCATTGATACAATGCCAGAAAACCAGAAGTAAACCTTTATCATAACACAGAACAACAAAAATGCTAATTGGGCAAATTTTGTCAAATTACTGAAGTGACCAATCGAGTAGGAAGAAAAATTGCAATATGTGATATATCCTTATTTTAATGTGATGTAAATCTGTTTTGTACAGGTGAGGTCAAAGGGCATAAAACAGCCAAAGGTGGCTATTAAAAACACTTGTGATTTTTCAGACATTGAATAGTACTATCCAAAGTTTACACCACTGGGCTGATAGCTTGCATGTTAGATGGTGTTTTCCCTACCTTGGTCTGAAGACATAATGGTATTAGCTGTTAGTAGTAAGCTTATAGCATGGAATGACAAAATGGTAACCCAAAATGAGAGGCAGTTACTTTGTCAGATGTAATGGGAGAATATTTTAGTACAGTTTGTAACACACCAGTGCTACATTAAATTGAATGGCAATCAATGCATGATGCACCAGATTGGTATTCAACACATCAGTATCATTTTCTATGTAATAAGCAATGGTTATCTTTGATAGCTTTTTTCAAAGTTGGCCAAAACAGTTTATTTCACAGCATCCAAAAAAGGCACTTAACACAATGCAGTGTGTAAAGACTAAAGGAACTCAGTGTACAACAAGTTCCTTAATCCCTAACTGATAGCCCATCATAGCAGCTCCATCCAAGTTGGCCCTATCAATATGCTGATCAACTCTCAAATGACTCCTTGTTAGTGCTAAGTTCAATTTATAGTTTCCAGTGTACCTGACCAATACCATCTCTTTATCTCTGATAAAGCCACAGGTAGATACATCCATTAGAAACTTAGCAATTACAAAATTTCTGAATCTAATTATTAGTAAAAAAAATATATATATATATACACACATATGTGTGTGAATAAAATTGTTTTCTTTATGCAACAATACCTGGCAGACACATTATTTTTGCTTTGTCATTAATGTAGTTAAGTCCTGTACAATAATATTACTAATCATTTTTGAGTACGATTTATTAGACACTTGAAATAGTACCATTTTTTTTTCATTTTGCACCTGAAAAGAAAATCACAAAAGCACAATAAAAATTGTTTTCATCCACAGCAGATTCATCAGCATAAGAATGACTGAGATATAAGAAAACAAACATATTTTACTTTATAATCTATAAAATATCACTAAACAGCTCTTACTTTCTAACCTGAGAACATCATTTACCTTTTTTTAAATTTCTAATATCCAAGAAAATGACAATAACAGAATCAATGTATGATATCCTTGCCGATGCTTGAAATGAATTACCCTATTCAAGTAAAACCCACAATTATTGTTTTTCCTTTTCACTATATGACAGATTTAAGTTTCAGTGCTATACAAGAAATTAATAATTTAAGAAACAAAACTGTTTTTGGATAATCTTAAAAAAAAAACAAAAAGTATCCACAACCTACCTCATAATATTAAATTTAAATAAGATTCTGAATTAACTAAAAAGGTGGCATTATCAAAATTGTTTTTTTTTTCTTTTCTTTTCTCAGAATAAAATTATTCATAAATAATGTAGTTCAGGGCAGCTATTTTACATGCATGACTAGAATGGCTGGACATATCTACCAAAAGTGGAGAGAGAGATTTATTTAGCAAACACTGTGTGGGTTGATCAATTATTTTTTCTGTACAAACAGACTTTATATAATATCACATTACAAGCTTATATAATAAATTACACATCTAAGTTTACACTCCTGCTCATTTGCATGGCCATTTAAAACCAATCATGGTTTGTAGTGTTTTACTAAGGCATGGACCATCGTAAACAGCAAAAGTAGAGTTGGTCAAAATTCTTTCCATTTGCCTTCATCATAACATAGCCACTAATTGTATAAGTGGTCTGAATGCCTGTAATGTTTCACATCTTCGTGTGTAAAAAGTCAATAGGATAGGCAGTATGATTGTATGCTTTTAAGAGACCAACCCTGATGTTTCTTTTTTAACAAACAGATTGTTCCTGCAACACCAAGTGATTGGCAACTTTACAGCAATTTTACTGATTGAATTCCATCCACTTATTTAAAATTCCTTCCAAGACTGTCAAATTTTTCTCATTTTGTTTTTTTTCTTGGACAAATGTTCTACCAAACTAGCACTTCCCCTCCTCCATCTTTCCATGCTGTTTCTTTTGGTTTCAAACCAAATGGATCCATGTCCTCAAGTGCTTGGTTGCTAACATGAGGTCACATCATTAGAAAAAAATGATGATGAAACGACCGACCATTTCACAAAGCAAACAATTAAAAGCTTATTTAACTTTTTGAGTAATAAAATCACTAAAGTTCAGCTAGGCAGGGTGGACAGATAAAAAGATAGCTCAAGAGTATTTGTAAGCTGTCCTGGGCTATTGATTTTCTAAACCTAAACAACAATAAAAGTAAAATGAAAATTTTCAAGCCATAAAGTTGCAATTATAAACTGAATTTGAGAATAACTTATTTGTTAAAAACTAATTAAATAATGAAAAAATTATATAGCAATAAAAAAAAAAAACTTGGCCTCTACTGATGAACACTGCTCCAGATTCAAACTATATTTGAACATAGTGTAACATACCAGTCACAGACCAGCAGTGAGAACTTCTGGAGTTTTCCTACAAACTTGCATGGGCTATTATGGCCAAGTAGTTACTTACCGAAAAGTGACAAAGGCATAGTTCTTGTTTGGAATGGCTTTAATCTTATTTGGTGTCAACTGCAGTGATAGCAACCGCTTCTTAAGTTGCTGAAAACAATCATTAAAAGAACTTCCTGAAACACACAACAAGCACAAAGTTCTCTCAGAAAAATATCATTTGAAAAAAGAATCCACATTAAAAAATTACATCTGCCTGGTTCGATGGTTTACAGAGAATACAATTTAGCAATGAGTTTAAAATATCAATGCTCTAAAGTTGTGCATGTGATCCTAACATCCTAGGTCACCAGGTAATGATAATGCTGAGTTTCACCACAGACTCCAAAAAGTGATTTTTTTTTTCTTTTACTATACCATGTAACTAATTCAATGTTTAAGTATTTGCTTTTTTCCAATTTATTATTTATAAATTTCTCATAAAATAATAGTGCAAGTGTACATTTGCATCTCCACTAAAAACTGTTATATTCCAGATGTTTGTTACTGAAGCTCTATGATTATTAAAATAATAGTTAAATGGCTTTATTACGCTGAAAATGCATTTTGGCATTTAATACATAATGGATGCTCACTATTTAAAAAAAAACATAAGATGATGTATTCCACCAATCTAGTTCACAGAAACAATACGCATCTTCCCAACCTTGTACAATGCACCATGGTAAATTCATCAAAACTATGTATTTGGATTTTCTACATTTCAAATCCTTTTATAAGCTATGTCATAATTCACTACTGTATATAAATAAGATAAAGACTGTATTGTATTACACTTACAGCAAAACCAAATCTTTTGGGCAAGTTCAGAATTTCTATCTTATATATTTCAGATGTGAATTCATTTCTCTTTATATAAAAATAGGGATCTGGATCAGTGAGGTTTTTCTTTCCTTCTTCCTGTTGATTAACTTCTTTGACACCATCTGTACCATCACAATCAGCAGCCACGAATTCATCCTTACTAGCAATCCTTTTCAATGGTTCATCCATTTCATTGTTTAATAATTTTAACTCTCTATCATCTGGTAGTGGTGTAGCCTTGTTTTTAAAAATAGCCTCATTCAAAAGGTCTTTTTTACTTTCAGACACATCCAGTTGTTCTCTTTCCTCTTTAGCCTCCATCTTACAGGTGTCTTATTGTTTATAGTCACCTCTTGACACCTGTCAATAAAGCAAAACATCTCATAAAATTCTTGTCCTTCTTAGCTAATTCAATCTGAAATAAGGCCTATTAACACATACATAGTGGCAATAATAATTTGACTTTTTATGGGTTTTTTCAGAGTTACTTGAACCACTCTTCATAAAGAAAACTAAATTTATTTTGGTACCTAAACACCAATGCAAAAACTGCTAGATTTCATTAATACTAGGGGTCATGCTGAAATAAAACCTAGCCAAACATCATTACAGTGATGTTATTTCATAACAATTCAAACATTTTTTAAAATTTTCTTCACCTATTTCTTTTCTGGGTAAACTAAAAATTAAAACAAAGAAGGTAATTCCAAAAAACAAATTTTATAAAAATTCAGCTTAATTATCAGCAACCAAAAATGACACACCACTATACTTATTGTACTACTATTGAGTTCCACCCTATAGGACATTCTCCATGAGTCTAAAATCCCATTCCCAATTTTTTCATGTTCATGTATTGGTTGTTAGTATATAGGTTTTTACTGTCATTTATTATTCTATTACACTGCAACTTTACATTATTTTTTTTGGCACGAGAATTCATTTATGCTGTTAGTACAAGAGAATAGCGCCCACAAGATGTAACATGAGCACTGAATTTTTGCATTTTTTCAATTATAGTTGCATTTTAATTTTATCAGCATAGTTGTTGCCCATTACACATTTTTGCATTGATATAAAAAATTTCAGGGTTTAATGAATATTAACAGATATCTCAAATACTACCGGGACAAAATTTGATAGTTAATAGCAAACATGTTCCACGTTCTTTGGAAAGAAAAAAAAAAAAAAAACTGGACAAATTTTTTTCCTATGTAAGTTGTAATATTTTCAGAGGTTTACAATTGAAATCTGCAATATCATTTTGTAAGCTGATGACAACAACAATTGTACTAACTACATTTCTGACGCCTCGTCACCTGCTTTTCTTGAAGTTACCACGATTTTTCTTCCATAGCTTTTGTTTGTCAAACATCATTTTAAAGTATGTAATCTTCACTTTGCCTCCAGGTACTAATAGCTAGCTAGCTACCTATGCCGCCGCCTCCTACTACTAATACTAGTATCACTAATAGAGTAATAATATATTAATATTATTACACTACTACAAATTATTGCGTGTAAACGTACTCACTGGTTCTACTACTATCAGTAGCAGTGCTAATGGAATGTAAGTGTTAACATTACTAATAAAATGTTAATACTGCTATAGTACTTATTTAATACTGTTATGGTGCTAACTAACAGTATATAATATACTATTAGTTATTATCATACCGCCGCCGCCGCCACCATATCAGTGAGTGCAACACAACTGTTACATACCACCCCTAGTCAAGCAGTAGTAGTAGTAGTAGTAGTACTATTTTTTCTGGCGAAAAAAAAACAGCAACTTGATACAAATATTATACAAGTTAACGGTAAAGCGATTCGCTGCTGAGCAAATCACAAACAGACAGATCGATTGTACAAGAACACAGTCAACAAGCATTCCACTCACATGTCCTCCTCCGGATAAGGGCAGCCATGATTGGCAAACGTCACGTACCTACGACTTCCGCTGTAAATAATAATAATAATAATAATAATAATAATGTCGTTCATAACTCACAATTAGTATTTTATGCGAGTAATTTAAAAATAATAATTTCTGTGCGCGTTTAATTTACTTTTACGTTAAACATGTTTGTAACAGAAATTTTGGTGTGGAGCTTAGGTGCCTCAATTTCAAATCAGCGGGAAGCTGCCGGGAGGAGGACGATAGGTGTGCTGGTGGTATCGAGTCGAATCGTATTTAATCCCGACAGTTATGGCTGACGAGAAGGTAAATCTTGGTCTGAAAGTACTCGCTACGCGTTAATCCGCGCGTATCCGGCGTTATTTCGGTTGAACGATGATTGCTTCGCGATATTTACGTCGTGCCCCCCCCACCACCACCACCTAAATCCTTTCTATTATCGAAAGATGTGCTGTCTTATTTATTTACTTTTAAGAGGAGGAGGAGGAGGACGACATTGTGCTTGTTAGGGCCCCCAGCAGCGGACTCTCCCGATGAACGCGGTGGAGTTACCTGCATCCTTATTGTTTACAAATAGAGGGAATGGTTTCTCTCCAGCGGGATGAGGAGGAGGAGGAGTGAGATGTAGAAGAACGCGAAGATTTTTACAGAATTCTGTTTGTGGAACTTCAATCTGGATCGAAGACGAGAGCTGGAAGTAGAGGGGTTCGAACCCTCATCGAGGTTATCCAGCCCTCCGCCAGTGCACCTGAAGTAGTAGTGAAAAAAAAAAAGTCTGCTTTGAACTTGGCTGCTGTTACCGGATCTCGTGGGATGCGGGAAGTGGTAGATGATGGTCTAAGTCTCCTCCTCCTCCTCCTCAAGGTGGGGTGGGAATGAAAAAAAAAAAACAAGTTTCCATAAATACAAGAATTTTATGATTAAAATTCACTTTTGAAAACGGGGGATTATCTTCAAATGTTCTGGGAAGTTTGGGTTTTTATAAATGTTTTAAAATTCAAATGCTTGATTTGATATTAAGTAGGAACCTCGATTATCCGAACTGGGAGGGGGGGGGGCTTTTTGGCTGATCAAAAAAAAAAAAAATCCTGTCTGTTAAGAGTTAAAGCTGAGGAAAGTTATTCAAATTGCTAAACATTTTAGAACCAGTAGAGAGAGAGAAAAAAAAAGAAGAAAAACTGCCAGCAGTCATTTAAGGAAGTTTTACCATCTGTTGCTTGAATCGTTGTTGTCTATTATCTGTAAAGGTTGTTACACACATCAGCAATTAAATGCTATTGCCTTGGCTTCCTGTTATTGTTCCAACTATCTGAAACAGCGGTCTTGGAATGACGGGGCTACGTCACTCATTTTAACACTGACTGCTTTATCATGCTCATCTGTCTAATCGTGTCTGCCACTTTTTTGTTTGAATTTGCCAATGTGCATCAACAAATCTTTCGAGCCAGTCACTTATATCACGTTTTCTTGCAGTCAGTCCATTCAAGAATCGGTTCTCAAAAACTTGAACAAGCTCCTTTGTTGCATTACCCTTATCACTTTATTGTTAATGTTCATTTGTGAAAGCCTTAACTCTTTTTTTGCTTTCAAGTTATGGTAAGTTTGGGGATTCTAAATTTCAGCTAATTCTGATACTTTGTAATTTATTCAAATGTCAAAACAGTTTTAAATTACACATTGTAACATACCAAATACAGATGTATTACAGTTGATGAATTATCATGTAAAGACATGCAAAACTGAGCTAGTTCAATGTCTTGGTTTGACAACAACTGCATTGGTTGATGTGTAAGTAAGGCAGAGAAATGCCACTCAACTTGCAGCATATAGATCATAGGAAGAGATTTTGTATGGCATCCTAATTCAAAGATAAATCACTTTCTAAATGCAATGGATGATGTGAATTTCTCAATGCTGACTAACCATGGCCTTCAGAATGTCACAACTCTAGTTATCAGAAGTTCATGTGCAACCCCCCTTTTTTGTGAGTTTTATTGAAGCAGTGATCACATTTTTTAAAGCTGGATTAGAGTTGTTCCATTGTTTTTAAGCTATTAATTTTAAACAATTTCACAGTTGACAAAAAAAAATCAAGACTCAGAAAGAATGGAGAGATAAGTACAATTTTGTACAATGAAGTGAATGGATCATCTGTGCCTTATGTGAAAATATTGTTGCAAGTACTTCTAGTTTTGTAAAACACGAAGCAACATGAATCCTTATCTCACATGTTATGTTGAAGATAGAGATGAACATATTAAAAAATGTATTGTCTCCAAAAAAACAGTGGCTTAGCTAGATTTTTAAAACCCTTTTAAAATTCCACCAAAGAAAGCTACACAAAAAGGAAAACCATTTACTGATAGTCAGTTTTGAAAGAAAGCTTTTGCAATATGCCAAAAAGATATAGCTAAAATTTGGGATATACCACTTTCAGTTCAAAGCATCTAGTCTTGTTATGTTATTTTTACTCTGGTGACTGGTGAGAACACAGATATAAACAAAGTTTGTCATCTGCCATTGGTTGCACGAATCTATAATGGAAAAGTGTGTAATTTCTCTGATTTCCTGAACTACAAAAGCTGAAGATAAAATTGTCTTTATGCAGACTTTGAAAAGGAGGGAAATTTGATTTTAAAAAAACTTTTGTGACTACCAATGGGGCACTGGTGATGACTGCTTAAAATATTGGGTTTGTTCAGCATCTCCAAAGAGTTATGTAGGCCTATTTTAGCCTTTTATTGCACAATTTATCAAGAAAATTGATGCTCCAAATTTTCTTCAAATGTTCTTAAGAATGTAATGTCCACTGTAGTAAAAATTGCTGATACAATTGTTGCTCATCACTTAAAGATGATTCAAAGTTCTCTCAGAGAAAATGGAATCCAATTAAGAATGTACTGCAATGTTCAGTGGCTGAGTAGGAGAAACTTTCTTGTTTTTGTCAATTGCATGGATGAAATCAAAATTTTTCTGTTAAATTGAACAGGATTATTTTCAATTGGAAAACAAAGAATAGCTTTTGAACCTCATGTTTCTGACAGGCATCACAGCACACTTGAATACCTTGAATGTCAAGTTCAAGGTGAAAGGCTAACTGCTGAACTTGTAAAAAGAGTGGATGTTATTTTCCAAGAAATTGCAGGTCATGGACTCTGAGGTACTTTCCAAAGATAAATGTTTATTTATAATAACAAAAATCTCAAAGTCTTAACAACATTTATGCCAATACATTTGTCTTGAGAGAGAGTTACCACATTTCCAAGACTTCCAAACCCACAGTCCCATATTCGAATATATTTTGAACTTTGAAAAAGCAACTGAAAATAATCTTGAGTTACAGTACTTGTGGTTTCTTGGATTGGAAGTGAGTCTTTGAAAATCGAGCTCTAAAAATCAATAAACTCTGACTTATGTGTAAATAAGTTTTCTGCTATGAGAGACCAGATTTCAAGAAATGAAAACCATTACTTGGGTATTTGTTCACTTGGTCTCAACTTCCATCAAAATTCTTGGCACTGAAGAAAGTTGGATTCTCTCTCTCTTTACTTTTGGAACCAGCTACTATTGTGTGCAAGTTTTTTTCTCCAGTAATGAACACACTGTCCCGAAGCTTGTCTTTGTTTCCAGATCTGACACAGCTATTAATTGCAAATAATCTTTGATTTCCTTTTTGAAAAAAAAAAAGCAAAACATTGATATTTTTGGATTGATTTGTGTGAAATGTCTCTGATAATGATTTAAGTTGGAAATAATTTTGTGGTAGCGTTTTCTTATGACTATTGGTGTTTAAAATGTTTTTGATGATGATTAAAAGTTAGTATCAATGTATAATTTTATGGCTTTATAACTGTTAATATAATTTATGTATTTAAAAGTTATACTATATAAAATTATTTTTTTTACCTACATTTGAAAAAAAAATTCTGGTGGCATGTGCAAAGGACCTTAAAGTTTGATATTGATGACTGGCACCCAATAGAAATATGTTGCCATCTCCTGTTGTAATGTGCCTTTAAGTGGATGAGTGTTTTTAGCCAGATTGTCCATAAGTCTTGATATTATTGGAATTGAGGCTGTCTATCTGCAACAGTTTCTATTTCTGTCATGTCTCTTGACTGCTTTAAAATTATTTAAAATGCTAATTATTGACTATTTCTAAATATATTTTATGATTTTACTTAAAACGTTTTAATAGTTGAATTTAAGTATATGGTGCATTTTTTAAAGTGGTAATTTATGTTTGATTTCTTTTAAAATGGTATTTAACAGGAAGAAGTTGAATCTCCAGATATTCATTTTGAGCCGGTTGTGCAGCTGTTACCAGTAGATGTTAAAACACTGGAAGAAAATGAAGAAGAATTGATTAAACTGTGAGTGAAACATTTACTAAATCAGCATAATTTTTTGCTGACTGACTCAGAGTTTTCGGATTTAGAATCAGGTTGAATAATACTCTCATCAGGATTAATAAAAGTTGGGTTGTATTGAGTTAAATTCCAAATAGACTATTGGATCGAACTACTAAACTAAGTGATTTATGAAAAATGGTTATGAGGTCAGTTAAATGGTCAAGAAATGACAGTCTTGACCAAACAGCAGAATAAGTGAGGACCAAATCTGTCACTGCTAGGATATGGGTGATTTCTGCCGTGTTCTCTTATTGATCTTTTCCTGACACTGATTTAGCATGCACCTCAAATAAAACAAAATTTCAGTTAAATAACAGTTTGGATTATTCTAATTTAGCTTATTAACATATCTATTGGCATGCAATATGTCATGCCAGTTAATATAGAATATTAACATTGACATTAAGAATGTTCTTTAACGTAGTAAATTGGTTTTAAATTTGAAGCAAGCAAAATCCTGGATTTTGCTTATTGTAGGGAGTATTATGTTTAGATAAAAATATATTTTGGTTATTGGAAAACTTTTAAATAGCATTTATACTACTCTTATCAGTCAATTAATTTTTCAATTGTTCAAAAGTGATTACCCTGCCAACATTGGTAGTTATAATTTGCTTTGATCAGAAAGTCAACTCTCAAATGGTTATCATCAGAGACCAGACATTTTACTTTGTGCCACTAAAACTAAATCTTGAAGTAACAGTGAGATTATCATAATAACATATTTCAAACTACTGCGGTGTTTGAAAAAGCCTGCTGTCGTGTCCTTAGTGGTACTGTTTTGGCCAAGTTTCATTTGAAAGTCCCCAGTATTTAATGTTTAATTTCACATTAAAAATAATTTTCTTTGTTGGTTTTTAAAATGGCCTTAAAATTTTTTGATCTAAAAGTATATAAAGCTTCATATCTGGCATGAAAAATTAAAATCACATCAGCTGAGTTTCCAGGCTGTGGACATTTGCAATGGCTGGAACAGTTAAAATATTTTTATGAATTGGCAGCCCTGTTTTAAATTAACATTACCACCACCTCAGTGTTTGCTTGTTGTGCCAAAGCCCAAAATGGTTTACTCTAGACCAGTGTTTCTCAACCTTTTATCTGCCATGCTATGCTCCCCTTCTCACACCAGAAACGACTGAATCACCCACACCAACAAGAGATGGATATTTTGTTGAAAACTTTTATTAACACACTGATATACGTTGCGTTTTGAGGATAACTGCTTAGAATTTAATTCGATGAGAGCCCTGCGCTTGATGACATCGACTAGAAACGATGTACGTGGTTCCAGTTTAGTCAGCTTCAGTCATAGGTCACCCCGATCACAAATGTCCAACCTATTTCGCTTCTTGGTCAAAATGTTCGCGACGGCTCTGAATCCACATTCTGCTAAATTGGATGTTGAGCAGTACCTTTCTTGCGGCTTTTGACATCTCTGGATAGTTCTCGGAAGCCTCATCAGTCAGCCACATCATTAGTTTCTTCGTTTTATGAACAACTTCCATCGTCGTGCTGCATTTCTGTCGGTTCATCTCGGTGAGCTAACATGGTCACATATTACTATCAAAACAGTCGCTGATCAGACTGCAGCAAATGGCTGAAACTGGTGAAATCCTTCCTGCCCAGATCTCCTTGCCACAGCTCTAACTTGGACACAAAGCCAAAAATTTTGCACTTGGGCTCAATGACAGTCTTTTTGGCGCTTTGAAGATTGCAGGTCAAAGTATTCAGTTTGTCGAAAATGTCCATGAGATAAAGAGTCATAGCACTGGTTCAATAATTTCCGGATCCCTGCAAAACTCGAAAATGGCATTATAAAGATTGACAAATCACTCCCCTTTTGAAAGCCAGCGTACTTGTGTGTGGGAAAGCAATCTTAGAAACTGCTGCTCTGCATCTTTGCAGAACACTGAAAAGTCTTTCTGTGTTCGGGTTGGCTTTAATGTGGTTGATTACTTTGATGATCGCCATCATAATCACACTGAGCTCAGGGGAGAGACTTTTGGTGATGAGATGCTCGCGATGTATGACACAGTGCAGGGAGATCAAAGCAGGGTTGTTTCTTCAGTAACTGGGGGAATCCATTCCTCTTCCCCATCATCGACAGTGCTCCATCAGCAGCACATGAGACTATGTTAGCAATGGAAATGTCATGGTCATTAAAAAACTTCCTGAACAGCTGGTATATGTTCTATGCAGTTGTAATTGTCTCAAATGACTGACAGAACAGCATTTCTTAGCTGAAATCAGCTGCCTCTATGTAACTAACATAGAACGAGAAGAATACTCTGACTGTCCCTCACCGTTGACTCGTCCAACTGAACGGTAAATGGCCTTTGTCGAAGTTTACAAACGAGTTGATCCACCACATCTGAAGCCATTTCATCAATTCTGCCCTGGACAGTGTTGTTGCTAAGAGGTATAATCGACACAGGATCATCCAATCTTTGCAGTACAGTTTTGTGAACACACAGCACAGGTATGATTAAATCCTTGCCAGTTGTGTGAGCATTTCGTAGCTAGCGACCAGTCCTGCATTTTGCATGGTTGTCTGTGAGTTAAGTATCGAGAGTATGGTCTTTCTGAGCCTGCATCTTGTTCTCATGATTGGCCTTTAGATCCTGGAAATATGATGGTTTTTATCAGCGTGCTCCCCGTGTTTGGGTCGCAAATGTACCTATAATTTTGCCGGTTTCATGGAATCATTGCATAGAGTCTGATCACAAATTAAACAGCAGCAGTCTCTCGTCAGGTTGAAAGGCGATAAAGCCATACCAGATATTCAACTGAGTACTTACGTACTTTCTTCTTAGCTGAGCTGGCCATAATATAGGGTATACCAAGCAGTTTGTTCATATGCGTCTGTATTGTGCCATGAAGTCCCTATCCAGTTTTTCTAGCCTCCACTCCAAGTGGTGCCAGCCAATGGGAGCACAGCCAAACCACACCAGTTCCACTGTGTAACGGTCCAAGGTCCGCCTCCTGGCCTTTTGCCACCAGGCCCATTGTCCAGAGTGGTGGGTTGACTTCCGACCTCTGGCCACCATTGGCAGTGCGTATTGTTTTGGTGGCAGAGTAACATGATGATGTCTGTGGCTGGCAATGCCAGGGTAAGCTAACCCAGATGGACTATGACATAATCAGGTGACCAATGGCTACACCTCCATGCCTGTGAGTGGGCTGACTTGCCATAGGCAAGAATTCATTGTTGTCACAATGAGGCCTGAAAGGGCCTCTTCTAGCAACATAAGCATTGCATTTTTATACCTTTGGCCCTCACTTCACTCAAAGAGAGGCATGACCATTAAATTTCGTTCGCCCCTATTTTAGCCCCCAAGATCTGTGGACCGTGGTTGGGAAACATTGCTCTAAACCATGATTTTCGTACATTGCATGCATGCCATCAACATGTCCCAACTCCTCTATAAGGAACCTGGTTATTAATTTCATATTCTCTTATTTTGTATGACAATAAAAATGATTTAAATGCCTTTGCTAAAGATGCTAGATTTAACTTGTATTATTTTTAATTAATAATTACTTTAAATATTGCAATTGTTTTGATTTGCAAGATTAAAAGATTTAAATTAAGCTTAGTTAAGGAATAAAACTTGTTTATCTGTTTTAGCATAGAAATTTTATATTAGTTAAAATTAATGACCAAAGTAATAATGATATCTAGATAACTGAAGTTTCCCTATGGGACTAGATTTTTGTTTTCAGCAGACAACTTGCTTGGTGTGAAAGTTAATTTCTTTTGCTAAAATAAAATAAACTACTGTCTTTCCTTGTTTTTATTTTACTTGAGATTGAATTATGCCATCTATTTTGTGAAAATTACTGTAGTGAATGCTGGTGTTTTTGTTTTGGAAAATATTCAAGCACTGCTCTGAATAATTTTAATAATATTTCTTGATGTTGATGATGATAGATTGTGACGGGCGGACTGAAGTTTTTGTATGTGGAATGTCACAACTCTGAAACAACAACTTCAATTTTCATTGACTTAGTCGGCAAATTTCTTCAACTTTTAAATCTTTGTCATTTCTGAATTCCATTCTTTCTCTGAATGTGCCAACACTGTTAAATATTAAAATTATCATGTGCTAACTCTTCAATATGATATACCTATCTATTTATATGTAGCTATTAAAGCAAAAGAATATTTAAATACAACTAGCTGATTTTTTCTTTATTCTAATATTAAAAATAAATTTACTTTTGATTAAGCCAGTAATAAATAAAATGTTGGTAAAAGAGTTTATTCATACCGTTCCTTTAACTTAATGTTGTAAATAACACAGGCCTGCAAAATTTGGGTCACTGAAAATTGTCTGCAATGTTATGACTGATTTTTGTTGTTTGGTGTGCTGATTTCAAATATGACTACTATTTTTCTCTATCTTGTAAGGATTTTTCATAAACTGAATCCGAAAATATGGGAAAAGAGACTATTAATACATATTCTGGTTGAAACTTTTATTTGCAAAAAAAAAAAACATTTAAAAATAGTTTTTCTGGAGGTAAAGGTACTGGTATACCTGGGCCATGAGGTACAGGCGTATTGCTGATGAGAAGTTTGGGTAGAAAATTTCTTATTTTTTTAGATTGAACCCCTGTACATTAGACGAAAAAAAAGTAACAGTCATCACTGTGATTTCAGGGTTCTCTCCAGATCATAGGGATCCCAAAATGGAAAGACTTTTTCTTACCTTGAGACCACTGTCGGACTTCTTCCACACAAATAGAACGCAGTTTGTGGGGCCCAGGACTTATCCTGGTCACCAAGTTTCACACCAAAATACGCATAATACACTTTCTTAACAAAATCTGTAATGTTTCTTCACTACAAAGTTCCCACAAATGTAACAAGTTATCAGGTGCATTAAGACAACCCCTTGCAGCCATTTAGTACACTTATAAACAAGAAAACCACAAATAAAAACTAGTAAGGAAAGGGGAGAAAAAAGTTAACTTCTGCAGAAATGACTTGTCTGGAAAAGTACACTGGTTATGACAGATCCTTCTCTCACAAAGATCTAATTGCAACTGAGTCAAGTAGGTAGTGTGGAGAGGGGGAAGCAAAAAAGAATTATAATTAATTTTTTGTTTAGAAGCTTAATACAGTGATTCTGGAGATATTGAAATTGGAAATTTGAGTTTGTGAAGAAATGGTACGTGATGGAATTTTAAAACTATTTTTACTGAAAACAGCACCCAAAAATCTATAAAAATCAGCTATTAGTTTTCGGACAATTTTTCCATTGCAGGCCTGTGTAATTGAAATAGTAATAATCATCAGTGTATACTTTACATAATACTCTGTAACCAGCCAGCAGCTATACTGTCAATGGATTGTTTGGTGAGAGAAAATTTGGTAGGTGTTGCCAAGCAAAAAAAAAAACAGTTGAGTAGATCCTTTTGACATCTTGGTTTTATGCCTGAAAGTAATAAAATGCTGGCCAAGATTTTTAACTCCCAGATTCTCCTTTTCATGAATTACATGTATTGTTGCTTCAATTTTGTGCTAAGACACTCAACTTGATGAAATTCCAGTGGGAGCATGCTTGAAAACTTTATTTATTAATTTTATATTTTTAACATTTAAAAAGTTAAACTTGCACTAGAATAATGTTGTTTTGTCACTTTTTTAAAAAAACAAATATTTTTGTGGTTTGCTTGTAGTTCTCTTAGATGATTGGAAGGTGTCATGTAGTCTGCTGTTAAACTCAGTCTTTATAAAGTTTGACTACTTGATGACAAAATATGTGATGAAACTAACTTAAACAATATTTATCAGTTTTGTAAATGACCCTGATTTGACTTAAATATTAAGTGTAAAGAACTAGCACGTTAAAATGGCCAATAAAGATAATTTTCTGAAAATTGTTGAATTGGCTGAAGATTTGATACAAACCAAGAAAATAATGTGGCAAGGATAATAATATCATAAGCTCCTTACCATTGTATTAATCTGACACTGAGCCTGAGCAATGATTTCAGTTTTAAAAAATTTTTTTAAGCAGGCCAGATTAGTGAGGTCTAATTTATAAGGATATAAAAGGCTCACAATTGTCTTTGAAATTTGTTTGCTTTTAATTTTACATATTTATTTTGTTTATAGGCAGAGACTACTTATTTGACTAAATGCTATTATTGATGAAATTATTTTAATTTTATACTCTTATCAGCAGATTGAGAGAAATAATTTATGAACATGCAAGAATAAAACTTGTCAAACAGTAGTAATGGTAAGAGAAAGGTTGTTTAAAAGGAAAATAGCTATCCCGTGAGAACATGTCACTTTTATTGAAAATGTCATCTAGTAGCAGTCTGTTGCCATGTTGGACATGGTTTAGAATGACCTTATCCCTGCTGACATCTACTTTAAGGTTTTCTGGGTATTTTACAAAACAATGTCATGTATGTTTTGGGCTGGAGTTTAAAATCGTAATTATTGAATGCTTAAAGACAAGCTTTTCTATGATGAATCTTGATCGAGACAAGTGTATGTCATATGTTTTTTATGCTGAATGTTCTGTCTGAGAAGAGCCTGTAAAATTTTTCCCCATTTTGTTTCATTAGTCAGTTTGAAACTAAATGCAAGTTGCTTCAAAAGGCATTTTTTAATCAAAAATTTATATTTTTTTTCATGTGCTACAGATTGAATAAGAATTGTAAAACAGTTACAAAGGAAGCAGAACAAAATGTCAGAAGTCTATTGCATATAGCTGAGGAATTCATTTTCTCTAAATTTGAACACCAAATTGTAGAACTGTCCCAGCTTGATTTGATAGTGTAAATCTTTGTATTCAATTCTTTTTATCATTTTCTTTATTGAAAAATATAGCAACTATACTTAACATTTAGATTTTTTAAATAAACATTCTTTCTTAATGTATATACATCTTTCCATTTTTATTTCACCAATATTGAAAAAAAAATTATGGAATCAAATTGACAGAGTTTTTATAGAATTTGTTGAATAAAGGTGGTAGTGATTTATATTCAACACAGTCTCTGTGCCCTGGAAAAAAGCATTAATGAATATCAAATTTGTGCTGGTTCTTTAAAAAAAATTTTTTTTTTAAATTCTTAATTCATCCTTGGCTAAACTGGTATTTGTTGAATATTTAAGACAAATATTTGTCATACATGTATCATGCTAAACATTCTGTCTGAAAAGAGCTTGTGAAATTTTGCTTACCCAATTTGACAAAAAAAGCAAATAACTTTTTAAATGTACATCAAATTTAGAATAATTTCAAGACCATCTCATTCTCATTGTGTAGTAGCTTCATTATATTGTAGCCGAGCCAAGTTATTTCGCTACGATTCGTCTGTTCAACCACCAGAGTGGAAAGAGCGGGGGACTGGTGATGTGAAATTGCTCAGACACAAGGACTCCCAGCAAATAAGAGTCGTTATGAGGAGAGACAAAACTTTGAAGATTTGTGCAAACCACTACAGTAAGTCAGTTTAATAAATTAACTATTTGGAAGCCGCAGTAGCAGCAGTTTTCTACTTTAAAAGGTTTTGATGGGTGATTTGAAGTTTTGAGTGTATGTGGACTGTCACAACTATGAAACAAATCCTTTTTTTTATATATTAAATTAATTGGTGTATCTGAATTTAATCAGCTTTATACACTTAATCCACATGTGGGTTTATTGGAACATGTTTAAAAATAAATAATTTTTTTATTTTTTAAAAATTTCTCTGAAATTATTACAAATTAAGACATCTAGTCATATATTGGCAGCAACATGTAGTTTTAATTAAAATTAAGGTCTAAATGAAATGTTTCTTTTGATATTTACTTAATGCACATCAATGTAAATTTGCAGTTATGCCAAACATGGTGTTGATGCCAAACTGTGATAGTGACAGAGCATGGGTCTGGAATACTCCAGCTGACTTTGCTGATGAGGAGTCAAAAGCTGAATTACTTGCCATTAGATTTGCAAATGCGGACAGTAAGTAATACTTATTGTAATTATCAGCTTGGAAAAACAGAAACGTGTCTATTGTATTTAACAGAAATAGGAAATCTTTGCTAGGTACCCCAAATTTGTGAATTTGTTTTCAGGCTCATTATTAAAAAAACCAAAACAGATGGGCGAAAGAAAAAAAACATTGATAGGTGCCCATATTGTCATGCTGGCAGTAGTAGAGATGGACTTGCAACAGCGTGTATTAATGATGGACTTAAAGGCAACCTAGTAATAGCATTAGCTTTGACATCTACAACTACAAGTGCTACTGTACTGATTGTTTTCTGGTGACTTTATTGGAATTTTAATCATGTAGTATGTTCAAGAACAGGGATCATCTGAACTGATTCCATACTCAGCCACTTTAAAGGTGCCGTCCAAGAAATGATAATATGCCAATGAAGTATGTAATGTATTTGTTGTTACGTTAGTTAACAAGGACTGGTTGTGCAGACTGCAGCATGAATCATACATTTTTGCAGGTGGAAAGTGCAAATGATTGTTTATCAACTAAATCAAAGCATGAAGAAGCTATGATTAGAACTAGTGAATAGAAAATATTACTAAATCCACATTTAGCCAACTCCTTACAACACAGTGGTTTAGTGTATGATTGATTGTATCAGTAGAGATGATCCAAACTGAACATTTTTGCACAGGCATATGCTCATCATCATACATTTTAGCTGTTTTCTCAAATAAACCAGAAATAAATTTTTCATATGTTGATGACAATATCCTGGTTTATGCGGGGTCTGTCAAAAAAGTATCCAACCTTAGGCTGGGGAAAAAACATTTTGTACTTGGTGGGGTTCAATTGCTAATCCCCTTGTGCCTTCACACACTTAGGCCAGCAATCCTTCCACTGTTTGAAGCACTTCCAGAATGGCTCTCAGCTCTGCCGTCATATTCCACATGATGTCTATTCAGCTCTCAAAGCAGGAGCCTTTCAGTGGCATCTTCATTTTTGGGAACAACCAGAAGTCAGAAGGAGCCATGTGTGGAGAGTAGGGATCTTGGCGAATGAGCCGGGGTGTTGTCATGCAGCTGCCAGTTTTGCGAGGCCTACAGATCGGTCTCTTGCACCGAACTGCATGACAAAGACGTCAGAGGACTTGCTGATAGTAATCCTTTGTAACTGTTTGCCTTTCTGATGTGTATTCATGATGCACAACACCTCGGTACTCGAAGAAAACGGTCAGAATCACCTTGATTTTGCTCCGGACCTGATGTTGGGTGCTTCCACTGTGATAATTGAGTTTTGGTTTCCGGGTCATACCCGTACACCCATGTCTCAACTCCAGTTATCACGGTATTCTGGAACTCAGGATTCCTGTTGGCAGTATCCAGCAGGTCCTGCACAACCTCAAGACAAAGTAGTAGTAGTACCTGAAAAAGCAGCTTGGGCACAAATTTCGTTGCCACTCTGCACAAGCCCAAATGATCCCTTAAAATTGCATGTGCAGAATCTTTACTGATCCCAATCTCCTGCACTGTCAAAAGACAATCCTCCATTATCAAGATTGCACTTTCTTGATAACAACTGCATTGTGGCTTGATAATGGCCCCCTGGAACACTGGTCAATCTCCACCGATGCTCGGCCATCTTTGAACCTGTTTTACCATTTAATTTAGGTAACACCCATGGCATTGTCACCAAAAGCCTGTTGAATTTTGTGAATTGTTTCCGCTTAGGTATCTCCAAGCTTTTGGCAAAACTTGATGCAAGATCATTGCTCCACACATTCCGTCATCACAGGCAAAATGAAAATGCGGTTCGGCTATGCACACTTTTTCGACAGACCTCATATCTTCCCACAAATAGCTTGTATGTAAGTAGTGCGACAGGTTTGGTGCAATGCTAGTTTTCAGTCAAAAAGTGAACCTGAAGTTCCACTAGGATGGCAACAACTCTGTTGGGCATTTTTCTGATGTGCTGGAGTGTCCTGAACTATTGATTTTATGCATGTTCCTTAGTTATCGATTTGGTTGCAGTCATGTCATGTCATGTGACATTAATATTCAGAGGTGGGGGGATGCACACTTTCAATTTTGAGTGTAAATAATTTCAGAAATTGATGTTTCAGATGCACAAAAGTTTAAAGAAAAATTTGAAGAAGCTAAAAGACTGATGAAGGAACTAGATTTGAAGCAAAGTGAGTTGATGCTTTTGTTTGTACAAACAAGGACCAGTATTACTTGCTCCTAAAAGTAAACTAAGTGCTGGCACTACAGTACCCAGTTCATAAAAACATTTCACCAGAACATAACCTCCTCCCTTTACAAATCTGTGATTTTACTGGTTCTCAAGAAATTGAAAAAATTTTTTGCTTCAACCTGTGCCAAGTTTCAAAGCAATTTTTTTTTAAAATCTAAAACAACAGCTGCTAAAATTGTTGTTTGTGTGACTTAACAGGTTAAATATATCCATTTTTGTTGTGTGTAATATTAATAAGGTAGGGGAAAATAGACAACTGAAAGAAGGGACTGGTTGTTTGCTGCTTAAAATTTTTTTTATTGGCAATGGATGAGGTAACTTCAGTTTTTAAAGTATATTTTCAACTGCCTCCCTTTTGTTTTAGTTCTATTCTAAATTTGATTTAATGTGTACTTATATTTTTAATATCTTGCTGGGCACAAGTTGGTCATCCGGATTAATCCAGGTAAATGTCTTTAGGACCATAAGTTTGAAATATTTGTCCCACTGAACTGAAGCCTCAGCTTCAGTCTTCAAAGGGAGAGAGAGAAACACCGCCACCAAAAAAAAAAAAAAAAAACTTAAGCTGATCTCTTATTTGCATTTCACATTCTAACCACATTCATACAGACAAATTAGATGTGTGGTGGTTATAAATTGATATCTTCGATCATTATAGTGAAAGTTGTACTAATTCCCTAATATAATTTCTTGCTGTAACAGCTTAACATTTTTGTTTTTCATTACAGAAAATGGTATAACAGAGGAAAAAAAGGGTGATGATGAAACAGAGACTGTAGTACAGAAACTGGAAGAACTGAAAGTGAATGAAGTGTCATCAGGTGGAGACACTTTGACAGCTATTGAAAATGCTGACTCTAGTAAATCTGTAGAAAATGAAGAAAAATGAAATGAAATACTATGATGGGAAACAAGGAGTATGTTTTTAAAACAAATAGTAGCCACAGTGCATCCAGTTTCTCTGCTGAGATCCAAGGCATTTATAAAGTTCATCCCATCTCTGGCACAAAGTTGGAGAGTTGACAGATACTTACAGTGCCAGTCTGATGACCTGGGAGATAACACAGAGACAGATATTTGTTTGGAGTTTGATTTGCCTATTGGTCCATGCTGACAGCTGGTGGTAGTTATTAAGCTGCTGTACTTTTTTAAAATTTTAATTTGGGTAAAATGCCAGGTCCTTTTAAAAAAAAAAAATTAACACTTCAGTAATGGCATATCAGATAAAAAAAAAAAAAACAATTATCTGTGATATCCTGTAATGGCAGTTTAGGTCCCATACTACCATCTCAAACTTAGACATAGTAATAAGGTGTCATTATTATTAAAATATTTATAACAATTTTTTTAATGCTAAAAAGTGGTGTAAAACTATTTAGCCAATTATACTTTCCAAGCTCTTTCTTTTAAATAAATGTAGATAGAGAATTCCTGAGATAACTAAGCCTAAATTATATAAATTTTTATGTTCTGATCTTTATACTAAAACAATGTTTCTTCCCCTTAAATCACAGTATGTGTGTTTTCCAAATATCTATTTTTATAAACAATAACTCAACATACTACAGTATGTTTTATTTAAAGCTAGAAATAACCAGCCATATTTTTTTTCACCATTTACTTTGAACTACGTTGAATAATTTGGTTGGGCTGTTGTTGCTGACTAAGTTTTTTTCATTTTGGCATTTTAAAACTTTTCAAAAAGTACACCAGTGTGTCTTAAGGAGACAGAAGTCTTCTCAACAATATTGTTGTAGTGATTTTTAATTGATGCACGATTTTATGAGTTTTTCTAGCAGTTTCTTTTGGCCGTAGCATACATAGAAAGAGTATCTTATTCTTGCCGGCTTTGTGTTAACAACAGCGTTTACAATTTTCTCTTCATCCTCCACTAAGCTGCTGTTGTAGAACTTTAGACATTTTTCTGCTGACCTTTTAAAAAAAAAAATATATATACAACCTGATAAAATTTTCTGCTTTAAAAAAAAAAAAGTGCAAGGAACTACTACATTAGAATTTAGTGCAGACTTGGGAGTATTTAAAACACCTACCGCCTCAAAGTGTCTTGTTGCTCTGCTAACGTCTTGTGAACATCTATAAACAAACCAAAATTAGGTGAATCACACAAGAGAAAACAAGTACTATATAAATCTATATAAACAAAAATTCTGCCAGAGTGTTAAAGAATGAAAATCTTACTCAAATTCTCCAATTCATTCTCAAGATCATCATCTGAATCTGTTGATTCACATTTAGCCTTTAATTTATCAAATTCCAAAGAATTCATTTGTAGAACCTAGGAAACAGAAAAAAATAATTACAGTGGATATCTTTGCAAAGATGTATTGTCCCCTCTAAAATTAGTATTTAGTAGTTGACCAGGTATTTTCTTGACATTTAAACCTATATCATTTGAAAATTCTCAAAATGCTACCCCTCTGGGCATTTCATTTTGATAACATATATGTAGATAACAATAACTTACCTTTAGAGTGTAGGAGAGAGGGACTTCTGTTAAAAATTCATTAACACCCAGCAAAAATGTTCCATTCTCTTCCACAATACCCTGGCAAAAGGTAAAAGAAACTGATTATTTGCAGGTAAAATGAATGTTCTTTGAATTCTAAAATGCATCTTTGCTGATGCTATGATTGTTACTTTTTGCAATTATTTTATCAAAGAATTTGTTTGTTATAGGAAGAAATATGCCTAGTTTGCATTACATTATTTTCTAGTAAAGAAAAATGTGTTACTTTAGAAAAGGCTGACTACAATATTTCAATGAAACTTATGCATGACGTGAGTAATATGTTATGTAGCTAGCTTAAAGGAAAGAAAAAATCCACAAGTTTCAATGATTTTAATAATCTGCTTGAAAATTTACAGATCTTAAAGATATCATTAGTTTGGTATAAGCATTGTTACTCAGTGGATCAGTCAATAAAGATGACTGTTAGGGCGGGTATATTGAGAAAGTTCAATGTGCTCAACAACCAAGGAGCATATTCTACCTTTGCTATGTTCATATAGTTACTAGGTATAATTGTCAGATAGTTGAATGCATTGGAGTATAAAATTTTCTTAAGTGTAGAAAGATATCCCCCCCTTTTTTTCATGGACATTAGCTGATTCAGTGTTACATGTCGCTGGAAGATTAAGAGGTGAAATGTCAACCGGACTACTATGCAAAAAGAATCAGTAGAGCAGTTGCACATTGTTTTGTAGTCAAGTTAGTGTACTTGACAGGAATAATTGTTTGCACTCACCACTTGGATCTGTCATGTGGTGGGTCAGTTTATCAACCTGATTAGTCTTCCAATGTGAACTACACAACACTGCCTAGAATGCTTGTGAAAAAATGGATACTTAATTTGATAATTAAAATTTTTATCTTAAAATATATTAACCCATAAACAAGTTTTGATTAACAATCTACCAGAAAAATCCATTAAGTGTGACATTTTTATGAATTGTAGAGAAAATGCTTGTGTTGTAATGATGTCACTTAAAACCAAATATTTTAAATTTCTCTTCTGATGACTATATATTACATTAAGCCCAATCAACTAGTTGTTACCAAGTTTCAACAAGAGCTTTCTTGTGGCTATTCAGTATTCAATCTTAAAAGTCTTGGCAGTAGTAAAAAAAAGGTATCCCCCAAACTTTGAAACAACCTATATTCCTGACCCTTGCCCTCCCCTCCCACAATTTTGTTGGGAAATAGTGGATGGCCTCTTGTTTTTAGGTGCCATTTTCATGTTTCCTTTATAGAAACAAAATTAAGTATCACCATTGAAATGCTGTAGTTATGACTTAAAATCTAAATTTACAAAGTATTTTTTTTCTTCAGAAAAGAATTGTACATTTGACTGGTTTGTTAAACTCTTACATTGTCTGACAAAAACTTCCATTTTCTGTCTAACAGATCCTCTTGTTCAGCAAGCTCTTTATAAATTTCATAGACAATGTTTTGTGGAATTTCAACCTGAAATAAACAGAAGTGCTTTATACACCTTATCAGGTCAGAGACAGGTGATGGTTGGTTACTTTAGCTTCTACTTATCCAGAAGGAAAACTAGTAGAATGTTTGATCTGTCTAAACAAAGCTTTCAAGTTACAATGCACAGTTTAATTTATTTAATTTAAGGAACCATGATGTCACTCAATATTTTGGATCGTACGTTTTCCAGTCCACACAATTGAGTAACATGCCAGGTTAACAGTTAAAGTCACATTTGCAGTTTGGCAGTGTATGCCTTAAACCTATATAACAGGCTACAAATTTCAAGTAATGGTAAATGTTGAATTAAAAAAACATGAGCATCCATACTTACTGTATCATACAAGTTACTAGGGTAGGGTTCTGCAAATCCATACATGTGCATGAGCTGAGCATTAGAAATGTGCCCATATGTATTGAATACCTCTTCTCCCTAAAACATTTAGAGAGATTGATACTGGTTATTCATCAATTTTGTCATAAGCCTACCTACATACAATCTGATGCTAGTTTGGGTTATCAACACTTCTAATGGTCAGCATTGTGCTGGAGACTTGCAGTTTTAATGACTGAAAATGTTAGAAGTGAATGTAAGTGATGTTTTTATCAAAATAAAAAAAAAATTTAATGAACTGGTTTTATTGGGGAAATATTTTGTTCTAGTTTTGAAATAATGAACCAGAAGTTCTCTCAATAATAATTATCATTCCTTGTAATCAAAACATACCATTCACAAATTACACATGAACACCCAAGTGCATGGGTTTGTTTGTAGTGTAGTGACTGCTGTCTGCACAGCAACCACACCTTTAGGTAGTGCATCCTAGTGTCAAGGAATATCAAAGACCACACTCCACAAGTATTCAGAACTTTTCATTTTTAGATATGGGAGGAAACTGGGATTCAAAAATAATTCTGCAAATATAAAGGCTATTTTAATGAAAGAAGTCCTCTATGACAAAAATTTGAAAATAAATTTGAAAATTCTCTCAGTTATGCTTATATACATTTACAGTAACTGCATGCACTAATAAACTGACTTGTGTATGAAATAAAGTAAATGTCATTGGCAGGTCCACAATTATGTACATGTTGTACAGAATAAACAAAGAAGTGACTTTTACAAACCTTCCTGATTGGTTTGGTTGACATCATTGTCAAGACATCAACATTGTAGAACAGCTCTGCATTGTTGTTAGACTTGTGATTTAGGATGTCAGCCATGGGAACCATCATTGGTGGTGCTCTCTCATCATCATCATCATCAAAATCTGATGCAGGATTCACAGATTCTGTAAAACTGTATGCCATGGTAAAAGCTACCATCTTCTTATACAAATCTAGGCTCACTTGTGCAGACCTGCCAAAGTGACATTTAGAATTATTAAAATAATCATAAAGTAGAGATGTTCTATAAAGAGAAGATGAAGAAATTAATGTTTATAAATTAAAAACAATTGCCACAGGTGCCAATACTGATTCATTTGAATCTCATCACTGTCGTCACTTTTGACACTAGGTCAGTTGTCCTCCAATACTCAATGGACAGCAAAGAATTATAGTTACGTTTACTGTTACAAATGCTTTCATCTTCCTGATGATGTCCATCCAGGTGTTGTCAACTCTGCGTGGCTCCCTCTGGATCTGTGGGAGAGCAGTTAGACTATTTAGCCATGTGGTAAAAATTTTCTGGCACCAACTCAGAGAAGAAATTCACTGGCCTTGAGTCAGCAAAAAACACCAGAATGTTGATTGGTCAAAGATGACTCAAAACTTTGCTTGATCACCTTGCTCTCACTCTTCACATCTAATATCTCTCCATCACTGTCCAACCAGCTAAATTGTGAAAGAACTTAGATATGAACACTCAAGACCAGAGAGGATTCCATGTAGATAATGCACTAGGTAATCCAAGTCAGTCACATAAGTAACTTGATTAGTAAAGTTGTTTTCATGGAAAAACGAAGCAATATAAATAGTCAAGAGGAGAGGAGGAAAAATACAAACCAACCTCCTGCTGCATGTACTATCTACAGTTAAAAAAAAAGAGTTATTAAATGATTTGTCAATGCCCAAATGTCTGTTAAAAAGGGAGAAAACTGACCAGTTGAAGAAAAAAAATATTTTGATGAAAAGTATACAGACTTATGATTTCAAAATGTTAAGCAGATTATTGCAGTTTTTCAAGTACGTTAAACTGCTGGTAGAGCATTATTTTTTTTCCCTCCTTTGTTAGTATTAAATTTTAAAATAAATAACCTTTATCAGGAAAGCATGCAGTATTTATTAATCAAGTGTAGTTCTACCCTGGGAAAAAAGTAATCTAGAAAAACGTTTTTAAGAACTTCAAAGCAAAGCATACTCACAAAAAGACTTCATTGTACTTAGCAACAAAAGGAAGAACAATTTCATGAAATTCTTTTTCCATTAAAGGTAAGTCTGTTTCAACAGATTCTATTACACTGGTTCCTTTTAGTAAATGCTCTCTCTCTGATCTGCAAAAATAGAAAGCAACATTTAAGTACTAATTTCATTGTATTAAGTCGCAATACAGATATGGAATCTTATCTTTTGTTCCTTTTTTAATGCACTTGCTTAAAAATTCCAGCTGCAATTCTAGTTAAATTCAAAAAAAGTGATTTTTGCACAACAAAAACATGAACCAAATTCATTTGAACCATCACTCCACACAGCAGTAGTATATAACAGAACTTTATCTGGAAATGGTTGTTGAAACACTAAACAAATCTAGAAATTGTTTCTCTTACTTCATCCAGAACAAGGGTAAATCCAGCTCATCAAAATCAGGCACTAGATCTAGGTAGGGGCGCCACTTTGAGACTGGATTGTTATATTCATGCATTAGGCATAGTAGTATTGGCACCCATCCACTGTTGCTCTCTAAATGTGATCTTTCTAAATATTAAAAAAAATAGCTGGCATTACACACATGCTGCACAAAAAAAATTATATATAACCTATGTCCATGAATTAACTACATTTTGTTTCAGACCACTACTAGCACTACTATTTATCATATTAGGAATAGTAGTGGAGAAACAAAATTCATCCGAAAAGTAAAAATGCAGATTCCATTCCCTCTTTTTGCAGATGCCACATAACTATGGAAATCACTCCCTTACAGGTATTTAATATCAACACAAGTTTGTGGTTGCATAGTTTTGCTTTAAATCTTAAGAAATTTCCAAGACTCACTTAAATTTGTTACTGAACTCAATTTAGACTGAACAGTTTGATTACCATCACAATTTGCACAACCAGTGCAGCTACAATAGTTTCTCCATATTTTCTATCTGGATAAATTTACAAATTTTAATTTTTCCAAAAATTTAATTATTCTATTTGACTCACCATCCTAATCACTGTTCTGAAAATTTTTGTTCGAAGGCCTTTCAATATTATAAAACTAATAAAATTATACACAAACTTGAAAATTGTACAATGAATAAATGGTTTACCATCTTCTATCAACTTTATTGTTTTTCATTTATTAACTTAAGACATTTGCAAATTTAGTTATGTCTATATTTATAACTTATTATTATTATTAAATTACATACATTTAAAATAATGAAAACATTTATTTTAGTATTAGTAGTATTTTCATATTAGTAAATACTGAATGTCTTAATAAAATCCAAATGAGAAATCTAACAGTTCTTTGCATCGAACACCTGAATTCTTAGTTAAATTATTTAGATATTCTAGAAATTACTTAGACAAGATTTCTGGTTGCAATTTGTGCAGTCTATAATACTATTAATTTTAATAAATTGTATTTTGAATTTATGAAACCCTGTGTAATATGTGAAGTAAAACAAGATTTTTCACCATCATAAAACTAATAAAGCTATACATAAGAATCTTTAAAAAAATATTATGTAATGTGAAAACGTTTTACCAGCCTCTAATAACTGTGCAATGTTGCTTGTTTCTGGCATTAACAGTAGTGACCTTGGAACTCGAAATAGGGTTTCCCCTACTTCAATGTCCTCCACAGCGACCATTCCATACTGAGCGCAGGATCCTTCTTTTGAAACAATAACCTAAAATTCAGAGAGAGATTTTTCAAGCAGTTGCTGCCAAATTTGCTACCTTTTTAAAATTCTATTATAAGAATATGAAAATTATATTTTAGATATTTGAGAAGATTTCTCTAAACAAACACCAATTTCATAACTGGTTTATTTTAAAATGCCGACAGATGCATCAATTTTAGTAGCAAAATTCTATCCTATTTGATCATGTTCTCTCTTGCCACGTCCTGGATAATGCCAAAAAAGTGGAAAAGGGTGGTTGGGGGGGGGGAATCACAAATAGAGCACTTGTCCCTAGAAATATCTCATGGAAACTCTAGGACTTCAATGCAGACGTTTAATATTTACTTAATTCAACAACAGAGAAAATAAACGGGATAGCTCATGAGACTCGCGACGATTGGATGTTGCTTTTACAAAGGAACAGCGGGATAATTCGCAATAAATGCTCCGAAAGTTTCGTGGTCGCACTATTAGTAAATCCAATTAGAGAGGGGGACCGGGGGGGAGAAGGGGGCCGGGGCTCAAACCCTTAACATTATCAGCTCGTCTCCGGTCCGGTTAGACCAGCCAACACGAGAGGCAAGAATGTACCTTCTTACTGATTTCTAAATTCTTCCTTTCACACCAGTCAATGAAATGGCCAAGTTTTTTTTCCTCCACGTCCTTGGTCGACAACTTGTTTTTTGAACCTGAGAGCAAACACTCATCGCTGGCACTGCAAAGGCGACGCTTCTCCGATGAAGCCATTGTGGCCAGAGCGTCATTAATGGCGGCGGGCCGGGGGGGGGACTCTTTTCTACCTCTCCGCACTAGAGAACTCTCACTCGGTGAGTCGTAATGGCTTAATGCCACTTTGTGGAAGGCAACTAAACTGTTTTTTGCCAATTTGTTTCTGTGACTGTCATTTTGCTAATTAAGCTAAGAGAGAGAGAGGAAACAAATCTTGTTAAAATGATTAAAGATAAAAATATAAAACCTGAATGCATTAGATCACACTAAATGATGTTATTTTTTTTAATCTAACCAAAAATAACTCAGTTGGGGTCTTTTTCTAAATTAAAATTGCATTATATAAGAATGGGTTTAAGACATTCGTGTTGTCGCTGTTCGAATATCAAATCAAGTTGTAAAAAAAAAATATTTTTAAAAAGGTAGGTTGGAATAGCTTCAATATATGACCAGTTTCATAAGATTATAGTAGGTGCCATTTGGAAAAACAACCAATGTATTTCCCTTTAGGTAATTCAAGCTAAGCAAGGATGTGGTTATTTATTCATTCATAATGTAGAAAACAATAAATAAATGAAGAATTAAAATGCTTGTACATGTTGGACGCAGCAAGCATTTTCCAGCCAGTTTGTTATTTAATGTTTTGACCGTGGTTTCTTTCCAATATTTTATTGGATTACTTCTACAGTAAAATTTTTAATTTCCTAATCTAGAAAAATGATGCATTACATCAGTGTAACCATTAGAATCCTAATATGCTTTGCTTAGAGACTGAAAATAGTTGCAATAGTAAATTATTTTTCTTCCAAACTCATGGGTTCGGGTTTTGTCTTACTTCCCATGCCCATTTTGTACTCATCTTTATCCTTTTTTCATTCCCCCAAAACACACCCTTTATCTGTATTGATAATGTATACATGCATGTCAGTACAAAATATACATTCAATATTGAAGGAAATTTGGGTTTTCTAAATGGGAACAATTCTATACAAACATGTCGATCATTTCTTTTAACTTCATATCATTCACTCATATTATAAAGTTAGATCTGCCTACTTATTCCAGCAATTGTTTTTTTTTTCTAAAATATCATATGTAAAATGTTAAAACTTTTTCTTCTTTTAAAAGTCACCTTATGTTTTGTTTTTAAAGATAGATTTAAAATACATGGGAACCTGATATGAAGACTTGAGTAAAGCTACCTGTTGCAATATGCAGATTCATTGACTCAATTCACCAGAGGGTCCTAGAGATGAGATCTCATACATCAAAATTCTCAATAGAAAATTATGCTAGAAGTAACAATTAGAAAAGATTATATTTGATAAAAATTAACTGTTTTATTTTCAAACAATTAGGATTCATGTATCAAGTATTTTTTTGGTGTGCTCTATTTCTGAAGGTCTTGCCTCTATGATAAAGAAAAACAATCAATAACAAAACTGGATCAATAAGACTGTATTTGTGTTCCTTTAACACCAAAAATTAAAACAATGAGAAAAACAATAAACCATTTTTATTCACATTCATAGAAATCTCTACATATAAATAACACTGAACATTAAGCAGCATTTTTCCAAGTTTGCTAACAAGCAGGTGGGTCAAGTGTTATTTCTAAACTATTTGTCATCATAGACTAGAGAAAGTGAAATTCCACTTGTCTTGCCTATCCTTAGTCTTGTCATGTGTGTGTGTTCTGGGTGGTCACTATATCTTCCAGGGTATTGATGAGCATGTAGCGTGAAAACAGCACATACAATATTCGAAACCATGTTCTCTGGCTTAGGTATGCATACATTGCTCTCTGAAAAACAATGCAAAGAGACAACTCAATTAGATCTGCTTATTTTAGAAAGACGACCTTACAGAAATATTATCAATTATTGTTGTTATACATGCCAACAGATGGAAACGCAAAAGCCAAGGTAACCTGTACAGCCAGTTCACCTGGGATCATTCAGATAACCAATATAAACATGAGAAAGAAAAGCCAAGATTAAATCACCAATGGAGTGCTAAAACAGAGGTAGACAGGGAAAAATTAATGTTTCATCTACAGAAAAGACTAGTAAAAGAAATGGGAGCAGATATTTATAGATAAAAGCATGTCAAATCTGCATTAAGCCCTTGTTGAAATTTATTAAATGTTTACTGTTTTGTGTTACCTGTCAACAGAGAGTAGAGTAAAACTTATTTTCTAACAAAGTCTGCTGAAAAATCAAACAAACATCAAAAACCAACATTAATAAAGGGAATGAAAGCTCTGTTAGCTGGACACATAATGAGCACAAGATAATAAGGTTTATCAAAATGTTGGCCATCATCAGGTGTTAACTCTCTAATCTAATGTAGATGAAAAACAGTAGATACTTGCATGACCAGAAATCCCTCACATTAGATCAGTTGCAAATGATACCTGGAATGTCAATACTGTTGTAAATTTCATTGTTTTACAGTCAGTCATCAGCTGAATGTATACATGCTACCACCAAATCACTTCATATCCTGTTGTACAGATGCTAATGAACAGGTGATCAGACGAATTGATCCCTAGATCCAATACCACCCACTAGAAGTCAAAGGCCTCAAATTACTTCCTTGTAAGATTACACACAGGACATCCACTTGTTATTCTCTCTACAAATGACTGTCATTCACTATACTTGATTAGCCTGGCCAAGGTGTCATACTTGGCAGTAAGTGATGTTTTCTGACAAAAGTCAGCTCAGTAGACTTCTCTGATGGCAAATTACAGGTATAGCAGTGTTAAACAAAGAATTTTTATTTCAAGATCATTCAGTTTACATAAGCATTAACTTAGGTTGTTTGAAATTACTAAATTTAAAAGAAAAAAAAACTGTTAAAATCTAAGTGTCTTTTTTATATAAAAGTAATCTTTTATTGTGACAACAAAATGCCAGTCAGAATCAAGAAATATTAGAAAATGAAATAATGCTGCTAGATGTTCAGAGGTAGCTTGTTTTTACAAACATCCATCACAAGACGGGAAATACCTTGCTGTCTGTTGACTGCAGTTAATATGGTGAAGGGACATTATTCAACTTAGCAATATCAATATACAGAAGTTCAATTTAATTTCCATTTCAAAAAATAAAAATCACATCCCACTAGAATTTATTGAATTTACATCAATCTCATAAAGATCTGATTTAACAATTCTCAACACTGTTAGATACATGTCCAATATCCCTAGATCAGAAAACACCATTTAAGTTTCTGGAAAGAGAATTAACAATAACTGCATGTACATACAAAACGTGCAGAAAACAGAGACAGAAGCTTTAATTGTAATCATTAATCATTTTTGTCCACTATGCATTACTTTCTACCTTCTCAAGCTGCAAAAATAACCACAGCAGTATTTGTTGAACCCCGTAGAAGAAACAATTCTTCCAGCTGCTTAAATTCTCTAAAATAATATCATTCAGTATTTCTCAGAACAAGGTCTAATATATTCTTTGTTTTGACTTTTACAATCTGCATTCTTGTTTGATTATTTTTAATTAAAGACACTGTACAATCACTATTTCATCTGTCAGGCATGTGTTTAGATTTTATAACATGCTAACTTACAATATGGTTTTTGTCACTCTCGCATTATCACATTTACAATGCATTTTTAAATTAAAGAAAAGGCCAGACTTTTGTTGATGTTGCATTTTACTATTAAGTTTGACCTGGCTAACTAATCAATAAAGACACAAACCTAGCTTCTTATGATAAGCATATTTTTAACTAAGAGTAAACATTAAGAAAAAAAAACATACTTATTTCCTGATTGTTTTGGATCTGACTAGCTTCAATTTCTGTAATGAATAAAAACTATAAAAACTGTTTCTAAAAAAAACAAAAAAAACAAAAACGAAAATTAAAATTTTATTTCTGATGAATTAGAACTGTTTTAAAGTGGTTACAGCTATTGCTAAGGCTAAATGAGTAAGGAGGGAGTTAATTATTTCTCTCACTTTGTCCAAATAAGATAAGTTAGAAATGAACTGTTGACACCAAATGCACAAGTCAGGAATCCAGCAGCATGGAATGAAAGAATACCTGTAAAAGACCAAATAACAAATGGCCTATTGGAAGATACCAGTAGCTCTGTGGACAAGTACTAAAACCAGGAAACTCAATTTGGCCTAAAAACATCATTTAACTGACAGAATGAGAATAGACAGGCTGGTGGAAACACTGCAGTGTTCATCTTAGAACTCCAAGCTGGTGAGAGTATATTACACACCAAGGAAGTGTAAAGGCTTATGTAGAACACATGATGTAATGGAAGGAAAAAAACTGAAAGACATTATGAATGCAGCTGTAGGAAAAAAGAGAAAGAGCTTGATAATCTGGTTTTTTTGATGGCACACACACACGCAGAGGCATGGGGGGAGATCAATGCATCGTGTTAGATGAAGGAAGTAATGGTAGGAAGGGTGCTGCTTCTGTCCAAATGTGTTCAAATAAAAAAATCCTCTGTGAAATGACAATAAAAAAGTAGAAAGACAATGGATGAGATAGTTCAGCAGCAGAAGTACCACAGTGAGAAGATGATGAACTAAGGTAAGGAAATCAATGCACTACTAAGAGGAACAAAGCATCTTAATCAGCTACATGTGGATAGTTGAAAACTTTACACAACCAGGGAACTAAGCTAGGTCATTGTTTGAACACTCACCTGGGCACGTATTAGATCCTTCAAACCAGAGATGTAGATGTTTGATGTTATAAAGTTGCAAAAGGGCAAATCCAGAAATGAAATATATTTCCTTACTACACCAACACTTTCCAAAGCAAAAAAATTCATTCCTAAAAAATAAGAAATTACACAGAGATCATTGTCTAATACGCATCACAAGCTTAGCTACACATGTGGATCAAGCTTCTTGTTGCTGAACCATGCCTTTACACAGTTTATTTTTCCAATTTCTGATTAAACATTTTAACCTTGCAAACAAACAGGTGTGCTAGATAAAGTTCAGTTTTAAAATTTTGGAAGAACAAGTATTAGCTCGCATGTTTTCTTCTTTTTTTTTTTGGTATTGAAGAAATAGATCTGTAGATTACCAAAATACATCTGATCTGATAAAAATAAGTATTCACCTGAGGTGGTACTGCGTAAAACTCAACGAAAGCAACATCAAAATAAACTTTTAGAAAAATATTGTAAGCCCTTTGAAAAGTATAGCATGCCTGTAAATATACATTTCCAAAGGTTAAGTGAAGGAAGACTGTAAACAGTACACAAAATCTCAGAAACATGCATTTATGAGATTACTGCATAGGATCAATACTCACTTCCATAAATATATGGGTTTACTCCCCAAAGAGAAAACTGTTTGATTAACATGCTAAACATAAAAAAATTTAGCTGGATGGGAAAAAAAAAACAAACAAGCAACAATGCTTGGTGATATGTAATCATTTTGCAACATTCAGAAGGTTAAAATGTTTTTTCCTCTTTGACAACACGCTTGAATTGAAAGATTCTAGGTAACAACTGTATCAGCTTTAGTGTCATAGCAAAGTGTCAGTAATTTCTTTCCAATTTCTGATGACATGGTAGAAAGAATAAATGTGGCTGTTACACATATACACAGCAGTCTCAGCAAAAGATTTTAAAAAAATTTTTTTTAAAGATTATTAAAACAAAAATTAATAAGCACCAATTTCTTCATGTTTCTGTGTAAATTAAAGTCAGCCAGCTATTCCTGTCATACTGTACTTGCTGTTCTGAAAAGAACAGATTTGCTTAATACCAATGATCTACCTGTATTCTTTAGGGCTGTCAGGGACATAGTGTATAAGTATCCTAATCTTTTTTCACAATAAATCCTAAAATGTTAGTCAATGGTTAAGAAATAATAAAACACAATTCCCTTAGCCACTAGTTTCTTTTTTCATTAGGCATCTTTTCAAAATAAATATTTTACCTAAACACACACACACACCCTCAAACACTTACCAGCAGGAGCTCTTCCTTCTTGAAGGAATTTTCTAGATGGAAAAAAAAAAGAGAAAGATAATAAAATAAATATAAAATAACAAGTCTGAGATGCCAATAGTTTAAAAATTACAGCATTAAAAAAAATCCATTTAAAGATCCAGCTTCAGCATTTCCAATGGATGAGACATTCTGTGATTCTACAACACTGGTTAAAAAACACCACCACCACCACTTTCTAATATTCCTTGTAAAGGTTTATCAGGTGACCCTCTGGGCTATAAGGAGGAAATACTTCACCTGATCTTTCCCTGACATGATTTTGTAAAGTTTTATTAAATCCTCTCAGTGATACATTAAATTAAGTTTTATTTGGTTCAGGCATTCTTCACAACTGTAATTATTCATACTTTTGATCATTCAAGTAAACAAAAGTTTGAACCATTTCAGTATTTGGTCTTCAACTACCATTAGTGATGTTATTTAACTATATACAGTAGTGGCCAAAACTATTGCATTATCTTATATTTTTTAACAAAATAATGAGTGTTCATTTGTGCTTTACAATGCAAAAATGCATTTTTGACAAAATAAGGTCAGTTAAGCGTAGTTTTGCTGTTCATGTGGCCTCTGTACTAAACATCATTATTGTAGTCATTTCTTGTGGGATGCAACTACAGAAAAATAAAATAGTAAACTTCAATAAAATACACACTTTGCAATATGTTTTGACTAAAGAAATAAACAAAAGAAAAACAAATGATATGCAGACACAAAAATGCTTAATTGTTGCAGTCATACTATAATAAAAATATATAACTATAATTATTCTGAAGTATGCATTAACTTTGGCTAATGCTGTATTATATATTTAACTTCTATACATTAGTTACATTATTTAATTACATCCAATTCAGTATATAAACTAACAGTTTTTTTTTTTTAAATTATAAGTTTGAAAAGTAAAGAAAAAATTCCTTAACATGTTATCTATCCACAGTCAAGCTGCATATGAAAAACAGAAATAAGTTCCAGAATTGTTGTCATTACAACACAAAGTACCATTCCAATACAGCAGTAATGCCATAATAATGCAAGCTTGATCTTCTTCATCAGTGGTGGTGTCTAAAAAAGAAAGAATTATTTTTGGAAAAATTCTTTATAAAATTAGTGTCATTAGGTGATTAACTGTTTTCTTTCTTTTAAATGAATAAAGAGTACAGAACAAGAAAGGAGTATGAATCAAATTTATCTATTAGATAAATATTTGGAATAAGATTTTTAAAATAGTTTTGATTATTATTGTTCTTTGTCCTAAATACAAGCATTTTTTTTTTACATGTACTTACAAGACACGTGTGCTCATATCTGCCATTTTCATTTTTATTTATACCAAGTTTATTAAATAAGCATGGCTTCATATTATTATTTTGATAACACTAGTTAAATTCAATCAAAACATCATATCCATACAATCAATATTTTTTCTATTAAAAGGCATTTGTAATTAAAATTATTCCCCCCAAAAGTATATTCACTATTCAAAAACATCTTCAATTTTAAAAAAAAATATCTTGCATTGTTTTAAAAAAAGAGAAGAAAGAAAGAGGGTTGGTAAAGTCTGCAGAAATGAAAAAAAATGTTATTCTGCTTGGCATAAACCACAAACTGAAAGTCTGAAGCAGAGTTATTTTGAAAAAATTGGGTCTATTTTGTTTCATAATGTTGCTGATGTTCTTTTTCATCTCTATAAACGTTTGTGGAGTATAAAAACTTTAATGAAAACTTTACAAAATCTCAATCACAGATATATGAGATCCTTTTTAATGTTTTATGATGAAGCAAAATGGCTGATAATTATAAATAGGATCTGTAAATAAACACAAATATGGTTGCATCAACTCACCTGCAAGCGGTATAAATAGACCGGTGATTATTATGACCACTAACTCCATAGCTGTCAAATGTTATTACCTGAAGAAAGAAACAAAGTACTCTGCAGAGAACATACCAGTGTTCAAATAAAACAGTGATAGCCTGCTAAAACAAAAATTTGCACAATAAGTCTGACAACATTTCATAGCATTTCACAGTCATTATTTTCTGTACAGGTTCTTTCTAATACAAATACTTGTAACAGCAATATGTACATTTTGGAGATAAGTAATTTCTGAATAAAAACAACTCTTTAGAGAGTCAAAGGGACAGGACATTTTTAAAAACAGAGCGCCAAAGAGTGGGTCTGATATATTATGTTTTTTAATATACTCCTTCCATTGCCTGATTTGGCCAATTATTTCCAGGAAAATACTACAGGATTAGTAAAGAAATGCTTCCTAATGTCTTATTCTGAATGTTTCTTATTTAAGCAATGCACGGTGAACCACCAGTCTTGAAAATCAATTTAAATTTTATATGCACCTTTCCAAAAACAATTTTGAAAGTCTGTCATAGCATCAGAAAAGTGTCTGGAGACTAACCAGTATACCTTTAGTCTTCAGAACCAAAATCACACGTAAATCGCTACCCATCCTAGTAAACCTCCTTTGAACTTTTGGGGCTCTATGTTTAAACTACATACTCTAGGTCTGAATAATAACTTATACAGAAGTAGAACTGATGAAGTCTTATTCAGCATAGTTCAATTTATCATACCTCAGAACTTATTGGCTCTGAGATATACACTTTGACAATGCCTTTGACATCTGAAGGTTCTATCTATTATGACACCAAAATTCTTGTCCTTGTTACACTGTTATTGTTGCACCATCTAGCTAAGTGGAGTAATTTAGTTAGCTAAATTTAATTTGCCCTTTGTTAAGCTAATCTATTAAATGATTTAAATCAGGCTGCATACTCCTAACATCATCACTGTTGTGAAGCCTAGAAGTTGATTTAATTGTCATTTGTGAATTTCATAATATTCATCTGTATAGATCAAGACAACAGTCTAAAAACTGATCCTAAGTTACTGTACTGGTAAATTTAGAATTTCAGATATGGTACCTTCTAAGACAACTCTCCAAACTCTACTGTGTAAGTAGTTTTCAATCCATAGTAAAGAAATTAGCACTTATTCCAAGCCTTTTGTTTTTATACTGAACAATAATGTGGACCCATACTGAATGCTTTATGTAAATTGAAATAAGGAACAAATGTTTTTATCCATGCCCCATTTACTGGTGATATCTTCAAGAAAGTCCTGCAAACTGGTTAATCAGGATTTTCCAGCAAGGAAGCCATGCTGACTATAGCTAAGCAAGTTGTTTTTGCCTAAATGAACAAATTCTTTTTATTATACTTTTAAACAGCTTACCTATGTTAAACCAACTGGCCTCTAGTTACTGGGATCATATCTAGAGCCTCTCAAAAAACTGAAGTGGTTATGGTCTATATCTACAATAACGTACATAAAGGAACATTTCTTATATAGTTTTAAAATTCGGTTTTGAAAGTTTTTCTTCAGATTGTTTATTTCACAGGTTAGCACTGTTAAAGAATTCATACAAGAGATTCTTCCAAAGTTAACTAACTGTTAGACAGAAAGAGTGATCATCAACTAGCCACCACATTTATCAATCTTGACAAAAATAAGATAAATTTCTGTGGTCATTTCCCCCAAATCACATTTTAGAATAAATAAACTTAAGATTAAGTAAATATTCCACTTTTGTGACAAAGATCTTATTTTTGGAAACTACAAATTCACCAAGTTATTCCTCAATTCATTACCAATGATTAGGTTTACATCATTATAAAAAGTTTGATTAACATCAAGCAATAAGTTGAACCATGCAGAACAAAAACTCACCACATTTGGTTTGATATTTTCAATGTGTGCCAAAATCTCTCTTGCAACCAATTCTTCATTCCAGATTCTAGCAGGATCATCTGGAAAACAACTGCATGAATATGTTAGGTGTGTCAACTAATCAAAGCTCTGTGTGTGTGTGTGGTTTTTTTTTTTTCATACATTTTCCCCCACATATCAGTGAATGGCCTCTATCACACTAGCCAAGGTAAGGCTTGGATTGAGCAGGTAGGCATCGGGGCCATTTCCAGTGACGACAGTCCACAAACAAAGTGGTCAGTAAATCAGTCATGAATCGAAGCCTCAGAATAGATGACTACCGTAAACAATTTCATATATCAGTGTAGTTTTTGATAAATAATGATACTTAATCTGAACTAGCTACATAACATTTAGGTATATAAGAATATTAAGCTGTGCATCAGAATTAATTCCATTTTCTATTATTATACACACCTAAAAAAATTAGTCCATAAAAACTTTTCCAACCTGAGATGAAAAGAAAAAAGTACATTTCAGACACCCAGTAAATACACAACATATTACAGCTTCTAAGCACATTCCAAACGATTGCTCTACTATTTAGCACCATGCATTGTTGTGTTCATGAAGTTATCTTACAAATATGAACAATAACATATATAGAGATTATCTAAAAAAAAAAATTGCATCTAAGTTTAAGAAACTTGCTAATTTTTTTTAGCAACTAATCAGAATGTGGTATGAACATCATACTTCTTCCTTCATCAGCAATCTAATCACAGCAATCACTAGCTCAGTGCTGCTCCCTCTCCTCTATTCAAGCATCAATATTTCTTGAGAAAGAACTGTGTTAACCTTCTCATACTAGCATACAAACTTCATAATGCAAACAACTAAAAAAATACAAATTGGAGTCAATATTTCTCTCTAAATCCACAACAGATTTAGAAACTGTTTTGCCTGCAGCTCAAAAATAATCTTTTTAGATGCTCTTTAAAGTTCAGTTTATAAATGTCAACTGACTGGATGTCACTTTTCAAAGAAAAAGTCCAGAAAACAGGCACTATGTAGCTGGCATAGTTAGTGCACTGACGATTTGTAACAAATCTCAATAATGGCAACACATTCAGCAGAAATTAGTCACCAGAGAACAAAGAAATGCCACACTAAGCAGGTGTCTGTTTTAACAATCCAGTACCTAAATTTTACTAGTTAAAGTTATTTTTATGAACTCAGTAATCAATCATATTCTCTTAGATTTTAACTCAACAGGTGCAGTGTTGGAATTCTGTAGGACTACACGAGTTTTTAGAGATATTAATTTGTATCTATCTATCATAGAAAAATTAATCTTTATTAGCCTATACAATGTTGAACAAAGACAGATTGTCACATTTACACTTAACAGTTGACCCATTATATTCAACAATTAATTTAAAAAAAAACAATAAAAAACAACTGGGAAAGCAAACTGGAATAAATCTACAAAAACAATCCAAGCAAAAAAAAAAATGCAATAAAATGAACTTCACTGTATTAATGTTGCAGTAATATCCTTCTTACCTTCTGTCTATAACATTTATATTTTCTTTTGGAATGCCTAGAATTTCACAGCTATTTATCAACTCTTCCCTTCTCTTCTCTCCTTGCTTGTAATAATTACCTGGAAAGAAAAACATGTATACATTGTGCTTTAACTAATTCTCCCAATTAAAATATATTTTCCAAAATTTCAAGGAAATAAATTATTTAAAACAATGAGAAAGAAAGGAAAATGGCATCTCAGTATCCCTAGGACATCAGTTGAAGTTAAAACTTAATATAGTGCATGGAACTGGGTGACAAAAACGTTTAAATACACCAGATAAGTTTAATTTATTTATTTTTTAAAATAAATTATTTTGTTACTAACTTGCCACTAAGCGCAGAGCTAAATATACAAATATTTAGCAGTAATTTCACAACAGTAAACTACATAAGACTACACAGATTCGGATTCTGTACAATCTGCAACAAATGTTGCAATATAATATTTTAAGAGATTTAACAGAAAAATAGCCAAATTCTATAAGTTTATTCAATTGCAGAGTGTCATGGAAACTAACGAATATAATCAAAAGATACTGAAATAAACTGATTAACTTAAAAAAAAATAAATAACCAATTAACTCATCTGATTGTTGTTTTTATTATTCAGATGTACAAAAGAAATTTACAATGTTCATTTTTCACTCAGTTATTACTCAAGTTTCAAAAATATAAGTTAAATGCAAAAGCAAGTTATTTTGTGAATTCTATGGAAATAACATAAATCAATATAAAGAAACAAATGTAGACTATTAAGTGGCTAATGGAACTTACTTTCTGATAGGAGTAAATTTTAAAGTTTTAAATAGTAAGTGTTTGAATTTCTAATTATATTATAGGGAACATTTTCGCAATTGAACTGTTGGATTTCTACACTTATTTTTTATGGAGAGAATTTAGAAAATTATGTAATATTTAATTTTAAAGGTTTAAAAAGTCTGGAAATAGCATGTAACGTACATAAAACAAGCAGAGGGGTAAGGAAGCTACTTATATAAAAACCCTTCACCAAAAAAAAAAAAAAGGGGAGAGGAAAATAACAATTCATGTCGATTTTTTAAAAATATCTACAAGTCTCTGCTTCAACTACATGGTATAGTTTTGTAACTTTAGCTGTCAGTGATATTCCATTAAACTAAACAATAAGTAAGTTATTTATTCACCTCTAGGAACTCAAAAGAATGTTGGGGGGGGGAGTTATTTTTAGTTGCAGGGCGGCAGATGCAGTTCCCTGGTAGTTGGGTCTGCAGGGAGGATCTTAGCATCTCCATACTAATTATGTAACAGGTAACAATTGTGCTGGTAGTCGTACTGATGATCAAAACAACATTTAATCCATGTTTAAACTTTAGGAAGAGACAAAAAGAATATACGATTGGAAATCAAGTGACGGACTCAGAATATTGTTACTGATTTTTCTAAGATTAAAAAAAAAGAGAGAGAGAGAGAGACCTGAATCGCGCAGTCAACGTACATAAAAGTAGCGGGGTAGCATAGAATAAGTGTGTAAGTTAAGTGAAGTGAGGAGGGAGGGGGAGGGGGGGGGGAGAGAGAGAGAGAGAGAAGGCAGGACTGCTGACCGGTTGATAGACAGAGGAGAGAGACGGGGAGTCTTCGTCTGGTAAAGTCGAGTATTGTCGGTGCGAAAAACATGCACTCGTCATCGGGATGAGCCGTAACCACCAACAGACTGTTCCAGAACTTTTTGTTTCTGCTCCTTAAACACTGAAAGTTCGACAAAAGGATGTACAGAACCAGACAAAGGAAGACGTACGGTAGCACAAATTCCAAAACAACCGACATCCTGCTGAGAACATCCACCATTTTTGGCAGCACGTGGTCACCCACCCAATTATCTGTCGGCTTTAAACGATGTCGCAAATATCGCGTTTCGAGGAAAACTTAAAACTGCCCGAAAGCATGCAGACATCGCAGCCCATACAGAGCCCCCCACTCCCTCAACAGCAGAGAGAGAGAGAGAGCCTATTAACATGGTTTCTACGCTGTCACTGTTAACAACTACCGCCGTAACTGGCAACGTTCGCCGCAATAGCAGAAATGCCGTGGAGTCGACAAGAGCCGCTAGTTTACTTACGACGGTTTCCCGTCCCCCTTTAAAGAGACTTTCTGTATAAACACCCCTGGTGCTAGACTGGGACTAGAATGGATCCAGTGAGAGTGCATCTGGTGTTCCTAACCACCGGAATGAATGCGCTTTACCAGCCCAAAGGGCGATTCCGAGACCGGAACAGAACAGAACAGGAGGAGGAGGCGGCGGAATCGTTCAGTTTTCCGTCACCACGCTGGATGCCGAGAGTTGGAAGAGAAAACCGGTCCAGCGTGGAACAACAAGCGAAGAAAGAGACGAAAAGTTTGCAAAGCCACGGGAACCGGTCCATGTACAGTGGACGGGGGAAATCGTCGTGCTGGGAATGCCGCAGTACAGCCTGCGCGAGTGGGGATTGCAGCTTGGACTGAACAAGACGTTAAAACGATTTAATTGGGGACCATCAGGGTGCAGGGCATCAAATAACATGGGTTTGGAGGGGGGGTTTGTTGTATTTTTTTTTTCTTTCAGCAATCATTTAAAATTCCGTTTTAGCAAATAATACTCAGAGATACTAATCCGGCGGAATTATTCACTGCGCGCCTGTTGTCTCCGTGGAAACGCATTATAATCAATATATATATATTTTTTGTTTTATTTACTTGTATCAATAATAAAATTATAAATTACATTAGAAAAGGAAATTTACTACATACGTGCAAATGCTAACTTTATATATATATATATATTTGGTTTCCAGGGAGATACGTTCTCTGGGCAGTGTTGTTGTTGGAAACGTGAAAAGAAACTGCCGAAGTATAACTAGTTACTGGCTAGAAAACAAAGAATAACTCATAGCTGTTTGTTTACGAATGGAAGAAGATCGAACGATAAGTGACCAGGGTCCCGAAAATGAGGAAAACCCGTCGCTAGTAGAACCAGGGAGGCACAGTGCGGCGTCTGGTGAACGGGAGCCGGCGGTGAAAGATGGCGACCGGCGAGAAGGACCGGGTGACGGAATGCTTGGCCATACGGGCGGGGAAGACGAACAGGTAGATGATGAGTTGGCGGCGGCCGGAACAGCAGCAGGGGGTCCGGATAGTAGTGAAGAGGATTCTGAAGAAACCGTCTTGAGAGGTGCGGCGGGAGAGGAAGATAACCAAGGCGGGGGTGGTAACAACTTCGAGGCGGATGACCAGGCGTCTGTCGGGCGGGAAGCAGGAGGAGTCGCCGCCAGTCGGCAAACACCGGTGGAACACCTGGTCTCCGACATAATCAGAAATGCTGCCGAAATACTGACAGGAGCAGAGGAAGAACCTTTCCGGTCCGCGGGCCTTCGCGACGAAGGTAATGCGAAGACCGGGGTCGAGGGAAGTGATGGGCGTGAAGAAGAGGAAGAAGAAGCCGCTGGAATGGCTTCTCTGGGGGAGGTCCAGGGCAGTGGGCACGATCAGTCAAAAGAGAGGACTTCCAGGATTTCTCTGAACACAGATGCAGTACCCGAGCCGCCGCCTGGTTCACCAGTTGGTGGGAATGAGGACAAAAGCAAAAACGGGATGGAGGGAGCTTTGTCGAATTCAGCACTGGTAAGAAGAAAAGGGACCTTTTCTTAGAATGACTGAAGCCTGTTGCTACTTCTGTCCCAACAACACCTTTGTGCTAACGAAGGTGAACCCCTATCCAAAGTTAGAAGTTCGTATTTCTAATTGCGGGTCCTCTATAGGCCTACTTTAAACATTTGGGTCTGTCTGTCTGTTTTTTAAACTAAATCAGATGTGCACTTTTAAAAGTTTTCTTTTCTGTTTTAACTTTTATCGTGTTACGTTTTTTTTTTTTTTTATCACTTTCTGAATAATATCAGAAATAATTTTTAATTTACAGAACGTTGTTTGGTCCTTTGGAATCAACATAAATGTTCCTTTGCTAAATTTGACGGATGTAAACAGAACTGTAATTATGTACTGCAGTTCTCACATTGGAATTTTATACAACTACAGATCAAACAGACAGCGGATAATCCAAGGACATGTAAGTTTTTTACTACTCATTTATGCATTTTAGAAATCTTCCTCAAGCATTCATCCCAAACATTATGGTAATTACCAATGCAAGATGCTTATATATATTAAACAGTGTTATTCTTTTCCTCAGTTTCTCCATCTCGTCGCAGATACTTTTCTGTTATCTTTAATTTCTTTAATATTGTTATTTTAAAGATATTTCTCATAATTACAGATCAAAACTTTTCTCTTGATCAGACAAGACAGTTTTAGATACTTGTTTGAATGGTTACTTTCAAACAAGTGCCTGTCCTTCAGTCTTTGCTCTAGGAAGTGGTGCTACCTCTAGATACTTAGTAAAATTATATTTCAACACAAGCGAATACTGGTTTTTATATGTAGTGGTTCTAAGTCAATTTCTCACAAATGCAAACGCTTGCTCACACTAGTGCTCTTTAATGCTGCCATCACATTTATGGTTGATAGTTTACATTAATAAAATGTTTCAAAACATTTCTTGATTATCTATTGTTATAATATGTTTATTGCAGAAAAATGAAAATAAAGATAGAGTACAATTCTTTAAGTTGGTACTTAGTTAAGCCATGTTTTTCAGAAAGAGTTTTCTCCCTGTTTGGCATTGGATGAACAAGATTTTGTATCATAGTCAGCTCCAGATTCTCCTGCATCTGCAAGGACTTTAATTCCATCAAATTAGTGGGGTATGGATGGATTGCTCTTAACTGATGGTCCAAATGCTTCCACATGGAATTTCAGTATGCCTTGTTGGTATTATGGTAGGAAATCTGTCTTTAAAATGGCAATGTGCCCATAGAAGTGAAATGTCCTTCAACAAACACCAATTCTGTCTTTCCACCATGCCAGGTTGCATTCCATACTTGATTGTGAGATGAAAGAATTGTGGTAAAAGGCCTTGTGTTTGTTCTTTTCCATATCAAAGTACAACCTTCAGATGAAAATTGCTGAAATCTGGTCATATTGAAAAAGAACATACACCACCAATACTTGAGGGTCCAGACATTTCCTCTGACCAGATCCTCCAGAGTATTCCTATTGGACAGAAGGACTTCTTACGTACTACATACCTACTGTAGGAAAGTAGGTGGAGATGATAATGGATTTTTTTTTGCTTGTTTCTGTTGATTGGGCAATGTCAGCAAAAGGAATATTGATGCTTAGTGTTGATGTGGCAAGTAATGGCATATTCTTGTTGAGATACCAAGCTAAAGGCCTTTGACAACACTTTGCTACAGCAGTAACATTTGTCTTGGTGAACTTCACAATAATATTTAACATAAATCCTCAAAAAATGTTTGGATCTTTGGCAATCTGTCATTGACTCTAGCCACACTTTGAATGGCTTATAACATAACCTTGAGAAAACAGAGAAATATCATAGTATTTACCCTTTTTTTTTGGCATGGTGATAGTGCACTCTGGTTAACTGCTCATCTAGATGTGTCTAACATATACATAATCATGCCTGAAATATGTCAATTTTGATTATATATACATTCATTTACTGGAGCAACAAAATGAATATGGCAGGACATTATACAACAGTGAAGTTCTCTTGTGGTCTTTGGGGTACTATAAGTTCCAGTTTTTTTTTCTTTTTTAAATCAATATACTACTCCAATATCCACTTGAAGTTGAGACTGTAATTGTCTATAATGCTTGAAAAACCATCATTAGGAAGTTGCTCTCCTTCATCAGTTGAATGAGTATCCTAGAAACCATGAAATCAAAAGCATCTGAAGTGCTGCTCTTATGAATCACCAATTCTTGTGCTTTGCCTCAACATTCCAAACTAACCTTTTTTAGTATGGTTCAAGCATTTGAATCCCCTGTTCCTGTTTCCAAAACAGAGCATCTCAAAGCATTTTCATCAGAGTTATATGCTCTTGGCTTTATTTTATTTCAATAATATTCATTTAAAACAACATTTTACTTGGCAATTAATCTCCTTAGTTCCATCATGAATCTTAAATAAGATCAGTGCTTGACTGTAACAAGAACAAACCTTTTCAATAAGTTCTCCATTCATTTACTGCTTTACTTCCCATATGACAGCCATACATTTTTCTTTTAGCACCAGGCCTGAAGAAGACCTATTAACAAGTAAGACAAAGTTCCAGCATTTAACAAATATGAAGATAATCTTTCATCATTTTTGGCAGCCAAGTAAAATGCAGATGAAGACAGAATTTTTTGTTAGTGCACTCGAGTTTAGTTTAAGGGTGAATTTTTTCCTAATTCTGATACAGATTTTCTTTATTTCTGCTGATTTCACTTCTGGCTGTGTACTGTCTTATATCATGATCCTTCTTTCTTTTTAGTGACAACATCCTACACTCGTTTTTTCCAAAGTTTAGCAGTATGGCTATTTTTTTTTTCTTTTCATATTTGTAACATATATGCTCTCCATATTTTCTCTCTTTCTACTTTGATCAATTTTTAGTTTATTTAGGGATTTGCTATGCAACAGTATCCAATTATTTTTTAAATACATTATTTAATGATAATGATAAGTGGCTTAGTTTTAGATTTTTATTTCCTCTCTATTTAAATAAACTTTAGTCAGATGTAATGCATCTTGGAAAAATGTTTTCTGCATGGGAACAGAAAAAACAAGAGTTTATTTTTTAGATCCATAGACATTTCTGGAATAAACTTGTCTTAGCATCATGTCCATATCATCATCTGATGATTCTGAACATGTTAGTAGAGCTATGATAAAAGTTTTTCCAGTTTCTATGTACATTCCAGCATCTTCCTTATGGAATTCTGGAAGGCAGTCTACTTGATTTTTGCATCTTCAATTTTCTGCATTTTTATCATAATTGAAAAATGCTTTTGCAGATTACAAGTTTGGTAATTTTGGGTAGAAATCTTTAAATCAATCTAAATACCAAATAATTTTAAAAAATCTTGCCCATTAGCTTAGCCTCAGTACAAAATTTACATTTACATCTCACTTAAGTGCAAAAACCTCTATCACTGAAAAATACAGTTCCTATCCTGATCATTAACACACTACTTAGATATATTTGATCTCCTGTTGTATTTTACCAAATTTGATATCAAACTTCCATTTAAAAATTATTTACCCCTTCATTACCAGCCAGATACAACACGGAATTACAGCTTCACAAAGCTGAGCTTAAGAATGCTTAACAATCTAAACATTTGAAATAACACCTTTAGTTAAACAAATGTAGTACCAGGTTTTGTTGCTATGCCCTGTAATAAAAACAACTTTCAAAGTTTTCAACAAAAGAACACTAAATTTTGAATAAAAAACAAATACTTTTTTTTTTTGAAAATTATATAAAATGTGAAAAATGGGCTCATATTGTATATGAAACAGTCTTTAATGTAGGTATAAAAAATTGTCTTACTTTGGGACAAAACTGTGTGATATGTATTAAAAATAAGTTTGTGATGTTTTTTTTCTACATTGTGAGAACTACATTGACAGTAAAATTTTGGTGGACTTTTGACAGGCCAATGCAATTTCTTGTACATGTGTTAGTGATAACAAGAGATGGCTTGCTACAGCTGACATGGGGAAGGACTGTGTTGTGAACCTGTGGGACACCTATAGTTGGTAAATTCTTGTCTTTCATCATCTTGATAAGTTTAATAACTAAACTACTAAAGCATTGCTCTAATTTCTACAGAAATTTCTTGAGGTTACTAAGAAGAAATTAAGAATTTCAATATTATTATGCTCCACTTGATTTTCCAAAGCACCATAAAACCTGTTAAAAGCTGCTGTTTTTCTAAAAATCCTAAGCAGTAATTAAAATTTTTTTAAAAAAATTGTTATCATGCAAAAGAAATGGAAAACAAAATTAGACAAATATGAGAAAAACTAAAATACTAAACAAAGAGTAAATATAAAAACAATTTTCACAGAATTTTATATTAAAAAGTTTGGGAGAGTTTAATGGAAGTATTGTTAAAAATATTTCCTTGTAACATCAACAAAAGCAGTGATCAAAACAAGTTGTCTTGGTTGTTGATTTTGTTCTTTACTGTGAGTAAATATTCAAGTTGCTTTGTGCAATGTAGAGAGCATGTAAAAATCCTTTTTCTTTTTTTAAAAATGAATTATTTTTTTGGTCACAAAACCTGTGGAAATCTATGATAAATTATTTTTAATATAGTATATATTTTTCACAGTTTTTTGGTTTATCTTAATATATCTCTATCTGTAGCTGACTTTTCAAATTACTGTAAACAGTTAAACAGTCATTATTTTCAACCACTGAACAAGCATGTGGTCAGTTTTCATTAATTCTTCAAATATATTATAATGCCATCTAGGAAGATGACATTAAAGTCATTTCACTAAAATATGGTATTACTGCTTACTATTTGAATTACAATTGTTACATGTACATAATATATTAAATTTTAGTTTTAAAGTTTAATGAAATGTACCATTTACTAGTATGAGTTTGTAGGTGTCATAGTACAGATATAATTTACTGACATTTTATTTAAAACTTGTAAAATTTACTATTGTTTTAATTGTTGTATTGAAATAAAATCCATCTACATTTTAATGAATTGGCATCTCTCTGCTAAATACATTTTTTTAACATTACAAATGGCAAATATTAAAGCTAAATTGTTGCAAAAAAGAAAAAAAAGAATAGGAATACTGTTCACTTTTTAAACTCATTTGAACCATTTTGTCTTTATTTTAGTATTCTAGTGCAGACAATTTTTCAAGTTGGTGAATATGGCATAATTGCTCTCACTCTTACCGCTGATGCTAAATATTTGGCTACACTTTCTGCTGACTCCTACCAGGTAATGTCTGTTTTGGTTTCAACGTGCTTAATTGGCTTAGTTTAATTCTTTTATCAAAATATTTTAAAATTATAATTTCTAGTGAAAAGATGAGGAAATATAAAGTATTTGTGCTTTAAAGAACTTTTCATCAGTAACATGCATCATTTCATCAGCTCATTCATCCTAGTTCAATTAGTTTGTTTTCACCTCTTTCTTTCTTTCTTAGTATTTTAGTCACTTTTTTGTAATGGTTTTATGTCAATGATTATTTGAAGCAATACATTTATTATTTTTTAAAATAAAATTTCTTTTAAAAATGGAGTAGCTACTACTAGTTTTGTTTCTGCTCTTTTGGAGAGTAACTAATCTGTTTTACACACTGCTACATTCTTGTTTACAGTAAAAGAATTAATACTGAGAAAAAAAACAGTTTCCCTTTTTATTTTTCAAGGAAATATATAAATTTAAAAACATGATCCAAATCATCACAAAATTTAAATTAGAAAGCAATTATTGGTATTTTGAAAAAATTCAAACCTTTGAAATATTCAAAATTACTTTATAAGATGGTACTATATGTGAGAATAGTGCAATACTATTAAAATGTGTACATCTGGATTTGATTTACTTCAGGTTTTGCTTCTTTTTAAAAAAATCTGCATATTTGTACTTTTTACTGATTGAGCATATCACATGCAGCTGCTGATTAACATTTAAATATGAAAAACAGCTCAATACCACAAACATTAGCTTATTATGAAGTAGCACATTTCCAGTGTTGGCATTTAAAACAAATGTGTAGTTATCCTTTACGTTTCTAGGTGTTTTCTATTTGGAACTGGACAGTTGATGGTGAAACACCAATTTGTTCTTGTCAGCTTGATCCCATATTTGGAATACAGGTAAGATTTTTTTGTTTTATTTAATGATTTCTGAACTTATCTGTTTTCCAGATCTAGATCAAAATTGGAAGGAAAAGCTTGAATCTTATTAAAAAAATAACGAGTGTTTTTCTTGAGCATTTTCTTTAAGTGAAAAGTTAACTTCCTTATTGCATGTACAGTAAGTATTATGCAAATTAACTTGCTTTTTGTGTTTAAAAGTTGACTATAGGCATATATCATGGAAAAGAGCTGAAACAGTTGCCTTGAATGAACACACCTCTTATGCAAAGAAAAATTATCAATGAAGTCAAATTTAGTGTGGGGGAACACTCAATAAGATTATTAAAAAGAAACAAACTACAGGCTCAGTATCCCCATCAAGGAAAGGCAAATGTAGAAGAAAACATACTCAGCAATGATACAAAATTAATACAAATGAACAAGCAAGATTCCAGAAAAACTAGTGACATGCTTAACCAGAAATTAGTAACAGCAGGCATCTAGGATCATCAACTGTAAGACTTTAATTGTTTGAGGAGTGGTGCCAAGCCAAGAAATCTATGAAAAAATAATTGCTAACAAAAATAATGAAAGAAAAACACTATGTATGGACCCAGGAATATGCTAGTTGGTCAAAAGAAGACTGGTGCAATGTGTTATTTTTAGATGCTTCTTTTTCAAAGTCAACAATATTGATTTGTGCGCCATTCACTTGAATCCACAACTAGTTCTCATAATCAAACCATGAGGCTTATTGGAAAAAAAGATTCTTATTGACTATGCAAGGTATGATGAATAGTAAGAAATATGTTGAAGTTTTAGAAAATCATGTTAAACCAGAACTGCTGAAGATATTCCTGAATGTGGTTTTCCAACAGGATCTGGCTCCATGTCAGATTAAAATGCATTAAGGAGTACCATATTTTTTGGTTATAAATTGATGTGGAGTACAAGTTGAAAAGGTCAATTTTCCTATTTTCAAAGCTTTCATTCATATATAAGTTGGAGTGGTGTATAAGTCAATGCTCGAGCCCTTGCACAAAAAAGTATAGACTTATATGCCGAAAAATAGTATTTCAGGATGAACAATTGTTTTGATTGGCCAAGAAACTTTCTAAACTCAGTTGAAAATCTATGGGTTATATGTAAAACTAGACTTCAAAAACTGGATTGTACAACTAAAGAAAAAAAATTATCAGATCTGTCATGCAGGTCTGGTTTCATGACAAAGAAATAAAGAAAATTTGTGAAAAGTTGGTGCATTCCATGTCCAAGCATGTTCAAAACATTATTAAAGCTAAAGATGGTCATATAAAATATTAAGGTTTGTTCCAGTCTTCAAATATATGCTGTTTACTAAAAACGTTTTTCTTTTTCCTGTTCACATTAATTTGCACAGTGCTGTATTTGTGTAGAATTTGAAACAATCTAATAATTAGGAATGTTTCCATAATGATATGAATGTTTACCTCTCAACTTTGGCACATTTTTCTTTTCTTAGTTGTAAATGCTATTGCAGCTGTATCATCTATAGAATCTGGCATTATCAACTCCAAGATTTTTCTTTTATTTTTTTAGCTAAGTCTACTAAAGTTGAACAATATGTCAACTTTCTTGCATTTTGGAAACATTCTTTAAATTATGAGCAGATAGAAATTCATTTTTTCAGATTTCATGCAACTTACTTTAAACACAACATTCATTGGTTGAGATGTAAAATCAACCTGATTGTAGCTTCTCATAATAATATGGAACCCTACAAATGTAAAGAGTTGTCATAAATTATAATGTTTACTGGCTGACTTATCAAAATTTTGCATTGTAATAAATAAGCTGATTTTTTTAAAAGTTATGCAAATGCTTTCAGTTCATGTGTTGTGTCCTGTGAGAATCATTAGTAAGACTTTTTTCAATAGTATATCAAATTAAAATATTTGATTTTTAAAGTATTTTCTTATTTTTATTTTAGTATTTCTTAAAGTTTCAGTGGTTGTCTATCAGATTTACTTAATCTCCATTTTAAAAGTTTAAAAATAATATTTATTAAAACTCATTATTTTTCAGCATTTTATTCGGTTTAGTCCGGATCATCATGAATCCTTGGTCAGTAACAGTGATCACCAAGCTATTTTTTACTACTGGGTATGTATAGAGTAAAGAACACCTACTAAAAAAATATTGTTAATATTCTTTTATTGTTGCTCTTTCTCAACTTTTTTTTGAATGGATTTTGTTTTGGTAGGTACTGTATTTTTTCAAATATAAGCCACCTTTTTCTCTCTCTCTCTCTCTCTTTTTCTGACTACCACAATTTTAATTAATGCATTTGTTTTTGTTTTTTTTTAAAATTTGGCAAAAAACTTAAATTTATTTATTCAGTTATGAGGCCAATAATGCATTGAAATTAGATGTACTATTATTTGCTTATTGTATATCTTAGTTATGTGTGAATACAAAATAATGATTAAAATGAATATTTACTAGTTGTTTATAATTGATAGTTTTAACAATAATAGATTAAATCTTTGTTACTTTTGATGTCAAAGTACAAACAATATTTCAAATCAAAATGATACCATGGACTTTTCTGATTTCTCTGGAATGATTTGAAAATTTGATGCAAAACAAAAATTAATTTTTTCAGAATTGTTTTTTTTTTTAGCTATTCCTATACTTGGTGTATGTATTTTAGCACCATTTATTACATACGGTAAGAGTGGTTAATTTGGACAGTAATGTTGTATAATGGCTACTATTCTGTATTATGATTAGTACTGTATTTCCTATCTAGTATGCATAGATCAAGTTTTAAATGCCTACTTTATTACGTGATGGCATAACTTTGCAAAAAAATTTTAAAAAACAGCACAAGCATGGCATCTGCAGGTGCGGGAGAGACAGGGCAACTGCCCTCCCTTTCTGGAATTTTGATGGTGATAGTGTAATGATGGCATTATTTTTTGCTCTGTTCACTATGCTCATTGGTGTGTGGTGAATCTGGCAAGAAATAATGAGTCTGGCTGCACCTGGCTGAAAACCAAAAGATGAAAGGCTGTTAAGAGAATAGCAATATAAGAAAATACAATATAAGGTACTGGCAGAGCATGCATATTTAAAGTAAATAACTAAACCATCTGTCTTTCTGTCTAGTTTTGAGAAACAAGCTGACAGGGTTATGAAGTAATGAAGGAATTGCCAATTGATTACTATAACTTTGTTTTGATTAGTTAGTTACCGACCCTAGCAGTACTTCTAATTGGTTAATTGAACCAAGCACTAGAAGCCACTTTCAGATCTCACTAGGCTATATAATTTGTCAAAGAAATCCCCATTGAATAGCCGATTACCCAGTCAAATCAAGTATGGCTTACATTTGTATTTGTTTTAGATATTTTGTTAATTCTCATTTTTCAAAAATGATTATCAGAAAGTTTTTAGCTAAGCAGAAATTAGAAGCACCAGAGAAGAAGGCAAGAATTTACGAACAAAGCTGTACTATCTCTGGTCCAGAGTCAACAACAGCAGTTAAATGTGACCAACCCAATCATTCTGATGATAATCCTAATTATATTGGATTGCATGTTAATTTGTCTATAAAACTAATGGACAATCTTAAATACAATCTACTTGTAATTTTTTTTTTTTTTTTTTTTTTTTTTTACATCTTTTGAGAATTATGATTTCAAAAAAGTTGCAAAAGGAGCACTGAGTTTTCATCATGTGGCTAAATCAATATTCACCATGGCTTGGTTATTCCACACATCTAAAAGGAGCAATTTGTAAATTTACAATTTTCTCATAGCCAGTTCATCATGAAACACAGGCAGCCTTCTTCATGACAATTTTTACAAGGTATAAAAACTTTCATGAAAGTGCAAGAAGTCATATTCATACTGTTTGGCATAAAAATGCCTAGGTAGATGTGACTAACTTTTTGCCCATCAGGAAAAACCAGAAACGAACATTGTGCATTAACTGTACAGTGTTTTGAGGCGAGACATTGAACAGAACTGCAAAGTATTATATCCAATATTGTCAACTATTCTATTCTATTTTGTTGTACACATAACATTGCATTATGTGATAAAGGAAGCAAAACTGGGCTTGTTCAAAGCCTGTTTAATTTTTGTATTGAATCAGGAGATAATATGCTATGAAACTATTTGGAAAATGCTCCAGCTAATGTTTGCTACATATCTATCTATGTCTATGTAGAAGATGAACTAATAAGTCTCTTGAAAAAACTATCAGGAAGAAACTGTTTCTTTGGTTAACAATTCTACTGGGTTTTCAATAATTGTTCTTGAAAGTGCTGACATATCTGGAAAGGAGCAATTGTCAATTTTTGTACATTTTATTGACACAATAACCAATGAAAATATTATCTGAGAGAAATTTCTTGGATTTGCAACAAGAATATATGAACTGGATTCTCCTTTCATTGCCAATACTATCATTGATCAGTGTAGAAAGTTTGGTTTGAATCTAGAAAAATTACATGACCAAGGTAGATACAATGGATACTCTACAATGGCAGGAAAGGAAAGGAGCATAAAAGCTACAATAAAACAAGTATCCAAAAGTTGTGTTTCTCTATCATGCTTCTCATAAACTCAGTCTAGTTGTGAATGACTTGGATTGTGTACCTGAGATACGCAATACAATTGGTATAATTAAAGCTGTCATAAAATTTTTCTAAGAGTCCAAAGAGATATCTGTTCCCGAATGTACCACTAGTATCTGAAACATGTTGGATTGCAAAACAAAAGTATTAGAATTTTTCTGAGATCAGTTAGACATACTGGCAATGACAACTTTAGGTAAAACATAAAACATGACAAGGTGCACACCATTAGAATTTGCTTCAAGCACAGTGATGTTTATTTTTTGTCAGACTGTAATTTCTAGCTAGTCAGCAATGCTAGAATCTCTAACACAGGTTCTCTGAACCGTTGAACTTGATATAAAAGTGCATAATCATGTTTAGGAGCTTATAAGTTTGTTTCGTGAATGCAATGAAAAACAAAAAACTCTGAACAATTCATTGAACTTTCCACTAAAGTTCAACAGTTGTTGAATATTGAATCATCTGTTCCCAGACAATGCAGACAGCAGACATTTTGATCTAATTTTGGTAGCTCAATCATGGAGGAATATTTTCATCAAACATTGTTTATACCATATTTGGACTCAATCATTTCATTAAAAGCAAGTTTTTTGCAGAAAATAAACAAAATTTCTGTCTTTTTTTTTTGCCTTCATCCTGTAAAATGGTGCACATCGGTTGTGAAGAATTCAAAAACCAAGTTTTAGAAATAAATTAAGTGTATGAAATTGAAAAGTTGGAGGCTGTAGCTATCACCTGTTTCAAGATGTGGTCTAAAAGAGTAGAATCATTGTTAGCAAATTAAAAAATGGACACACTGAGTTGTTTGAGTCCACTGATCTGTTCCCTTCCATTCATCAAGCAATTCATATTTCTCTAACATTACCATTAACCTGCATAGCACAAAGGTTGTTTAGCAAAATGAGAAGGGTGAAAACATCACTAAGATCAACAGTGGTAGATGATCGTTTGTTTGGAATTTGTATGAAAAGTGTAAATAAGCAAAAGTTACACCTAATAAGCAGGAACTTATTAATGAATAAATTTGGACAAGACCAGAGATGTTTACAATTAGTGTAGAATAAAATTTTTTTTTTTTTTTTTTTATTGTGAGCTCTGGGTAGTATGATAGTAAAGGAAGCAGACTAATGTCAAAAAAACTTAATTAAAAAGAAATATTCTAAATGAATCTCAAGAAACATTTTTAAATAAAAAAATTATAGGTCACAATCAAATACCTTTTGATAGGAAAAAAACAAATTAGTATCTTTTTATTTTTTGATGTTAGTTTGCTTTCATCGCTAGGCACATTCTTTGCACTTGACATTATTTTGTCAACATCCCAACCCTGCTGATGTCCATGAGCACAAGTAAGTTTGTTATAATGTTTTGACCAATGCATAGCTGGTTATGGTATTTATTATTTTTTTTATTATCAGTATAACAATGTTCTTTATAAAATAGCAACCAGTTTTGTGATTGTTATTTTAGAAAGGATATTGATATGCTGGAAAGTGTTTCAGGAAATGTAAATTTAAGAAAATTTCTTAGAGTTTTAAGTATTTAGAATATTCACATCATATTTTATGCAAATGAAATTTTAGCTAGGTGGAGTATACTTCCAGCATTACATAATAGTTACTGTAACAGTTCAGAAAGTTTTATTTTTTCTAAACAATTTTGTTCCATATATAAGTCGTAATGACTTTATGACTGTCCATGCTGATTAAAGTAAGGCAAATGTTAATGACTTAAAAGTGTGTATTTTTCACTGCTAACTTTCACATTAATGAAATATGAATGTGTTTAATATATTACAAGCATTTGTTGACTAATTTATGGATAAAATGACTCTACAGGAAAATTGAGATCGATGGAAAAGAAAAAAAAGGTAAATTGGCATGTTTTTTAATTTATTTACAGGTACAAACTAGAATCTGTGTTATATATTTCTGTTTGGTATGGTGAAAAAAATGTTTTCTTTAGTTTATAAGCAAATTAAATTTTTTGTTGCTATACACAGTGTTGGTCTTTTCCAGAACATCGATATGGTGAAGTATTTCACACCTCCATTAACAGACCAGGACTTCAACAAATCGGTGGGCAAGTATAGCCAATCGCTCTTCTTGTCCAACACCACACAGGTTCTTACTGCTACATCTATTGGCAACTTGGTTGTGTGGGACAACAACAAAAAGCCAACTGAAGGTTTGTTAATTGTTACAGAGCTAATTCTTGTGGGTGAATAATCTGAGCCTTATTATCGCTTTTGTTTGGTGGGCTCACTTATATTGGTTTTTAAAAATTTTTGGAAACAAATTATAGCATATTTGAAGTGGAAATATGAAGAAGAAAATAGTGAATATAATACTGAAATGTCAGGAAGTAAAAGATTAGTTAATGTATATATTACCCTTTTTTTTTATCTAGAGATATTTTTGGAACCATGGCCTGATAAGAAGCCCACAAAAATCATTAAAGTGCTAGATGTTGCGATAAATGTGTTGACAGCAGACAGAAAGTAGGTATAGTTGTGTCTTTGGTTGGTCAACTGTATAGTGCCAGAATAACTAAAGTAGATTTGTAAATCCTCAAATTAAGGAAAAATAACTTTTGGGAAGGAAGTAAAACACATTAATATGTTTTTAAATATATATACCAAAGAAAAAACTTCAAATTAAAATTCTTAAAAATAAAATTGCTATTAAATGCATCCCCCTTTCCATGAAATAATGTTTAAATTATTCATATAATAACTTAACTTTTAAAAAAAAAGAACAAACAAACTTGGTTTTTCAAACAAGGCTTCATTTAAGTATTGTTTAGTTATGCTTGTATATGGACTGACACCAAAGCATGCATCTTTTCTATTTAAAATTCTTCTAAAACCGTACTAATAATAAATTAAAAATTTTTCATGAACTGATATACTAGAGATGACATTTGAGTGTGCATAGTTTTTTCAAGAAATCTGAGCTATCAATGGAGCTTTTTCATATGCCAGAGCAGTACATAAAGCAAAAACCCAAGCAGGTTTTGTTTACATAATCAGTGGCCATTTAAATGGTCAGGTCGTTAGTCTGGTATTCAACCCTTTCTATGGTAACAGCAGTAAAGAGTTCATATTAGCCCTTTATTTTTAGTTGTGGAAGGAAACCAAGACAGCCATCTAGGGAAGAAGAGTGAGAAAAAGTCTTGCACCAAACCCTTCTTGACTGAGATTAACTGCAGTACAACAACAATAACAAAAAAATTCGCTTTATTGCTTTGTGTGAACATGGCTAGAAAACTGATTTACACTCAATGAATGGATAGTTTAGATAATTTTAGAAAAATCATTATGGTTTAGTAGTATAATCTTAAATATTGCTATAATTTCTTTATGGACAGCCTGAATTAGCTCTATTGTATCTGTTTAAATGGAATGGTAGTGTTAAAGTAAAGCTAATATACAATATAAAAACACTTGGCTTTCTTTTTAAGTTCTCTTAAAGATACAATTTTAATCCATTTTCTCTCTTCAGCCATATTGTTATTGGAGATCAGAATGGTAATGTAAGGTTCTTTGATCAACAACTGAGGTTACTACACTGGTAAGTGAGCTACTTGTTGTTGTTTTATTTAACTTGTAAATACTTATTTTGGTAGAAATCAGTTAAAAATGGAGATTTAAGTCACATCTATGTCTTTATTAATAATGTTAGACAATAGAAAAAATGTATGTTTTTCACTTTAAGTTAATTACATAAAATAAAACACTGATCTGGGTATTAAAAAAAACAAGTTTTTAAAGAAATAATTTTTTTTCTGATAACCAACTGCTGCCTAGTTGAGCTGCTCTCTTTAAATTTTAGTAAAGATTCATTCATTTCCCAGACATTCTGATGTTGAAAATTAAAGGCAACCCACTCTAAAATGATGCTTTATGTACATGCATAGTGACTTTAGAAATCAACAAAATATCTGTTTTAATAAAAAAATTAGATTTACAAGAGTGCATAGCATAATTTTTTTGTAAAATAAAAGTATTTGACAACCAGCAGCATATATATGTAATTATAAACTCTTGAAAAATAACTAAAAAGTACAATACAAAAAAACTTATGAAACAAAATTTAACTTTAAATGATTAACATACCTCGTTAAAATAAAAGTAAATAAATGAAATAAAGTATATGATAGTCTCAAGAAAGGGAGAAAAAAAGACATTAATGATACTCCATAGAATATAATGATTATAAAATTGACTAGAGATTCAATGGAAATAAACCCTTTTTTAAATTTTAAATTTGGTACAAAAAACTGTTATATAAACTTTAATGAAAAAATTAGCTACAAAATATTAGCAATAATACCACTAAATAATGAAGATTGTTTAAGCAATATTTCCCTGCTGCCATCTTCAGGATTTAGTTCTGAGAAAGACTTTTTTGTGTGTGCAGTGATATTATATTTTATAGGAAGTGTCTCTATCTTGGGAGTCTTCAAATGACTTGAGCTGATCTTGAATCTGTGACTTGTTGGTTTTTAAGTTTTTGCATGTGGTAATTTGACCACTGCTGTAGCTCATTGTGCCACCACCACAGCATCTGTTACAGCAGTGTGCAAAAGTCTTGCATAAAAATAAGTTTTCCTGTAAAGTAGCTCGCATTTTGTCGAAAGCAGTTGTTATCAAATCTTGTTCATTAAAGTATTTCTATTACTGTTGTGCATCTATTCCAATAATATCAAGCATATTGTTTCATTGTAAGAAAAGTTATAATTTTTAGAAAATCATTTGCATCAAATCAACATGTGCAAAAGTGTTGCATAAAATCTAGACAGCTATCTAATCAGTTCAGATTCAATTCCAATTATGCAGAAAGTGATCAGATCTATCATTAATGAGTAGAATATCCAAAATTCTTGATAACTTGTTCACAACGATGAGGCATGCTGGTTACCAAACACTGACAATTGTTACTACTGAACTCCAACCAGGCTTCCTTGATTTTCCATTTCAAATCGGTTTTTTGGCACTAATGCTGAGTTTAATTGAATGCCAAATGTTTTCGATGGGATTGAGATCTGGGCTTTGAGCAGCCAGTCAAGGAGGGTGATTCACAACGCTGCCATCAAGGCCTTGACACTCCTAGCTGTGTGGATGGGGGTGTTGTCCTGCTGATAGATGGCCGTCAGGGGCATGTGGTCACACACACACGGTTCGACAATGTCCGAGACGATCTTAGAATAGTCATGATCATTCATTCGACTCTCCACGTGATGCAACGGACTGACACCGGACGATTGAAAACAGCCCCAAACCATGGCCAAATCTCCCCCTGCCTGCAGAGTCAGTCGAGTGCAACTAGGATGGTATTTCTCGGACACCAATCTCTGAACGTACACCAGACCCACCAAGTGGACCCTTAAGAATATTCTTTCGTCAGAAAACAACACTCGGGGACCACTGGGCCACGGTCCAGTGGAGATGGTCGCGAGCCCACTGCAGCTGCTTTCAACAATTGTCCAGACTGATAAACGGCTTCTTCTGTGCCGATCACCCGAACAGTCCCATGTTGATCAAACACCGTCTGATGGTGCATGAGGCCATGTGGATCCCATGGTGCCTTGACAAGGTGGTCTGGATGTCGGTGGAAATGCAAAATCGGTCAGAGTTCGACATGCGGGCGATCAGACGATCCTGTCGAGCCATCGTTTTCCGCAGTCTTCCGGCTCTGTGTTTCGAAATTAGGCTCCCATTGGCTTTCCAACATTTCAGGATGCAAGATATCATCGACTCATTGCAACCGATGCGATCCACAAAGACCCACTCAGTTTCACCATCTTCTTTCATGCAAACAATTGTGGCCCGCTTTTTGGGGTCAAATCGGGCTCTTGGCATCACTATATTGAACAAAAATGAATCAGAATAATGGAAAATGACAGTTTTTCATATTTATATTCTACTATCCTAAACTACTATAGCACAAAATATATATTCTAATTTTTTGTAGTTTATCCAACACTTTTGCACAAGCCGATTTCATGCAAATTATTTTATTAATATTTAAATTTTGACTGTGCAATTACAAAATGGTTCTTAGTGTTATAAATCGTTTAAAGACACCGATACCTTTCAATTAAAACAGAAAACATACAATAGTTACTAATTTCTACAAAATAAGAACCCATTTTCTAAGTCTAGTCATTTTTATGCAAGATTTTGCACACCGCTGTAAGCGCTTCAAAAATAGAAATACTCAATGTAAAAAGAGATCTATTGCGAAAATAAATGTTGCACGTGAAAACAGTCTACGTGGATTAAACCCTGATGATGGTGACAGCAAAAGATTGTCAAGGCATAGACTTATTAAATTAGTTGTATTATTACTAATAAGGTGGTGAGGAGAAAGTCTGATTAACCATTAACGTCTGTAAATAACTCATCACTAATATCTTTGTTCTGTTCTTACCTAGATAATTATTTAATTTACTGATAGTCAAAAGGATTTAATGGCAACTTGATTAGGAAATTTTTACTTGTTGAGAGGCGATTCATGGTGGTTGTAGAGGTTCCACTATCTGATTTTACAAGCAATTAATATAGGTGCTCTGTTCATACTTAATGAAATAAATTCTTGCCACAGAAAAGATTCAGAAAGATATGAATATTTAAATTTTACAAATATTTGAATGCCATGATTATATAGGTTTGATAATACTGAGACAATATTAAATTTAGTTTGATGGATAAACATCAACTTTTTTATAGAATAAAAGCAAAAGAATTTTTCTTGATGGTGAAGCTTTTTTATTACTTGATCAAACTCTCATCATAAATTTAAAATGAACAAAACTAAGTTTGTTTTGTTTTTTTTTTTTTTGCATTTAATACAATCTTATTATCAGATTGGGATTGAATAATCTTTATATAGTATATCTAACTTTTTCATTCACATTTAAATAAAATATAATCCACATTTCTATAATAAAATATCAGTTCTTTCATTTATTAAATATAAGAGACCTTTATATTTTATGATAATTGTTCTTTTTTCTGTAAGTATTATTTATTTTAAAATTTAAAAATTTTTTTGATATTGAAAGTCAAGTATTTTTATTCTTTTGTATTGTTTCATTATTTTAATTTACCTTAAAACTTTCCAGTTTCCATTTAATGTATTTCTGGTTTATGTAATTTTACTTTTATTTTAGATTGTAGTTGCTTGCTTTTCTTTTTTAGTTTTCTATTCTCTAAAAGTCAGATCTTTGGATATTTCAGTGTCTGGCCATAGAAAATTTGAGCATTTCAAATAATCTTTATTTAAAAATAGTTGGCAATACACTTTCTGTTCGGATTGTCAATGGTGGCTGTGAGAAAAGCAGTTTGTTGCTACCAATGTTTGACTGACTGATAACTGAATTTGTAGCAGAAGTAAAACTAGATTAATCCTAACCTTAGTGATTAGTTAAGGCTACATTTATATTTTCAGGTATGATAACTTTGAAATGGGACCAGTGAATGCCATATCATTTTCAAATACAGATCCAGAACTGCCAAGGTCAGTTTTTCAGACTGTAAAATTGAAAGTTTTTTATGGTGTAATTACAAATCCAGATGTAAATTAATTTTATTGTTAACAAATTAATGGCATTTCATTATTTCAGTCAGTATGATGTGGAAAAATATCCATCTGCTGCAACAATAGCACCAACGTCTTTTATGGCTCAGGACTTTATTATTGGGACTACTAGAGCTATGTCTTGTTTGTTGAAAACCAAAGGATCTGTTATGGAGGTAGATTTTCTTTCTTCCTTTCAAAATACATAACCTATTATTTTAAAGCAACAGATATACCTATTTTCAGTTTTAAAATTGTTGTGGTAGTGTCTTTTTTTTTTTTTAAAAGTGAATATTATTTAAAGAGTAAATATTAAGACATTCAGAATTCTTTTTATTTTTCCTTTGAATTAATCAGTTTGCTTTAAAGTTATTTAAAACATAGTTCATTATTTAGTGGATCTGTGATTGTCTTCATCAATAATTGGTACATGTTAGTCTACTGGTAATTGTTAATCTTGGATAAATATCCCATTAGAAAACTTTTTAATGTTGACTGTAATTTTTGTTTTTAGCTTTTATTATTTTTATTTGTAAGATTATTCACAGAGAGCATAATGATGCTATCCATGCAGTGGCTACTCACCCATCTAGGTAAGTACAGTAAAAATTTGCTTTTACCACAGCAAAATGCGCATTTCTCAGAGACTGCAACAATATAATAGAATAGTTATGTTAAATAAACCAACATTTTCTTTTTTTTACATTGAGATTATGTGCAGCAATCATAAAATGTGATGTAAACAAAGCTCTATTGTCAAATGTAATAAGGTAAAATATTTGAAAGTCACTTACACTCCATGTGTATCTCAAACCAATCATATTAAATTTCTTTTCTGCAGGCTTGCTCCTCTTTATTAATGATTTTACTGATAGCATCAGTACAGTAATGTCATTTTAACTAATGCATTTAATTTTCTTTTTCTGCAGGCCTTACTTAGCAATGGGAAGTTATTCAGGTTTGTTCAAAGTTTGGGAGTACAAAAGAAAGTAAGTAATTTTTTATTTTTATTTCCTCTTTAAGAAAGTTTAACATTTTAGGGAAGAAACTGGGCATATCTAGTATCTGATGGCTAAAAGAGCTGACCATATTTTAGCCAATCTCAGAGATGAACTGTAGCAATTAATTGGTTATAATTTAATTCAATCATCTATCCTCAGGTTTTAGCCTTACTAGATTTTATTGTTCTAGAGGGTAATCCATGTCCTTTCACCCATATAGTTTTTTTTTTTTAAATTTCAATTTGTTATTGGGACATTTTTAAATACAGGGTGATTGAAAAGTAACTCCCTATTTTAAAATACTTATAATTTATCCTATTATTGTAATATTTTTCTCAATTTTTTTGTGTATGTTCCATGATGTATGGATGAAATCTGGCCAGTTATTAGTACATGAGAGAATATTGAAGATTTGATTTTCATGCAAGATGGCGCTCCTCCACATTTTGCTATTGTTGTTCGTGAATGGCTGAATGCCCACTTCCGCGGGAGATGGATGGGTTGTCGTGGTCCGCATGAGTGACCAGCCAGAAGTCCTGGCTTAGCACCCTGCGACTTTTTTCTTTGGGGTTGGTTAAAGGAGCAAGTATACTCTACCAAACCAACAACTTTGGAAGAACTTGAAGGGCGAATACGAGAAGTTATGTCTTCCATCCCACAAGAGTTCCTTGTGAAATCAGTTGACGCGGTTCCCAGGCGACTTGAGAAGCTGGTGGCGAATGCTGGCGCCCATATCGAATTTTAAATAAAACTCCATGCTATACACTTTTTTATCATATTCATTTCTTGTAAGAATTGTAGTTCAGAAATAAATTACAAGTACTTAATAATAGGGAGTTACTTTTCAATCACCCTGTATATTCGATGATTGACAGAATCATCTGCAGGATTGGTTTGTTTTACAACTGGTAGAATGGGGTATTCAGTGCCAATACAACAAGATTGGGTTCCAGTAAATTGTGTATTAGCAATTTGTGGGTTATTTAAATGACAACTTTTTGAACAGGTGGCTAAGTTGAGGATTTCATTCATCACCAGCACCACTAGTGGTATTGTGCAGTCCAATTTTGACCACTTGTGACAATTCACTATGGGGTTAAATAAAGGGTATTGTGGACAATAATTAAGACAAACTATAAACTGTTGTGTACCATATTTACAACTTTGAAGCCAGCCCAGCTTTGAAGGATGTCTCAGGATTTGGTGTCATAATTTTCTCACAACAATGAAGGCACCCACGCAGTTCCATTGAACATGTACTCGTACACTTGTTTCCAAAAATTAAGTAACAAACAATAAAACAAATATTCCCGAAATGATTAAAATTTTATTCACTAAATGATTAGTAAACTCCTCTTCATGTAACAACTTTTATCAAAGACATGTAAATTATAGATAGGTTTTAGAGGTGTAAAGGGAAACAAGAATTCAAACAAAGAATGTAAACAAAATTGAATTAGAAGTAGTCAGTAAGGAATGTGGTCTTTTCCTGATGCAATACATGACTCTCAGTGGCTTTGCATTCTGCTTATCACCCTATTAACAAGATTCCATTATCTTATTAGCAAAGAGATTGTAGTGCTTTGAGTGATCTTGGAAGGAGGCAGGCAACTTGTTTTCGAGCATCTTAAACATTCTAAATATGCTTTAGGTCAGCATAATTATACAAGATAATGCTTTAGACTTCAATCAATACCTGGACTGGCTTACAACTTCTAAAGCTAGGGTGTGAAAGAGTTGCTTACTGAATCTGACTTCTTGTAACTTTTAACTTACCTGTCAAAAATGTTAAATCCAACAAAACCTTTGGTAATCATTTGGATTGTAAGCTTGTCTCTCTGTGTCGAGTGTTGATCTAGGTAGCAGTATTATACTTTGATCATTTTTTTAAAAATTTTTAAAATGTATTTATTTTATTTATTCCTTCCTTTCAGTGGAAATTAGAGGGAATTGTTTTAGTCTTCTATTTTTAGAATTGTTTACAAGAATCTGAATCCTGTTGGTACTGCAAGAACAGGTTGACACATGGCAAGCTCCTTGCAACTCACCACCTTCCAAATATTAGTTTAAATTGATGTTTCCCAAGTATGGAATGTATTAGATATTAAGCTGATAAGAGCAGGTACTAATTGTTTTTTGTGCTTATAAATTTTATTTAAGCTAAAAAGTTTCTAACTGTGATGTAAAGTTGTAAGGGTGTGTTGTGTAACTAGATTGGTTCCTTGTTCGGCTGACATAGCTGTTTATGAGTGAGGTTTGTCCTACACCTGAGAAACTATATAGAGGTAGCCAGACATGCAACTACTTCCCAAAGGCAAGAGAGGTGCAATTTATCCAAATGCTTGCCTCAGAACAGAGTTATTTTCTGTGCTTCCCTAGGAGCTGTAAGAGAAAATCAGTTTTAGTTGACAGAAAAAGGCAGGCTTCCTCATCCTTTGTGACCTCATCAGATTTTGTTTACAATTAATGACTGGCAGCTATTCAGCACAGGGTTGATTTTTACTCCAGTTGGTTGTTTGTGGTTGTCACTGGTTGAAAAAAAATTTGACTGAGGAGCTTGTCCTAAATCAAGTGAAGTTTGTTTATTTTTTATGGAAGCACATCTAAACGTGCAAACTTAATGATACCCTGCAGGCAGCCTATGTCTGGTTGATAAACCATGTTTTGAAAATTAATGCATCAAGCAAGCTGGAGGTATTTCTGAAAATTAATTTGGTTGGAAGTATCTGTCATTCTCTGAAGCTCATGCAGCTGATCCAAGCCATCTGCTGAGCAGAGATGGCTAAGAAGTTCAAAAGAAAATCCTTTTTATTATGAAGGGTGAACTCAAAGATTAAGTCTGTGCTGATGACTTTTAATGCCTGGAATCAAAATTTGGATTAATCCCACAGATCTTTATGCTGTAGACAGGTAAACACACTGTGGATGACTCTGTTATTCAGTCGATTGAATACAAGGCATTAGGGTAACCTATCAGTTTCCATCTGTTAATTTTCCTTTGTAAGGAGTATCAAGTGCAAAATTTCAGCAGATGTCAGCAGTATATACCTGTCTAAATGGGAGTTTTTTTAGAATTGTTTCACATTTCCTTCCATGGAATTGGTGCAAAGCTGAGAAACTTTCCACATCCTCCTATAGTCAGGCTTAGGGACTGGGATTGAATAATAAGTAGAGGTATAACTTACTTTGCGATAACAAGTTTAATAGGCTTGTTTGTTCTATTTATTTTAACATTATTTCCCAGAATGGTTATTTTGCTCTTGCTCTATAATTCTAAGCTATTTTTGTGGAATCTACTAAGGCTCTAGGATTACTGCATAGGATGGCTATCCTGTTATCCATATTAAAGGCTTTAGCTGCTTGCTAAAAGTATTTGACATTTTTTTTTTGTACTCTGTGCTACCACTATCTTCTATGGTGTCTAGTACATTTTTAATCTGTGGAGCACTGATTTTGCTTGCTATATTTACAGTGTTTAAGCACCTAGATCCTGAGGGAGGTGGATCATCTGTTTATTTACCAGGTGTTTGAACCCTTGCCAGAAGAAGTCAATCAGTTCAACATTAATGGTGGTATACACCCAGTTTGGTATTCCTATGATTTTACTTCTATACCATAAAGGGGAAGTTACCAGGCTATTGATTACAGTTTTCTTACTTAGAAAGCTAAGGTTATGCACTCACCACCCTTTAACTTATGTTTATTGTCTTCAACTGGTTGCTGCCAGTTTTCCTTATCCATGTTTATATGTCAAGCTAGGGGAAGCACAATGCCCAGAATTTTTATTCTGTCTCTAGCCTGCCTAATACCCCTCTGTTTTGGTTTTGTTAATTTGGGCACCAGATGCATCCTTGTACAGCTTGAGTTTGTCAAACACAACCAGCAAGCTCTTTGCATTGTGGTGTTGTCAGCATACTGGATAATTTTAGATTATATTTTATCTGTTATGGCTATCCCTTGAATTTTCTTTTCACCATGGATTGTATAGGCAAGTGTCTCTGCAATGATTGTGCACAGTAATACACTGCGAGGGTAGGGTAGCTTTGTCATATTCTGTGAAAGGGTTTAAAGTAAGTTGATGCAAAGCCATTCTGACTGATTCTTGTCTAGATATCAGTGTAGCATAACTTTATCCAAATAATAGAGTTGTCTTCAAACCCAAACTCTTTAAGTATCCTGAGCAGAAAGCCTCAGTCTATCCTATCAAGTGCTTTCATCTGACTGATGGCTAGCATGACAGCTGGGAACCTTCTGTGTCTACTCTATGCATGACTTCTCTGATTGTTTGGAGGGAGTCTGTGATGGACCAACCCTTAACTGAGCAGGTTTGGTTCTTGCCTATGATTTTATACATAACTTTGGCTAGCCTATTTGCTGACATCTTAGTTATGAGTTTGTAATCATAATTTGGGAGACTAATTGGCCTCTAATTATTTAGACAGTCCCAGTCACCCTTTCTAAAAATAAGAGTGACATTGGCACCGTGTTGACTAATTGAGAGAACCCTCTGCTTTAATGCAAGCTATGACTATCAGATTGCTAACTAATAGGTCTTTGAACCTTTTTATAGAACTTGGGTGTAAAGTCATTGCTCCTTGAGGCTTTATCATTATTTAATATTCAAATGGCATCTTTTATTTCATTCTTGGTAATGGGGCCTTCACAAAGCATAGCTTCTACACAGTCTAGTTTACTCTCTAGCTGGCTTAAAAGAGTGTTCTGAGCTTTAGGACAAGACCTCTCCCCGATATACAGCTGCTTGTAATACCAAGCTGCTGCTTTAATTATATCTCCTATGTCAATGATAACATGGCCATCATTAGTTTTTAGACTAATCATTAGTTTACTATCCTAGCCTTCTTTAATCCACTGCTACACCTTCCTCACTAATGGCCTATGCTCTGGCTTTTACTCTAGTGCCTTCTGCTTTGCAACTAGTTAACTCTGTTAACTCTCTTTTAAAGGCATAGATCCTATCTACATTTGGGGAACTTAATTCCACATTGGTTAGTTATATTTAAGTTTGTATTTAAAGCCATCTTTTCTAGTGTTTACATGCATTTTTGATCTGACAATATTCTGTGCTGAATTTCATCAGTGTTAATTTTTCTACATCCAACCATTCTGTCATAGTCAGAAATCTGTTTAGTTGTGTTTGCCAGTCTTTCTTGATTGATTTTATGCTCTTGACATATTCTGATTCTGTCAGAATAGAGGTATTGAGTTCCTAAGTCCTGAGTTTTCTGGTTGCTGCCAGTCTGAGAAGCTAACTCTAACTTAGGAATGATCACTCCAGGAAATCACAATGTGTGTAATATCCTGTAGAATCAGTAATAATTTAAAGCTAACATACACTCTACTCTAGTGGCACACTATGCCTATACGTAATAAGTGCATAACCTAATATCTGAGTATTTAGTTCTAAAGGCATCCAGTGGTTAGTGTCTAGTCCCTGCTTATCTAAGTCAAGGTCTGAGATGCAGTTAAAATCACCTATCACATAAACTGTGTCTGCAGGGTAGAACTTAAGCTTCTCTTCTAATGCTAACTTGAGGCTCTGAAAGAACTTGATATACTTCCTTAGAATGTTGGGATTGTATACAGAGGGTATTAATGCCTTTGTTTGGTCTTCTAGTTTAATGCTAGCTATGATTAAGCATGCAGCGTTGTCACTAAAAAAGTGCGCTAAATAAAACTTCAAATTGTGGTGAAACAGATTAACTACACTGCATTTACACCCCATGGAATCTAAACTACAGTGCTTCTGTCTTTTCCACTTAAGCGAATTTAGAATCTACTTCTGCCTGGCTATTGAGATGGAGTTTTTGCAAGCAGGATGCATCTGCTTTAGTTTTAACTAAGTTACCCAAAAAGACATCAAAATGTGTTTTAAATTTGGTTTCTCTGACATTGAGGGAGAGAAATTTCATTGTCTTATCCATAATTGAAAAATTGCAGAAATGTTTGTCTATGGATCTTAAATTAAGTCATTATCCAAAATTGTCAGCTAAATGGAAGGACTCAACTAAGTGCTTACTTCCATGGTTGCACTGGATTCCCCAGTCACAGAAGCCTCATTGTCACCTAGCAACTTAGTTTGTGGGCCAACTGTAGAGGAGCATCATCTGCTATAGTATTTCCATGGGTGGGGGGGTTGCTTCAGGCTGCTCCCTTGGGTTCTCCCTAGTAGTAGGGATTGGAAGGGCATAGGAACCCAGTTTCTTTCCCTTGACCTTCCCTTTCTTCTTTTGTGATGTGCTGTTTCTGCCACTTATACATGCTGAGGGAGAGGTTTCCTTTTTTTTGCCTGCCTTGTGGGCACTGCATCCAAGGACTTAGCCGCAATCACTCTGTTTGCAGCTTCATTGTTGCACCAACTACCCCAAGTCTTATGCTGTACTCCCAGTGTAGGTGCAGACTAGCTTCAGATGGGTGAACAGAAATTTTTCTTGCCTCACTTGTCATTGCCTTTCCAGTTTTTTCCATACAGGGTATTTGATCAGATTGGTTGCATTACAAGATGATTACCTTGTATATGCACCAATTTACTGCACCTGCCAGTCTCCTTGGGATGATCTTCCTAAATAAGACCTTCCCACTTCTCTGCTCTGACAAAAATGAAATGCCTGGCAGGACAACAAACTTGAATCCTATCACTACCTTGCCATATTCTGCAAGCAACAGAGCCAGAATTTTGTCAGTAACCAACAAAGGGAAGATCTTGTACCTTTACCCATGCAATGGGAGCAGTGTCTCTGAGACTCAACCCTAGCTGTTTATTGCTAGTGGCATCCTAGACAATATGTTAGCATCCAGATCTGTTTGACAAATGGCACCCATTCTTATTGTCACCCCCAGCTGCTACCAGCACTCAGCTTAAGCAACTGGATTGATGCCATGAGCTTGTTCAGGAATAGCAACCTCTTTGTCTTTGAGACTGGCATCTGCTATTGGGGTTGGCCCATACTTATAGCATTGTTTTGGACAGACTCCAACCTGATTCCATCATGTTGCTATCAGAGGAGGATATGAGCCTAATTTTTTAACCTTACAGGAAGGTCACAAAGTAATTATCTCTCTCCTTGCCCTCAGAATCAGTTGGATTAGTTCTGAGGGTTGTCTGTGCTTGGTGACAGTATCTACATAGGTTTTTTATGTTGCTTTCTCCACTCTATCCTTAGCTTCATATCTATAATGGGTGCTGGAGCCTTGCTCTAGACCTGTGAAACTATGTTGTGCAACCTCAGAAGAGTCAGTGCAGCCATTACACCTCTCTCCAAGCCTCAAAGCTTTCTGCAGCTAGTGACAGCATCATGACTCAAACTGTTCACCAATCTCTCATTAGTTATTGGCTGGCTTCTACTACTACTACACCTGGGTGAGAGAATGTAGCAAACTTGATCAGTATTAATCAGCTCATTTACTCACGGAAAACTATAGTAACCAGACTAGTCTCTAACAACTGCTGCGTTTTTAGGAATTTGCACCAAAAACAATAGCTCTGTTGATTCCGATCAGTACCTGGACTGGTTCATAAGTTTCAAAGCTAGAGTGTGATTACACAGCCCTTTTAAACATCAGAGTCAAAGTTGTTTGCTGAATTTGACTCTTTGCACAAGTGACACCTGTCAAAAATGGTAAAATAAAAAAAACTCCTTTGTTGAACCTCATTTCCCATGTATAGTGTTGATCAAAACTACTCTGATCTTTTTTTTTTGTGGTTGTGGTGCTAGTATGGGCAAAGCATGCTTAAGTGTATGTGTTTTCTCTTTTTGGAGGGAGTAAGTTACTGAATCCATGCATGGTTTTGGGTGCGGCCATAACCTTTGAGTATAATGCCCTTGGGCAGTCTTATGATCCCTGACTTAGGACTATGCTGGTGATTGCTTCCCCAGATAGGAAACCTGTAATACAAGTCTTCAAGCAGTCAGGCCCACCAAGACAGTAACACCCACTCAACAGAAACCATAATCCCTAGGGCAAGGTGCAGAGAAGCAATGCATTTGTAGAACAAATATTTTACAAAGCCAAAATTGACATGACCAGAAGCCTTTGAACTTCTTTACGTATTTCTTTGCTAAAAGTTGTTACATAAAGAGGATTTTGTGTTGAACATTTGTTGAATAAAACTTTAATCTTTTTTGAAATATTTTGTTATTTAGTTATTTTGTTTGTTTTTGGACCACACTATACAGTCAGTTTTAACATCCAAACTGCTTCTGTTGAAGCCAACTTTTTCTTTTCTATATTGGCTTTATCTTACTTTTGTGTATATGTGCATGGCTTATGTCTACTTAACGTTAACTGTCAGAAATGACAGGACAAAGTTGTCTGGTATACCCAGAGCGCGTCATTTAATTAGCATAATAAATATGCAAAAACAGATGAATCATAATCAACTTGACTGCACTTTTTCTTTTTTGTCATTGGTAATTAAACAAACTACATGGTTTATTACCAGAATTAGTTTGTGCAATCTTTTCCATATTAAATTTATCTTACTCTGTCATTTTAGGTAGTACAGAGTTATGTACCTTGATAGGTAATTGAGACAGGGTTGAATTGAAAACTTAAAAAAAAAAAGAAATTAATTGGCTAAACACAAAGTTGCCAGTTGTGATGGTGCAGTCAGTGCTTGAAATTCCACATTATCAGCATTAGCTGCCACTTTGATTAACAAAGCATAATTTTTTAGAATATTGTTTTGTGTTCTTTATACTCATGTAATCTCTTACAATGTGATCATTACCATGAAGCTTACCTACCGCAAATGTAATGTTACCATGCTAATGCTGCTTTTCTCTAATTTATTAACACCCCAAGATTATACTGTACATTAATACCTTTGATACCTTGATTGGAAACATCAACTCCAACCTAGCATCATGGATATGACTAGAGATTATCTTGATTTACAATGAGTTAAGTTTTTTTTCAAAAGCTGCACATCTATATTTACATAGATATATAACTGATAAAGATTTAAACAAAAGATATTTAAGTGTATTTCTAACAGTGCAGGATAAGCATACTTGAAAGATTGGAATGATCATGATGTGTCATTTATCAGTCTCTACAGTGGAGACAATCCTGGTGTAGCAGCATAGTGCTATGGTTATCTGTAGAGTGTACTACTTATTCTATGCTATGAGAGGCCTGGCACTTCTGAATTTGCCAGGGAAATCCTTGCTAGAACTTTTCATTTTTAGATGTGGGAGGAAACCAAAGTGCTCAGAGGAATCTCTACCTCAACCAGCAGGAGAAAAAAAATGAGAAAAAAATCATTCTAGGAAGCTACATCAAATTGAGCCAACCATGAATCAAACTTGTGAATAACAGTATTCACGTATTCCAATATTATATGAAATGCAATTTTATCAGTATTTGTTCACTATGTAAGATTGTGTTAATAAGTAATTTTTAAATTTTATGCAAGACAGTATTAGTAATAAGACATTGAAATTTCTTCTTGCTCAATGTATTTCGATTAATTTCTGGTTACCTATTTGAATTTACTTTTATAATTAACTATTCAAACATCACATTAGTATTTAAGGAAACTTAAATCTAAATTTTATTGAATAAATTTTTTTATTTTTCTGTCACTTTGTTGATAAATATGCATGTACACAACCAGCATCTCTGCCTTGGTTCATATCAGGATATGTGTTGCTAAAGTTTAGAGAAAAGTGATGAAGGAATAATCATATAGTTATTTCCCATACCTGTGCTGAGAGCAGCTAAACATTACATAATTTGATAACTTAATGAAATGTTTTATAATTTATAAAACTTTAGTATTGTTGATATGTTCAAATTTAGTTTGTTAATCATGGGTAATTTTGTTTTTGTTTTTCATTTTGTAAACAGAATTGTGTCAGTGTCTCGCCAGTTTATTGGCTCTAACATACAGTGCTGTGCATTCAATTCATCTGGAACATGTTTAGGTAAGTTAAAAAATCTGCTGACTTTAACAGTACATCTGTATATTATGTCACTTAAATACTTTTTGGTAATTTTTTGATGCCGTACTATAGTTTTGTATTTCTTGTTTTACTAGCTATAGGAATGCTGAATGGAGTCATTCATATGGTTGATGCAATAACATTAAAAGATGAGCTCAACTCTCCATTTCACTACACTAAGAATGGTATATCTCACCTGGCATTTTCTCACGACTTTCAGTACCTTGTGGCTACTGTAAGTAAGCTGCTTTTTTCTGGTTTGTCCACACATCTGAATAGTTGAAATGATAAAAGTTTGTTACAAATGAGTTCTTGTTTTATTTTCATATGCTGGAACATGTTAGAGTATGAGTGAAGAACAAATATCTTAATATATTCTAGGTAGGCAGTGAGGGGATAATACAACAGATGTCCCTCTACTTTATATATATCAACTGCTGACTTCACTCCAAGGTTTCACAATCTGTAAAAATTCTGTCTAGCTTAATTTTGTTTTGCATTCTTAACTGTTCTTTTGTATGCATCATCTTTAACAAAGAAACTAATTTGCATTTAACTGTTTTGCTGATAGAATACATAAAGTATATACTGCACATGTGTGTTTTGTTTTTAATTATAGGACACTGGATATTCAACAACTCTCTTCAAGAGAAATAATGTTGACACTAAAGGCAATTCCTTTCTCTACATGGCACGGTTTAAAGCTCACTACAAACCTATAAAAGATATCGTATTTGGGATTGACCTTGACACTAATGCTCCTCGGTTACTGTCTCTTGGTGAAGACAGAATGTTGGTAAGCTTTACAGAGAATAAACTGTTATTTTTCTTATTCTTAATGCCACATCACTTTTATAGAATACCAGTGGAACAAACTAACCTTTATTACCAGCAACCCACTAAATACTGAAGATGCTAAAGATGGCTGCTCCATTATTGTTTACTGTATTATCAAAGCTTTGATGTTGTAAAACAGAGGTGTTGCTGGCTTGTTTAATCTAGTTATGACAAGGAGACATGGCTTATGCAAGGCACCCAAGGAGAAGAAATGCTTATCAACATGATTTGTAAACTGATATACATTAACTATTAATCACAATCATCAGAAATTTATTCACTTTATTAAAATTATGCTTTAGAAAAATTTATAATTATGACCCTTATTATTGGTAAGTGTATATAATTTTAAAAAAAACTTTTCCATGTGCTCAAATGACATGACATTGTCTTTGTCTAATAAGAAATTCTTTATCTATTAAAAATGCGTATTGCAGACACCTATTTCTTTAAGTTTCTGTATGAGTTTTTTATGTGGAACTTTATCAAAAGCCTTACAGAAATCTAAATAATATTCACCTGACTCTTATCATTAAATAACTAAATTATATCTTTCAAAAATTTTAGAAGATTAGTTAGATTTTTTTTTAACATGTTGAGAATTGATTAGAATATTATTATAAACTAGATGTGTCATTAAATAACCAACTGTTTAGTTTATTTTAATGTCCTTGTAAAATTGTTATAAAATTTTGTTGCTTTCTTGAATTAGTCAATCTTTTTTATTTAAATCATTTACATGTTGGTCAGATAAATAAGTTGTATAAATTTCACTTTATAGGAAAAAATTACTACGATATTTACTATATTTGTCATGTTCATTAAAATTAATTTTTCAAAAACCTTTTAAATAGGTGGGAGTTTTAAAGCATATTTTTCATTCTCTTTAGAAACAAAAACTTAAATAATGTGCCAATGTTCTTGATTATTTTAGATAGAATATGACCTGCAAAACAGTGATGAAGATGACCTTAGAATAATGTCAATGGAGAGGATAGAACAGAGTGCTATACCACTGTGTATGGTGTGGTATCCATCAGTTACTGAGGAGAATTTTTTTCTTATTGCAAATGACCAGGTGGGTAACTTACTCATTGTAATGTCGGTTTTACTGACCTGGTGGTAAAAGTTAGAAAGTACTATAGGTAACAAATTGATTTATGTATAATTTACAACAAACAATCAAGCGATTCTCCAAGGAGTTATTGGAAGTAAATCTGTGGCTATTACTATTAGAATAAAAAATGAAGTTGTTTGCAAATTAGAAAGTTTTTTATATCAATGTTGATAAACTTGTTTGCATAGTGGTTTTAGAAGTCAATTTTCAACATTTAATTTTTTTTCTGTCATACTGCCTTGCTTAATGCAGTCTATACTAGGCATTCATTAGCAATTTTAAACCATTGTTTGATAGTTAGTTAGTTATTCTTTTGCTGATTAATAAATAAGTAAATTATTGTTATCTCTTTCAGCATAGTGTACTTATTTAAATATGTTTTAAAAAATGTTGCATGCAGTAGCTAGTTTGGGTTAGTAAAATGGTGTTCATAATTAAAATAAATTTTGTTTTTCATATTTAATGAGTTAATTGCAGTTTAGATGCTACAATAGGCAGAATTCCTGTAGCCAGAGATGGTTACTATGGTTAATATAGTACCCAATCTATTTATTTTGAATAGCTGATCATCTATTAGTCCAGATACCATATGTGAAAAGACTTATTTTAAGATCCCACAAATAACAACTTTGGAAGCATTTTATAAGGATTTTTCTTACATCATGCAGTTAATTGTAAATTATAATATTACAAATTAGTACATTTCAGTATAAAATATTCTGGCATAACAAATATCAGTTTGATAGCACATTTTCAGCAGTTCATAATGATGTTTATTGCAAAAAATAAACATGCAGCTAAATCAGTGGTAAATGATATCACAGAATATAAAATATCAGTCTAAAACAATCTGGTATAATAAAATCCTATTTGTTGGAACATTTGCTGTTTCTAGGGAGGCAATGACTTGAACATGTTCCCTTCATTAAAGCACAAACATTGCCTGGTACAGCAATGACATCATAAGTATTTTGCTGATATTCTCTTCTTGTAACAGAGAATGTTTTTTGTTAATTAAATTTTCAAATTTTATTTTTTCCTCTTTCTTGGGGCTAGTATCAAACTAATGACACAAAACATGTAAACAGCAAAATTTAGTCAATCATCATTGCTCCATAGGATATGCAGATTAAGCGATTGGCCAATCTCAGGTAATGAACACAATTCATTGTGTACTTACTAAGCTTGGACACAACATTGTGATGCAGATTGGGAAATTCCATGTTTGGGGCACAACATATATATATGTATACAGTACCAACAAATTGTGGAAATAAAATAGAAAGCTGCCTAACTGAAAAGATAGTGAGTAAATTCTGATTACATGAACAAGGGTTATGATATACATAATGGTAAAATGAAACAACATTGGAAGACAAAAATTAATAATGAATGTGCAGTTCTTTTGCTCTTTTCAAAGTTCTGCTTGGCATGAGACAAATTATGGAAACATAAGTTTATAGTGATATTTAATTGGTTAAATTATACTTGTTGGATATATAATTGTTTGTTATATTATTCCCAAATACTAAATAATAATAATCAGTTGATGGTAATTACCTATTTCAACAACAACCAATGTCTCTTAAGAGATAGAACGCATTGACTGTGATCATCATTGCTGAGAACACTTCAAGTTTTATAACACTGTATTTCTGCGCACACACAATTATCTAGTGAGGAAAGATTATGACAAGTTACTCTAATAAATAGCTTTAAATGTTATTAAAGCAGCCAAAAACTTGCAGCTAAGTGGTATGAGAGCACAAATAAGGGAGTTAGTGCTCTCCTAATCATAAAGGTTCTGAAGAAGTAGAACCTTATTGGGAGGGTAACAATGGAAAGCCATTTTTGAGATGTGGAAATAACAGCAATAGACATGAGGAAATAAATCAAGTATTAAGGTATCAAATATTGGAAAATATATTGTTTACAGATAAAGCAAAAAATAGGCAATTTTAAGATATGTTGGTAAAAGGAACATAAACTAGTGTATAATTAAAACAGTAAAGCATTTTAAATTTGGGGCTGTTTATTCATTGATAGATTCAGCAGATTGGTTAAATTTGACTACTGATATGTCTAAACAAATTCTTATCCCTTACACTACCCCCATGGTTTGAAATTTTTCTCTGTTCAGATTTCGTGTTCCAGCAAGAAAGCTGCTTGGCCATCACATGAGTCCTGATAGAGATATCACTGAGGGAGGCTATACAAATTCTGGAAATGTTAAAAGAGTTCCAAAGTCCTTTGGTGACCTTTGGAGATATTTGCAAGGCATTTGATACTAAATTCTTCAACATTTCATTAAAAAACCTGTTTGAGAGTATGTCACCAGACAGTGAAAACTTGCAAAAGAACAGATTGCACACAACATTATTTATTTTGTTGTTCTGGCATTGAATGTATGCAGATAAATTTTTGTTTAAGAGTCTTCTAATTTGTTTCCATAATACTGGGTGTATACATGTATTATTTACTTTTTATTAGATTGTTACAAAAGTTTTGTCGGTTTTTTTACTGCAACAATGAGACTTCATATCGTTGCTGAACATGAAGTTTATTAATCAAAGTAAGTTTCCATTACAATCCGTACACTTCTGTCAACGAGTTACAAAAGCATTTATACCATTTTTGATAAAAAAAAAAACTGGATTTTCTGGAGTCGATAAACTGGTGGAAGGCATTTTCATTTGCTGCTTGGCTGGTAAAGGTCATATGGAGGAAGCTGTCGAGGTGTTTGAAAAGGTGGTAGTCTGTGGGAGAAAGGTCTAGTGAATAGGCTGGTTTCTGAAGAGTCACTTTTGCAACATGACGACGAGCATTGTTGTGGAGCAGGATTGGGCCTCTTCGATTTACCAACACTGGCTGTTGATGGGAGAGTTTCTGATGAACGACGTTTAATTCTTGACAGTACCTTTCAGCTGTGATGGTTTTGCCAGGTTGCAAGAAGTTATAGTGGATGACACCAGTTGCAGCCCACCAGACAGTGATCATGACCTTCTTTGGGTGGAGGCTGGGTTTTGGAATTTGGTTAGGCGCCTTGTATCTGTCGATCCACTGTGCTGATCATTTGCGATTATCATAAAGGGTCCATTTTTCATCACACATAATGATTCAGTCAAGAAATGGGTCATTTTTGTTTCTTCGAGGCTGACATCTGACCAAAACTTTGCAAACCATCATTGTACTGTGCACTCATTTGCTGTGTCCTCATCCCCTGCCTGCTTAATATTATGAGTTGCCGTGCTCACTTTATGGCCTAGTTTGAACTCGTGAAGCAAAATGGCATGAAAACTTTTCTATCCAAGCTTCACTCAGAACTCACAAACATGCAAAAAGTGAACTCCAAATTAACATAATATAAAAACCGACAAAACTTTTGTAATGACCTAATATATTTCATGAGCAAGTAGGGTTAATGTTTGTACAAAAACAAAAAATGCTGCAAAATGTGTGCCCAAATTTCTACAACTCAACATGAAAGAAGAAAAGAACCAAAAAATTTTATATTTAAATAGGATGGAAATGATGAATGATTATTATTAAATTTGCATTGTTTTTTTGCAATTGTTTTTTAAGAAATTTCTCAATTATAAAAGTTTAAGAGTTTTAAAAAATTGTGTAGCTAAAGAAAATATGATAGTTAATGGGCAAATTTTTCTTCAGACTGAATCTGTATTTTTTTAAAATAAAAATTTGTTTGAATAGTAATGCAAAGCATTTTCTGATGTAGTGTATCCAAAAAGTGAGCAAAAAGGAAAAAAATATAAAAGAATGGAACTTCCAAATGAAAAAAAAAAAAAAGCAAATGTAATACATTTTGTAGAAAGCTACATATAAATAATGAATCATCTTCTATAGAAACCCTTTTATGGAAGTCAGAAAATTTTACAATACCATCAGCCATACAGTGCCGGACAAGAGAGTTGGGACAGTTGCTGTGAAATTGATATTTGAGCTCCCTCATTTTAATAAACGCATTTAAATACCTATCACATTGTGAAGGCATGTTTTGTGCATATAATATACAATGTATAAAAGCAACACATGGTATATGTTTACATATTCTCTGAAAAAGTATTTTGAGTCGGCAATGTCAGATTTGTACCGCGACAAAAGAGTTTGGACAGTGAGCAAAACCATAAATACTTTTCAACATTCCAAATTACATTGAAACAAATGCATAGAAACGATCAATTGACTAGTAGTGAGTGGCGTATCCGTGATTTTCGATCACTTCTTGACAACGACAGGGTATGGATTTGACCAAACGAAGGCAGTCGGAATTGGCCATTTCCTGCCAGCTTTTCTCAACGGCCTGCCAGAATTGGTCTTGGTTGAGATTCTTGTATTTGGCCACCTTGGCCTTCAGCTGCTTCCAGGCATTTTTGATTGGGTTGAGATCTGGACTTTGGGGCAGTCAGCGCATGACATCCATTCCTAGTTGGGTGGTGAGAGAAATGACGACTTTGGCGGTGTGGATCGGGGCATTGTCGTGCTGGAAGATGGTGGTGACTGGCATTTTCTTGTCAATGTAGTTGATGGCGACATCCCTCAGTAAATTGCAGTAGGTCTGGGCGGTTGCTCTGCCACTGATCAACTTGAGAGGGCCTGGTCCTGCTGCACTCATACATCCCCAGACCATCAACGATCCTCCAGCCTGTACCATCAGTCGGGTGCACTTTATGTATTTTTTGCCATGGTAACGTTGAACATTTACTCGGCCAGCACTGTGAATGCGCATGATCGTTTCTTCGGAAAAGAGAACTCTAGCCCATTGAACTTTGGTCCAGTTTTTGTGCGCTTTAGCCTATGCTATGCAGATTCGCCTGTTCTTGTTGCTGATCAATGGCTTTTTCTGGGCGATTCGTCCAAAGAGATTTCCCTCGCATAGACGACATTAAATAGTGCGACTGGAGACATTCACTCCACTCGAGGCTCAAATGGCTGTCGATGTCAGGAAACGATTGGCCCTGGATTTGCGACAAATGAATCGATCCATTTTGTTGTACATTTTTGCGGTCTTCCGATTTGCATTTTTGGTTTCGTGTTTCCGGTCTCCTTGTACTGCTTCAGAATGCGGTTTACAGTGATTTTTGGGCAATTGACTCAATCGGCCATCTCCCGACAAGAGAGATTTACTTGGTGGTGCTCAACTATCAAGTCTGATTTCAGACGACGTTGTCTTGCCAGGCATGGTGCAAAAATGATCTTAAATGGTCTTAGACGATGTGATTCTATTCATTTGATCCTCTAAAAATGAATATATTGAGGGGAATAAATGTATGCACAAATTTTGTTCACTGTCCTAACTCTTTTGTCGCGGTACAAATTTGACTATGCTAATTCAAATATTTTTCCCAGACAATAGATACACACGTGACATTCGTTGTTTTTACACGTTGTAAAGGCATGTTTTAGCCATTCTATTGTCCATAAGTTGTATATCTGTATGCAAATGTAAAAACAAGAGAGTTCAAATATCAATTTCACAGCAAGTGTCCCAACTCTTTTGTCTGGCACTGTATATGGCAGTGCTGAGCCAACCTTCCCAGAAAGGTTTGCTATAATTCTGTGCTCTCTACTGCTTCATTGGCTTGAGGGGAAACACACTTGCTGCTGCATTTTTTCATTTTTCTTCCCTTAGTACAAGTTCAAACTCTACAACACAGCCACCATAATGTGTAGGAAAGTCCTTCTTGGACCATTTTATGGATCTCCTGTTCAGAAGTGAGTAACTTTGCTTTAGTCATATATTTTAAGTTTAAGGTTTCATTAAAATAAAAAAAAACTACCACCACCTTTCATTTATTCCCACCCACCCGAGTAATCCTATTACAGTGTATTTACTTATCCTGTTACCGTTGAAAATAATGGTCATTTGAAGGGTTTTTACCTGCTAAACTTGCCACCATTACCATTCATTCTGCACTATCAGGCAGTTTGCTGTTTGACTTAAATATGGATGAGAGTTTGAATACTACACTGAAATGATGGTTACACACACAGTACTAAAAGTTGTAAGAAATTTATAAAATTTTTTGGAGTTGCTATCATCAGAAAGATTAAATTATTTGTATGTGTTGTTATTACTCTAGTAATACCATTCAAAAGTTAATGGCTCTACCATCCTTGTAACTTGACTTTGATGATTTTACCAGTCTGCTGCCATATGAATAATAATGTCAATGTAAACTGCTTCCTCTATCACAAAATTATTTCTATTTAGAAACTGCTTAGCTACAGGTATAGTATTCTAAAATTCTTGTTGTCATCTGTTTTAACATTTTATGCAGTCTTAATGATTACCATAGTTGAGAAAATGCAGGTTTGTCATACTGGAAAAATTCAAATATTACACCCAACTGTGGTTTTAATAAATACAATGCAGTTTGGAATTTGTTTTTAGTTTCTTATTGTGGTGTACAACTCCAGAAATGTTGTTTTGCATTGCTTTTGTATGCTTTTAGATTTAATGAGAGTGGTAGGAAAAGATGATCTGCCTGCTTGTGGTTTGTACTAGGTGTCTTAGCTAACTTTATCAAACTTTCTTTCACAGGATTATTATTTTGCCATATATGCAGCTCTCTAACAAGCACTATTACTTGGGCTACATTACTGATAGTAAAGTTGGTTTAAGCATCATTCCACTAGATGGAAATCCAAATAACTGTATGGCAGTGATTGCCCACCCTGGTGGAGTAAGTACACTGTCTATTGTTCACCATTCTGGTTTGTTTCACACAACAAGTTTAGATTTGACCTACAGTTACTACCACCAGAAAAGAGAGTTTCATATATTATTTCCCTAGTCAATCATTCAGATTTGATAAGTTGATTTCAAAAAAAAAAAAGAAAAAAACCTGAACACTCAAGTAAGTTTCTATGATTTGGCATTTAAAAATTAAATTGACTATATTAGTATAGTATCAATACATTTGGTATGTAATCTGTTATTGGGTTTGTGTGTTTATCTTGGAGAAAATATAAAATCCATGGGCATTTAATTCTTTAATGATTTCAAATGGTTACTACAATCCAAAAGAAAAATATAATACATACATTTGAACAGAATATTAAAATCTCAATGAATTTTTCATATATACTATACAAACACAAGTAGTACTTATACTTATGGTTTCTTTTTGATTTGAGAAAGTTCATTATCAACTAGACAAAATTACTAATAAAAAATTTTAGATCCATTTTTCATTTGTAGCTGAAGTGGATTGAGAATATTGTCCAAATTTTCTGCTCATATGAAAACTGCAACTTTGATTTACAATTCAGTTTTTCTCTGTCATTGATAAATAACCTTTTTCCATCACTTTGCTGAAGATGTGAACAAAATCTTTTCTGTACTTGACAAGTGAAGCCAAGTCTTGCTCAATTTGTTAGGATTTTAATGAATTATTAAGTAATAGATATTTTTAAAATATGAATCCTTGCACTGGTTTCTTTCTGGTTTTTATACTTTTTAAAATCAAAATCCAGCTGATTAAAGCAGCAAATGATAAGGCCTGCACAAAAGTGATTCACTAATATTATTGTAATACGTAGATCATAGAGTAAATCAAAACTTTTTTTTGCAATTGCTAGACACAGATCGTTTTTGTTACAGGTGTGTAATTTAGCATGTAGCTTTGATGCGAAATACCTCTTTACAGCAGGTGGAATTGACAGAACAGTTCACATGTGGGAAATCAACACAAAGTAAGTGGCATAGAATTATTGTACTGTGCAGCATAGCATGGGGGGAAACCTTCCCCCCACCTTTAAGCAAACAGCAGCTCTTTAGATTTTTTTTTTTGCTTCGAAAGTGTAGAATTCTTCTAACTGAATAATTAAAAATTTAATATAATTTTGTTTGTTTCGCTAAAGCTTACATTACTTTTTATTTGGAGTGATTACTGAATGGCAGTCACTTCTTCAATTTAGTCCCCCCAAAAGGTGGATATTTGAATATGGTTCACACAGTGCAAGTATTACATAGTCATGCAGAATCTGTTGTAAATTTTTTTTTGAACTGATCCAGGGGTAGCATGTTTCCACTGTCATCTATTTCTTACAAAGCTTAGTGACTTGTTTTCACTTTTCGTCTTTTGTCAGTGCTTTGGAAGCTCAGGCTAAATTGGGTGGTGAAAATCTGGTACCATACTATGCTCTCCTGGAAGGTGGAAGAGGAGGAGAACTGTTTAAAGAACTAGAAGACTATTTCTATTATGCCATGTTAAGAAAGTAAGTAAGCCAGCCAATTTTCAACAACTTTATTTTTGAATTTTTAAACATAGATCTATTTGCAAGCCAGTAAGTTGAGTTTGATAGTATTTTGGATAAAATGGGTATGATATAATAACTCTTTTTCTAAAAAAAAAAAAAAGTCATAAAACAAAAATGAATTTACAGTAGCTAACAATACCTGCCAGCTGTTCTTTCATCAAGTTTAGCATTTTTTTTTTTTTTTCTGCAGTAGAATATTGCCAACCTCAGCCTGTCAAATTGTACATTTCTTTTGGTTGACTACCAGAGAAAAAGTTGTCGGACTCATGATGCCACCTTAATAGGGCATTATTCAGCTAGGGCAGATTTTCCATGCAATGATAAACATTCCAAAAACAGTGACCACTTATCTACTGTCATAAAAGCAAGGATGTGCAGCAGCTTTACTTTGAAAATCCATATTTTCCTCAGCACCCCTATTTGAAACTATGTTTGTAAACAGTTTAGCCAAAGTGAAATAGATATCATAAACTGCTCCTACTTCAGAGTCCGTTATCAGAAAAAACAAAGCTTATCACAGAGCGACATGCACAATAGGGTAGGTATTTAACCATGGACAGTTTTGAAAGCCATCAATGAAGAAATGTTTTGCTACTTCCACTCATTTGCAGCAGGCTAGAGTCAAAAGTGTGTATCTGCTATTGTTGAATTCAACCATTTCATGTAAAATTTCAAGAGCTGCCATTGCGTTTGTGCACAGCTCAATGGTCTTGCAATGAGATAGCAGGTGAATATTGATACTCTCAAGTAATCTGTTCACCTGTGTTGCCATGATACCTAAGTCAATATTGGTCTCAGCTTGCCTTTTTAACCCCCCCCCCCCAACTGGCACCTTCATCTCCAGGATGATATAATCATTTGACCATTTGTGGAGCTTGATTCCTCAAACAAAAAGAAGCCTACTTGAACTAGTTTTCCTTTCTCTGATTTTATAAATTCTAATGCTACATTTCTGTATTCACTTTGATAACCATGATTATCACCACCCAAAAAAAAAAGGTGAACTGTTGCTAAAATAAATGTAATAGCACTCTCACTCCATGTACATTTGGTCTGCTCACAATCATCTAGATATAAAAAAGTGAGAGATCCAATAATGAACTCTTTAATGGAAAAGTATCTAAGCTATAGACAAAACGCACACTCACACAAAGAACTCTCATCAGTAGTGTTTCTGGCTCTCTTAAAACAAATGTTTGACTTTTTTCCTTCTCAAAGCTTTTTTTTTTTTTTAACATCCCATTTGACATCTTTCAGTCAGGGAATCAATGCCATGGAGACTCGCAAAGTGTCAGATACCATACCCATCTCAGAGATCCCTTATGTAATGAGAGCCATTGGATATTATCCAACTGAACAGGAGGTAAATACTGTTTATATAACTGGTGATATTCAATCATCTCACTGTTAACTAAAGCCAGCCAGATAATTATTATCAGTGTTTCTTATAATTACAGATTGGGGATATGCTGACTGAAGTTAAGTTCAGTGTGTATGTAGAAACGGGAAAGATTAAAGAGGAAATTAATCTTGGTGATTTCATCAAATGTAAGTAATGTACTTTCCTCGATATTTGGGTTCTTAAATTGTGGAAATAAAAACAATACCAGTTGCAGTATTTAAGAGTTTAGTAAACCATCTGTACAAAATAATTATCATGGTTAGCAATCATTGTTTCTCTGAATTCTTAAGAGGAGAATAAATATTTTTATAAGCCAAGTTTATCCTTTGTGATTTTAAGGTAATGAGAATTTGTTTGTTGTTTAACTAGTGTATATAAATCATCGACCCTTCTGTGGCCTGACCACTGACAGGTTGCTGTGGGCTTTCAACACATTGGGTTTTCATTGTGAGGGAAAGTCTGTGATAGAAAGGAATGACCTGTTGAACATCTTGCAGAACAGAGGTGAGTGTACCTGGCACTTGTTTGCTTGCTTGGGAAATTAAAAAGCATAAGTGTATGTGGTGTAGATTTATGGGTTCAATATTGGCTGTTGCTGCTGCATGGGTATGAATAAGAGGTAGCTAGCTTTCTCAATTCACTTAGTAGAGAGCAGTACTTTCTTTGATTTAGGGCAAAAAATTATTCAACCAGCAGAATTACAACACATGGCTACTTCTACACTATAAATATTAATACCTGACAGCACCTTGCTGCCAATGCAGAAGAATGGCTTAGAATATGTTGTCTGAGTCTTTGCATAAGATTTTGCTGCAAAACTCACTGGAGTATCTATAACAGAGTACTTTTTGTCACAAGTATAATGTATCTAAAGATACTGTAGACAACTAATGCTGAAACTTGGATTTGGTTCAGTTGGTAGTACACAGGGGTTAGCAACCAGAAATTCCTGGTTCAAATCCCAATATCAGCATTAGCTCTCTACAGTATCTTTAACTAATGAAAACAGATATATACATCAGAAGAGTCATTTAACTTATTAGTTGCAATAGCCTATTTTCTAATGCTCAAATTATAATTTAGCAAACTGAGCAGCATCCTTCCCAACCTTGTTGTAGTACTACTACACTGAGTTAAAGGGCTTTAGTTTTGAACATATAATTAGCAATTTGTCAGATTATCTGCTTTGCTACCAAGTAACTCTCTATAAAAATAGAGGTCATGCTATCTGGAAATTTCTTATTAACTTACAGCATTTTATATATCTACTTAATAAATGAAATCTCAAAATGGTTGTCCACCTTGCATTACATCACAGAATGAAATGGTGCTGCTGCACATCTGAATGATTTTGGTAAATTTTATCTTCCAAAGCAATATGTTGCTTATATACCATCTAAGTAAACCTTTTGGATTTTTAAATCTTATCACATAAATGACCGGTAAGAATGATTTTAACTTTCATTGTATTATGTCATACAGGTGTGTGTATTAAAGTGGCAGGTGACACAAAACAATGCAACATCCAGTATTGTTGAAAAGGGAGAAAGCTTCATGTGCAGAGCTGTTTCTCCTGCTAAACTGCAGACTATCTGAAGCCCAAATTTTACACAACTTGCTCTTTAAAGTTCTAAAATAGATACACATGGCATAATTGTTTAACTACTATCATTTCAATTTTACTTGGTTGAGAGAAGGTACCACTACTCACACTGGATGGATGAAAGGCAAGGAACAAAAAAACAAAACTGGCAATGTGGTATTTTTCAACAGATCAAGACAATGTACCTAATGCATGCTGTTGGTTCCATGATGAAATTTCATATAAAATGACACCAGAGCTAAGCTCTTTAGTATCTATGTCAATGGAATGTAAAATATATAAACAACTCTTTAAATGTGACACACACATTAATGAAACAGTAATTTTGCATTAACTTGTTTTAGGAGCTGTATTTCCTTTGAAACAAAAATTGAGCCAGATTAAAATATAGAGTAAGGAAATCTCCAAACAGTGGCTGATTTGATGTGGAATTGGCCATAAGAAACTCTCAATTTAATCAAGAGATGATGCTATTGGTTGGCTAACATCTAATCATTTCATCTTGTGGAGTCAATGTATGTTTCAATAGCAGAAGGTTAACCAACAAATCTATAAATCTTGGAAAGTATTTCTAATAAAAATAAGTTGACTTATTGTTATATACTGCATCTTTTTTCTCACACAGGTGAACACATGACTGAGTCTGAACTAACTGAATCCCTTGTCACATTGCTGGGCTTCAATGCTGAGGGAGGAACCAGTGAATTACAAGAGTTTGATGAAAATGTAGCATCTGGTATTATCGAAGACAAGCTACCTGAAGATATCACAGCAGAGATATTTTCCAGACAGATCTTAGGCTTCCCACTATCTGTGAAGGAACTATCAATTTCACAGGTATCCATTGGGACCAGTGAAGAAGTGGTTTGAAGATGGCTGGTTAGCCATCTTCAGGATATTCACAGAAAAGTTAATTTCTGTAAAAGCCAGAATTGATTTAAACTCTGACAAAAAACAATAACATCCTTTATTTTTCTTCTGTACATGCTGAGTGAGCAGTCTTTAAACTCCCCACATACTTAGTGTTTCAATCTTATGTGCAAAGATAAACATAACATACTTGGGAAATCATCAAATCACAGTTTTGGACAGCATTGAATTTAATAACTGCCAAAATGCCTCTCTTTTGGCATATAAAATTAACAATTAGATTTTTCCTAAGAATCCAAATAAATCAATGAAAGCATGATTTTTTTTCTCTCTCTCAACACCACAATTTCACTCTGTTCCTTCATGGATTCCAAGGTTTAACACAACTAATGGTAGCAAAAAGGAGAGAGAAAGATGACAATCACGACTAGATTCACTATTTCAATGTTAAAAAAGATAACCTTTGTTTGCATGGTAGTCAAAATGTGCTTCATTATGTAATATAACTTCTACAATATAGTGGTTCCCCAAATGGAGTTGCAAAGCCAGCCAGTATCATCATCATTTTTGGACATGTATCCAAAAGTGTAACTGCCCACTGACATCATGGCTTAAAATGCAAGAATTGCATTATTTCAAAATATTTTGAGATTACTAACTCACTCACTAGCACTGATGGTACTCAAAGTTGGGTTTGCAAAAATTTGCCACTGTTTACACTGAAAAAAAATTTTTCTTTACATCATAATGCATTGGGAACTGCTGCTCTAATTATAAACTGAAAATATCCAATTATTGATATAACAACTTTCTTCCTAAATAGCTTTTCCTGGCAAAATCTATTGGCACTTGAGATAAGTGATAGTGTTACTAATTAGACCACCTACCTCAGTTGCATGTTGCATAAGATCTATCAGATCCCGTGTCATTTAAAATAGCAGAGTGATCTTAATTTCTTTAAAGAAAGTGACATTTTACATGAGTAAATCCCTCCTCCATTTTGGTAGATGGAAAATAAGAGAAAAAATTTTGTTTTAATTTGGCACACTAGAAAGGGAAACCGACAATAATTATGGTTTAACATACCACGGTACTTATGTATATTTTTTCCCTATGTAAACTGTTTTTGGTTTGAGAAAAGTATATCCTGCATTTGTAGATTTTGGCAGAGGTAGTGGGGATGTGATCCTAATCTGCAGGAGTGGTTATTTAACTGCAGGTTATCAGAAATTGTAAACAATTCTTATTTTAGAATGAGAACTGAAGACTCTGTACAGGTTCTATAGACAGAAATATACAGCAATGACTAGCTGGCAATTACTGATGATTTAAGGGTTACTTCAACACAATTACTATTTAATAAAGCTCTAGCTTTGCTTAATGTTGAAGTGCAGTTTAACATCATCTAAATCATTGCTGACCAGCATCAATACAGTAGGTAAATCAGAGACAGTTAACAATAGTTACAGACCAGAATTTTTTGCACTTTCGTAGGAAGATATATTCTAGGTCTACACAGGTATAGATACTCAACATTTTACTAAACTATTCAAACAATTGCTGAGCCAGCACAGAAGCTTCAACTCTTACCAAGGGAGGTAATATAGTACACAATGACCTTGGCAAAAATATTAATTTTTTTTCTTAAAGTTAATGTATATGGCTTAGATCTTCTGAAATTATTCAGTATTTCTCCCCAATAAATATGGTTATATTACTGAAAAAAAATGGAAAGTGACATCAGCAGGAGTAAAAAGCTAAACAACTGTGACCAACAAGGACTGAGCTAAGCTCTTGGTAGCAGGTGACTACAGCACAGCCTACAACCCAAATGGCAAAGTAATCCCAGAGAGAAAGACTGAAGTCATGCACTGATATAAACTTTCTGAACACAAACAGGAAACATTTTTTAGGTAACATTAACATAAATAAAATAGGTCACTAAGGCACATTGTTGAATCTGAAGATCCAGAAATTGTTCACAGCAGAGGTGCTATGTCCAGAAGCTACTCATCATTTCTGTTGCTTGCCAAATAAACTCTTCTTGACTGGTTTCTCCTGCCCAGCCTAAAAAAATAGAATAAAATAGATCTAACTGCTTCTCACATGCACAATCAAATTAGGAGTAAGAATTCAGTCATTTACTATGGTCTCTTGACAAGGCACTATTAGCAAATCTGGACAGTGACCACTGCCCATATTTATCTCCTCAATGGCCATCTTCCCAAATTAATTACAAATCTAAGATATTTCCAGTGTATCTTATTTTCAACCAAAGTACAAAGAAAAAAGAAATAATAGTACGAAATCTGAACAGGATGTATTCAGTTTAACCACTATCTTCACATTGTTCAGATCAAAGTAGGGTGGATAAGGCTACTGAACCACCAAGGTTGAGGCATCAAGTTGGAACCAGTTCAGTTTAGCATAAATGCATCTGGGATTTCTCTAGTAAAATTAACCCATTAAAGACAAACTGTAGGGTAGATTACACCTCACCTCACCCTGTTGATTTTCACTATTACATATGCTATCAGGAACAGAAAGCCTCTGATTATTTTAAAAAGTTATTTATAGCTTGATTATTTTATTCAAATCAACTGTTTATCAGTATTCTTTAAATAGATAATGAACTACCCAAGTCTAAAATAAGGCTATCAGGATTGTGTTCATGAACTTTAATAGTGCTGCCCTTGATCCAGGAAGACTCTAAATATGTTAGTGTTACCTGCTCATAATGCTGGAATCCCTGACTCTAATTCACCCTTTGTAACCAATAAAGAAAGTACTATTGTTGGGGTCACTAGAACTTAGCTAGACCCATGTACCTGTTAATAGATAGATGTAGACTCAATGGCAACACAAGCTAAAAGCTCTAAAAGTGGGTGTTGTATCAGTTGACTTATTTTAAACCTGTTACAGCTTATTATGGAGAGATTATAATGGATACTACTTCAGTGCCATGGTCCAGTTGGGTGGAATGGGGGGAGAATGAGTAGTAGAAAGTAATGAACTACAAACCAGTAACTTGGCCCCAAGCAGCATCTTAGCCTTATCTTCTTCCTGCTGGACATCAGTCAGAAGCAGTTCATTCCCAGTACGAGGACGCAGATGGATTTTTTGACGAATAGCCTGTGCAAAACAACAACAATTTTACTACTTTTAGGTCCAAGTAATCCTTACTTTATAAATGCATTTAATTTTCATTAAAAACTGAAGATTTTGGTATTTAAATAATATGCAAACTTCCAGAAAAAAAGTGTTTTAAGATTGCAAAGAATGCCTACCAGGTTAGATTAACAAAATTTGCACTTAAAAAACCACCTCTTAATCTGTTGTCACATCTGCTCTCATTCTTCTATGCAACACCACAGAAGTTTGTAGAGATCCATCTGTTCCTCTTATTTCATTGATTGCCCCCCCCCATATTTATTTTAAAATATATAAATGAGATGTTTATGAACATTTTTAAGTGGCTCAACAGCAACTACCTTATTGCTAAGTACAAAGACCTGGAAACTAGAGCTAGAACTCCTGTTTAACCATGCACAAAAATGTGTACACCTACAATTACCAGGCAGGTTCTCCCTCAATCATACCTGTGTAATAAGAACATTCTTAGTATCGTTTTTCATGGCCATGAGCAGATCAAACCAGGTCCAGATCCGATTGTGATACTCTAGTGTGGGTAACACAAGGCTGAAATCTTGCACATCTTCGATATTCTTCTCTTTTTCACCCTGTAATTTTTTAAAAAGAAATAAAATAAAACAAAAATGAAAAAAATTAAACATTTTCCCTATTCTTGGAATGCAGAAGTGAGAGAGGAAAAAAATGTTGGGGGTACTCATCTCAAAGATATGTTAAATATTTGGGTATTACTAATTGCAGTCAGAAAATTATTTCTCTATCTTTGGATGATTTTTTTAAACAATCTACAGACAGACAATTTGTTTATATTGTATAAAATGAGTTTATCTGAAAGTCCATAAATTTAATTCTAAAAATATTATAAATGTACTGTGCCATAAAAGCATATAACCAATGACATTAAGACAGTGTGCCTCTTATTTGTTCAACAACTCTGTTGAGCCAATCCATTTATGGCAAAGGAAACCAGAGATACTTCAGGTGGTGGAACAGCCCCTGCTGACTGACTTGATGCACTATTCATGGATGGTAATGTGTAGTCAACAGGAGGTCAGAGGGTTCAAGCAAGTTCAAATAAAGAACCAACTTAATGTCAACTGTATTTTGGTGAACGTAGAAATAAATGTCTTACCTTGTAGCTGACCTTCAAAGGAACCTCGGGTATCTTTATATATAAAAAAGTGTTGTTATTAGCTGCTCTTTCCTGTAAAGAAACAACAACTATTTTACTCTCACAGTAATGTAACATTAAGGAGAAAGATGACAGTTCATTTAAATAATGCACACCTGTCAATCTATATGGTCTATCTATTTAATATGTTTTTTTTCAATGTTTTACAAGTAATACAGCTGTATGAAAATAAAGCATATTATTGGCATATGAAAATGTTACAGTAAAAAAAAAAAAAATAAACAATGGTAAAGTTTATTGATCATCGATTAAACTGGTCGTCAGACAGAACTGCACAAGTAACATCTCGTGGAATTACGGGATGGAGATCTAAGGTTGCGCATGCCTAGAGATTTATCTGGAAACACGTGGTGTTTGTAGGCAAGATGCAAGTTGCCTCCTGCGAAAAAAAAAAAGATAAAGCAAAAGACAGGAAGGCAGACTCTGGCCATCATTTAGAAACTTGGGAAGATCTGCCAGAATATGGTGGTTCGGTCCATGCTTCGCCAGATGGGGAACAGCACGCGTTTTGTATTTCTTCTAAGCAAAGTGTCAGAGTTGTAGCCTTGGGCCAGTGCGACCTAAGGATGTATTTTGAGCCTGCCGCTCACAAGGAATGTGAAGAAGAGCAAACGATTCCTGCCCATAAATGTTCATTTTCAGAACAAACAGCTGGAACCAATCGTGACCGGGGCAGAGGCATTATTCTGTCAATTTGTGGCTAAACGTAATTTTCCAGTAACAATTGCTGACCATTTTACTGAACTTGAGAGAAATATTTGGCGACAAAGAAGCTGCAGCTAAATCTGCATCTAAGAGGACAAAAGGCAGTCCAGTCCAGCTAAGGCTGAGACGGAACCAGTTGATAGACGATGCAGGGCTGGGCCTTTCTACTTGATGATTGAAGACAGCAAAGGCAAGCCTGTTGGCAGCTGGCGAGAACCTTTGTAACAGTTCAACTTGCATTGTATGGAAACAAGTGAATACTCAATAAATTGGTAGGTAAATTACATTCTTTTGTGTTTCATTGTTTTTGTACAATCTTTACATTGTCTGAGGCATAATCCAACACTCATATGACTGAAGATCATGAAAGACAGATTTGAAAGCTTTAATGTACAGGTTAGTCTCAAAAGGGGGTTGACACAGTATGAAAATATTACATTTACCTCAAAATAAATCCAAGACTTTTGAAGTGAAAATTAAATGCAAGCTAGTGCTAAAGCAGAGAAGATTTTAGACAAGTCAGACTAGAAAGAGTAATGCTCTATTTGCTGCTAAAGACACTGCAAAGATTTCACTCTATAAACAAGCACAATTGTGGCATCCAGTGAAACAAATAGCTGGTAAAAATATCTACAGATGTGATAGGAAATTTGTCCAAAGAACTTGACCAGAATGTAACAGGTATAGAGTACAGCTTTGTATAAATCAAGAGATTCCTTTCTCCACTCTGTATAAATGCTTTTGTTGAAATGTGAAAATTAAAAGATAAATGAATTGTTTCTGTGTTACAGGGTATGCAGTCAAGAACAGACTGACTGTGACAGTTACAGCAGCTACTGGTAACATCAGTGGTCACCTTCATTTTGTCAATATCATCAGTGTTGGACTGGCAGGCAGATCGCCGGAAAGATGTCTGCATCTTTTCTTTACTTGCAGTTTTCTTCTCATACTTTTTCTTCAGTGATGCACCATCATCTTCCTCATCTGTTACAAAAGTAAAAATCAATCATGAAGAAGTGTGTTCAGCTGCACAGTGAAGTTGTGATGATACAACCATTGGGTAGTCAAAACAGTTTAACAAAAATAAAAAAAAAACACTACATAAAGCCAGGGCCATCTTAGGTTTATTGGTGATTAAGTGGAAGTGAGAGTTTACCTGGTTGATCAACATCAATATTTTTGTCTGGGAAAAAGAATCTCATCATGGCTTTGAAGAACTGGTATGTGAGTTGGATCTGTAGTGGTACCAGGTTCACTTCAAAATGCTCTTTCACAGCTATCCCACCAACTGTAAATAAGCATTAGACAGACGTTTAACACTCCAAACTAGCAGGAAGTTCTCATTTGAGCTCAGAAAAACAAACAAATACACGCTGTGAAGATCTGGTTCTTGAAAAAGTACCACTATGAAGCACAATCTAGTATAAACTAGCTTTTATTACACGAGAAGGCAAACTATTAGTCTAAGTGATCAAATGGGCTGGTCTTTATCAAATGCACATCTCAGACCTGCTGTGCACTAAGTGCAATGCCAAGCATCGTACAGTGATGTGCTAAAGGTGCATTAAAAAAGTGACCAATGTTAATTAACAAGACATTCCCTTGGACTGTTTAACATAATTGAAAAAAAAAGATCAACATAACACAATATTTTATGGTGAGGTTAGTTTTCATTACCTGGAGGTCTTTCAGTGCATACAATCCGAAGTGTCAACACTTTATTTTCATTTTCTCGACCAAGAGGGTCCCTGGGAACCAGAACATCCTACAAGAGAAGGAAATGGAAGATTCTGTTAAAAACTGCTTCCATCAGCTAAAGAAAACAATAAAGTGGTAGACTCTTAATTAAATAATTCCTATCTATAAAGATTTCCAGACAAATTGTCTGCCTATCTGTCTGTACTCAGTAACAAATATTGTTATTAATGAGTCACCATAACAAAATAGTAATTACTTGGTCAACATAAGAATTTTATTATTCACAAGTAAAGGAACAATGGCATTAGTAAAGACATGTCACACCTTATAAATAGAATTGGGAAGGAGGTTTGTCATCTTAACCCAGCCCAGTTCCAGCTGATGTGTCCAGGTGTCGTTGTCCCTGTTTACCTTGGTGTACCTGGAAAAACACAAGTAACAATAAAAACAAAACAAAAACGATATTACGTTTATGATAAAAGCAAAGAAGATTTTAAACACAAGACAGATTAGAAAGAGTAACTTACACAAAGTTCCTCAGAGCCAGATCAGTGATGCCCAGCTGACCGTCAGTCTCTGTGAGGCGCCACTGGGCAAACTTGAAACAGACTTCGTTCCTTCTCACTACCCGAGCCCGCTGAGCTGCAGAAGACGGACAGACAGACAAAGCTATTCTCTAACAAGGTATTCAATCATCAAGCTACTGAATAGATGAGCAAATGTCTAAATTTTCATAATAAAAAAAAATAAAACCATATATTCTCCAGTGGATGGCCAACAAGTAGTGACAACAAAATGATGAAACATTGAGTTACAGAGGCATAAATTTTGTTAAAGGGATCTACTGCCTCCATATCATTTAGCTGCTGTCCCAAATCACATTTTGTTTTTCTAAACCAACCAAAGCTCCACATTCTATGTGCATCAATAACAGAAAATTCAGGCATTTTACACAGCTTAATCTTTTCAACATTTGAAAAAGAATGATTTAAACTTGTGAGAAACCTGAGCAGTCTTCCATTTAGCTGTTAAAAAAACAGAAGAAAACCAGATAGGAAGAAGTTGAAGCACAACACTAAATGAAAGTTGCCCAGCCAGCTCTTTTCTAATCAGGTGATACACTTCAGGTGTAAATAAACCAAACTGACGCTACACTTTTATCGAAGATTGGACATAATTGTAGCACCATAACAAAAACAAGACCAGCACAAGCTGGCACACTACAATACTTGTGGCCTGATGACTCACCAACTAAGCTCCTATGTTGTTAGTAGTACATTGCACACAAGTTACCTTTTGTGGTTTTAAGCTGGGCTGTGAACTGCAGTTGCCTCTCCTTCAAGCAGCTGAAATAATAAACCAACAAATAGTACTTGTCACAGCTGGCTTGAAGGTCAGGACTAAAAAGTGTAGGAAAAATTACAAGTTTACTAAATGTGGATTACATAAACCACCAAAGGCTGGCTTGATTATTTACTGAGAACAAGGCTGTAGTTAAAATAAATTACCTGATGCGTATTGTGAGTTCCTCGTTAAGAGCGTTGATCTGCTCCTTACAGTCAAAGAGCAGCTGTTCTATCTCTTCACTTTGCCTCAGTGGACTACAATATTTAAAACACAGTGTAATTTGTAACAATGTACAAACACATAGCATTACAGACAGGGACTTCACAGGTGAAGAGCTAAAACTAGGTAGAGTATTATCTAAAAATTTAACCATATGGTGACACAAAGGGAGCTTTAGAATGGTCTTTTAATACTAACAGACTTTTATTTTGAATAGTTTCCATTTCACTCTTTTTCAAGTCATTATCCATTTAACTGCTGACCAGCCACCATGTTGTGCATTGAAGACTTACTTGTCATTATCAGAGCAGTTGTCGAGAGCTTTGTGGATGATGTATAGTTCCTTTTCTAGCCGCCTCAGCTTCTGAACCTGTTTCCTAAAGAGAAGACAGAGAAACTATCAAGGTCAGTTTCACTCTTATGCTGCCTCTCCATCAACAGCACATGCAAGAACTGTACTGTACTTTAAAATTCTAGACTGCTTTCATTTAATTCATTTGATATCATGAAGTTTGTTGTCCTAGAAGTAAAAAGTTTTACATGCCAACCGACCAGCTTTATATTCTCCTACTCTGATATCTTGGTGTCAGTGAGTAGGGGCCACATCCTAAAGCTGTCACATTGTCTTGATAAAGCTGCACAGTGAAAAAAAGATTAAAAAGAAGAGAGAGGGAGACAGTTTTGGTTATAACCATTGTATAACTCACCTGACATTTTCCTGCAGTTGCAGGATGGGGGTCCTCTGGTCTTCCATGGTTGACAGCTGGAGCTGGAACCTCATGCTCTGTAACTTTTCACTGGCTTCCTAGGGAATCCAAAAAATATCAAGAGAAGGATGCTGAGATAAGCAAGCAGCCTGATTCAATGTTTGCACATTTTTGTAGACACATTCCTAAAATTTCCATTCAATCCAGAGACAATGAAAGTATCACTATTTCAGTGAGATTAACTACTGAGAAAGCTACCAGGCAGACAGAGTTTATGAAGCCATGTGCTTGGAAATTAAGAAAAACCAACCATGATGTGAAAAGAAAAATATGCTAATGTGTGGGTGGGTAACTGTAACACAGCAAAAATTATGCAATGCATTTAAAAAAAAAGATAGTGCAAGACAGTTTAGTATCAACCTCAGACATGTAGCAGAGATAACAGGAACTATGTAGCTGGCTGTTTAGGGTAATGGCGCACACACACAGTGCATTCTGTGAAGGTTGCTCACAGAAACACATCTCTATGGTAACGAACATTTAAAAGGCACAGTACTGACCTTTCTGTTTGGCTCCACGTGCAGCAGCAGGTTGTTCACAATGTCAGGAATCATTATGTACTGCAGCTGTCAAGAGGAAATTACTTTCATAAACTGTCAACTCTCAAAGTAAAATTAATAAACAAGCAAACAAGTGTACACAGATGTACTTCAAAAAAAAAAAATCACTGTGTCAACAAAGCCAGATATGGTATTTTGTTCAAAAGACAGGCTCCTGCCACCACGATACGCACTGATGTTTGATAAACACCTGTGTTGCCAACAATAGCAATAACAGCAAAGGAAACACAGTAATGGTGAGCCAAGTTTGTAGAATAATTACTTACTGAATTGGTGCACACGTTTAAATCATGGTGGAGAACGGTGATGGTGTCCACAACTTCCTTCTCCTTTATCATATCTGATGAGTCATCATCTACTGGCTGTTTGAAGGAAACAAAACAAAATCTCTCTTAAATGTTGGTCTTGCTGATTGATAAGCTTTTCCCCAAATTAAATGGTTTTTAAACAATATTTAAAATTTAACCCTTACCCACCAAACCATTTAAATGGTTCAAAGGAGGCTGTTTTATCAACAAAAGCCTTCATAACCCCTGACTTCAGTTCACGTTTTACAGAGACAGACAAAGACAGAGAGAAAATATGCAATGATGAAGCACCCGTACAACTGAGCCATGCTGCCGAGAGTTGCCAGGGCCATCAAAAGCACAGCACTACAAGCACTCAGGATATTTTTGTTTAATTTAAAGTAGATATCATTTGCAACACTAAAAGTGCTTAGTACTTCTATGTTTTCTCCCTGGCAGCAGTAACTTCCTTTAGGATTCTGTAGGCAAAGCCATTTTGATCAATTTCATTGTTTTAAAGTCTTAAAAATGGCCCAGTTATGCCACAACACAAACAAATTCTTTCAGCCCTTTGACTTCAGACAAATTCAATAAAAATTAATTAAAGTTCAAATTTAGGTAAATAATATTTAAAATGTGTTGCTAGGTTACCTCTTCGGAATTTGATGTAGAGTAAAAACAACACTTACAGGTAATGGAACTTCAGGTAATTCTGTAGGTTTTAGTTCTCCGTATCCAGCATAAAAAAACTGGCAGCGGCAGCGAGATATGATTCTTTGCAACTGGGTGCCTTTGCCTGCAGCATTCTGAACAAAATAAAAAAATGAAAATGTTTCCAACTATGTACAGTATCAACTTGAAATCTTAGCAGGTGGTGAAGAAAACTCTATTGCAGAAAGACTGGTGAGTGTACCATGTATTATTGATGAGTGAATGCAAGTGTAATGAGAATAACTGGTGAATGGACACATGATGATGTACTACTGGAATATGATCAAAGTATTAACCATTTCATCACCTTTAAAAGGAAAAGCAACAACAGATTTTATTTGGTTGTTGCAAAAGTTTGGCGAAACAATGAGACTTCATATCATCGATGAACGTGAAGTTTATTAATCAAAGTAAGTTCCATTACCATCAATGCACTTCTGCCAACAAGTTACAAGTGCATTTATACCATTTTGAAATAAATCTGGATTCCTGGAGTCGATAAATTGTCGGAAGGCAGTTTCAATTGCTGCTTGGTTGGAGAAGGATTTCATATGGAGGAAGCTGTCGAGGTGTTTGAAAAGGTGGTGGTCTGTGGGAGAAAGCTCTAGTGAATAGGCTGGTTTCTGAAGAGTCACTTTTGCAACATGACGACGAGCATTGTTGTGGAGCAGGATTGGGCCTCTTCGATTTACCAACACTGGCTGTTGATGGGAGAGTTTCTGATGAACAACGTTTAATTCTTGACAGTACCTTTCAGCTGTGATGGTTTCACCAGGTTGCAAGAAGCTATACTGGATGACATCAGTTGCAGTCCACCAGACAGTGACCATGACCTTCTTTGGATGGAGGCTGAATTTTGGAATGTGGTTAGGTGCCTTGTCTCTGTTGAGCCACTGTGGTGATCGTCGTAAAGGATCCATTTTTCATCACACTTAATGATTCAGTCAAGAAATGGGTCGTTTTTGTTTCTTATGACAAGCAAAGAGCAGACTCATGAGGCACCCACCTGTCAAGCTTTTTCACCTTTGCTATTGCGTCAAGATGCTGGGAAACAGTTGCAGTGCTTACGTCTAGCTCTCCAGCAATTTCTCGTACTGCTTTTCTTGGATCAGCTTCAACTGAGGCTTTCAGGCAAACCATCACTCTACTGAGCACTCATTTGGTGTGTCCTTGCCCCATGCTTGTTTAATATTACGAGTTGCCTCATTCGCTTTGTGGCCTGGTTTGAACTCATGAAGCAAAATGGCACGAAAACCTTTCTATCCAAGCTTCACTCAGAATCCTGAAAAATTCACTTTATGATTTTTAAAAAGGTAGGTTGTGCCTGATGTATACCAAAGCACACACTACAAAATGATATATAACTTATCTACGTACACCTTCACAAGCATGCGAAAAATGAACCCCAAATTAACAAAACATTTGTAACGACCTGATAGATCGATTGTAGAAGAGTTTTTAATTGTTTTAGTAGCTAGTAAAAATGAGCAATGAGATAGGATGTGGTTGATCTACACTTTAAAGATGACCAAGTAGGAAATCTTTAAGAGGAAAGAGAAAAATGTTTTGCTCAGGCACTGTTAATAAAAATCATACAAAGAACAATTGTAACCTCACCTGTCCTGTCCCGCCAACTGTGCTGCTTACTACACCTCCAACACTTTGACCACTTCCCACCATCTCAGGTACGCCCTCTAAGTCTGTCTCTGACCGTTCTTCCACATTCTCCTTGGTCAGCCAGGCTATGTCATCATCCTGAAACTCCTCTCCTGGATCAACTGTTGCATAGTACTAGAAAAATATAAACAAACAACAAGATTACATTTCATTTTCAGTCAGTAAAAGACATAAGTTTACAAGATTGAGATGCAAATTTCAGCAGAAATCAAAGTTCCTTGTCAAACAGAACATCTGTTGAGAAGCAACCAAACAAATAGTTACAAAAATAATCATCACAAATTTCTCACAATGGTTGTCACATGATATTGTTTTCTTAATATTTAATAAATATTTTTTCAAGCTATGTGCAATGTATGAAATTGCAGAGCTAAGGATGCTTTAAAAGCTTGTAAATCACAAAGAAACTGTAAGTAGATGCTCTATTGTTGAAGAAGGTGAAGTGTGTATTTACTTCTGATCAGTCTCTTGAGCAGCTACATTGCTGCTTTCTTTAATGTTAAGTGACAACAATGGCAGAAGAACCAGTGTTATAACTGAGCAGCCCATCACAGGTAACCTACCTACCTACCTGCATACATTCCACAGACCCCACCCAGGTGGTCTTGCTGCATAGTTCGCTGTCCCTCCATACTGGCTGATGTGTGCACGACAGTATCTGGGCCTTGGAAGCACTGACAATCACATAACCAGCTGTCTCACAGCCTTTCAGCATCACCTGGCTATTATGCAGCACAACTTGAAAACAAAGAGATGTTAGGGAATAGTTCCAGTGATATATCCACTAAACTAATTGAAGGAGATGTACACAATTATTCCCATCAAATTAACTCAGACAGTAATAACTTTAACCATGATAAATTGGACAATATGAAGCAGATTAGCAGCAATGAATTCTGTAACATCATGATCTCACCAACACTCAGTGTTAAAATTATGCTGTATCAGTCAACTTTAGCATTCTCACTGTTTGAATGTACCAGAGGAAGTGTGTCATGGATCTGTCCATACTTATTGTTGGCAAAGGGGCAGCAGTATGGAGATACTACTACTATGAAAAGAAAGTTATGTATTATAATACAAAAAATATTTTAATCAAGGTAAAAAAAATGGCCAAGAAGATGGAAAGTTGAGTGATATCCAAACAAGATAAGTAACAATGTTTCTGATTTTTTTACATCAGTATGAATATAGAGAAGAAAAGTAATGTTCCCTTGAATTGAGTATATTGTATTTATGTCCCATGAAGCTTACTAGCCACATGATATGCTTGTGTACTGTGCACAGGCAAATAGTTTTATTGGTATAGCCAGTTTGCAGGTGAACAAACCACATGATATGCTTGTGTACTGTGCACAGGCAAATAGTTTTATTGGTATAGCCAGTTTGCAGGTGAACAAATAGTTCTCCATTATATCATCATTATTACAAAAATTCAGTAAAATGTTGCTTTTTTTAAACAATGAATAGTATGAAATTAGTCCAAAGCTGCACAAAATTAAGCTGGCTGTCTGCTGAGAGTGCTGTGGGTGGGTGAAACTCTTGACTAGCACTAAACTTACTTAGCCAATTCTTACGAAGTACATCATCAGTCTGGCAAGCTGCAATTCCATGAAGTTGCTCCATATTGGCTGCTGATGGCTGTTGATAAAAGAAAACTCACAATAAAATGATACTCTTCTTCTTTTTCCTCTCATCACAACTAAACAGTTCACGAAAATCTTGAGTGAGCGCAGTAAATATCCCACTGGTACCCTCTGCACTCAGGAGGCTGGAGTTGTTCTTTATGAACTCAGATTTCAATTAGTTTTATTTATTTTTTTTTTTATAAAACAAATCTAATTTAATTAAACTTTGTTTCTTACTTACTGGAAATTGAATAATGGTTAACAAGAGATGTGTCCATTAATCAGTAACTGGCCTAGTCAGCCATTTTCTGATTAATTGATCAGCTGATCATTAGGCTTCATAACAGCAAATGGAAAACTTGCATTTTTTTTGAATCAGAAAGAACTGGAATATTGCTTCTCAGGGTTTACCATACAACACCAAGTTTTATCAAAAAATCAACTGATCCAGGTTAACACACAGGGACATCGGTCTGGTTTAAAGTTGGAGAGTTAAGGAAAAAGATAATATTGCATGCACGCACATTTTAATGAAAATTTTTCTTTGGAAATGTTCATATCTTGTTGGGTGGGGGGCAATAATTCCTCCCTCCATCTCAGGGTCGATACCCCTACACCTAAGTGGGTGAGGCCCTAAACAAAGAAGTAATACCAGCCTAAAGGGAAAAAAAATGCAATTTAAAAAAAATTCAACACATTTATGAGACTTAAGTTTATCAAAAAAAAAAAACCAAACAGAAATTGTAGAAATTGAAAATTTCAAAAGTTCAATAATGTTAACTAATCAATGTAGATATATCCAAATAATACATACAGTAAGTGGATTTAAAAGTTGTAGCGTTCTGCAAACGAAAGATGAAAATCCAACACGTTTACGAAGTGACTAAGGATGTCAAAAATGTGATCAAAATGTACTGCTCGAAATCAGAAGTTTAAAGATTTCTATGCTACACTGATCAACACACAAACCCAGATTAATGTGTAACTATGTGAAGGCCAAAGTTCTGTAAGTAATATCGGTCTACAGACATTCAAAATTGAAAGCGATTATGAAAATCTGTCAAAGTATAACTTAGTATTTAAAGTCAAAAGATCTTAAGATTATAACGCAGAAACAAACTTTTCACCACTTTCTCAACTGAGGCAGTTTCTTGTTGGTTCATAAATATTTCCACTGGTGCTAAGATATTTCTGTCTCTTTCTCTATACTGGCAGCTCGACTTTTCCTGCTGCTATTACAACTAAGTCAGTCAGCAGCAATTCCTTCGATGACCGACAAATTCTTTCTGTTGAGGAATTCCTTCATAGTCATTTGCTTACTATAGCCTGGCCTGGGTTCTTAAACTTTCCCCTTTTTTGTAGAAGCATTTCTACATTGTATTCACTGGCATACTTCACCTTTGAATGGCTCATCATGTTGGCAGTCTTAAATGTCTCTGCAGTTTCTTCCATCTCAAGAGATTTCTTGACTGTGAAAATTTCTTTTAGCTTTGATGGAATCTCTACTAAACACAGCTGTTTAAAGACATCTCTACCTTTAAAATAACTATGCCCAGGCACCTGTCTAGAAATGGACAGTGCCAGTAGTCAGCCTGCAGCAATTATAACTCCTAATCCCTCAGTTAAATACCAGGCTTAATATCCACCACCAACTACAATATAGGTTCTGTGACATCACGAGTAATTAAGTGCTGTAGTGTCAGACCCTGAGGTTATCAACTCCAGCTACAGTGAAAATGCTGTCTACCTCTCCTGGGCAAAAACTGTGTGGTCCTTACCACAGCACACTCCCAACAATCACCCCTTATACTGCACATGGTACCCCGGTTAGGTATTGTCCATAGGAAAACAGGGTCACGGTGGTGGATTGATCACCCAGTTTGTCAATATTTCAGAGGACAAATACATGAATTATCAATTCCGACTGTTTGCTTAAACACAAGCGCAGTTCCTAATCAAAACGATGTTTTGGATCTGTATTTGTAAAAAAAGCTTATAAAGTAATAATGCAGGGCGATATAGATGTTTCATGCAACGATCAGCTCTGATTTCCTCCATCTTTTATATTTTTTTCAAAATCTCTATCAAAACAATATACGGGTAAAATGTTGCAATATACCACAAGTTCTCGGGGTTGAATCGAACTGAGAAATTATTCAGGGTGTTTTTACTCTTTAATTTTCATTAGCAAATACATTTTTGTTGTTAAGATTTTGGGCAACTAAATAAAATTTGGACACACAAAATTTCATGTACACATCTGTCCCAGTGGAAAAGGTGAGCAGGTGCCCTTTAGACCTATTTATTTTCCTGCTTGTGATGATTCTCTGCACACAGAAATTAATTTCTGGTTTCCCAGTAAGAGCAGAGCAAAAATTCTGTTATGAATTTTAGTAATTGGCACATCACAAAACTTAAAGCCTACATTTTTTGTATAGTAGTTGTTTATGGCCATTTCTGGTCCACTTACCTGATTCCAAAGGGGATTTTGTAAAATAAAGAGAAGGCAGCAGCATCATCTATCTATAGTTTATTCTGATAAATTCTAGATATGAAAAGTTAGCTGACCACCCAAAAGAGACTTACCTCCTCTGTAAAGGCCACGGATTTGCTGTCAGTCTCTGACACAAGTTTGGTCAGCATGGCGTAGGCATGACCAGAGTGAAGACGGCTGAGTGGGCTAGGTGTTAAGGAACCTGGAGATGAGCCTGGGAGACATAAAGATGACGATTTGCTTCGCTACAAATAAAAGAACAAATACTGAAGCAACTTTTTTAAAGATGTTCTGCATTATATAAATCCATGTCTGCCTAGGTCACCACTAACAAACAACAACACATCATTTATGTAGCTGACAGTGCTGATGAGTTGTCAGCACTGTTCAGTTTAGAACTAAAAGGTGAGCAAAGAAACAAATGACAATTACATTTCCTGACTGGCTGCTGTCCACCCGGAAACCCTTTAGAGCATCTGAAGACAAATTTCTTTTTAGGGACTGAGCTTTTCTGTATCCATCATACAAACCCAACAGCACCATGCGGTTGCTCCTGGTCCAAGCACCCTTCATGTCGTAGACATGCACCATATGAGTTGGTGTTATCTACAAAATACAAATGCTCACAAAGTCAACAAACAATCCATCACCGATTATATGAATTGCCCATTCTCATACACAAGTAACATTCAGATATTTTCTCACACACTACAATCTTCCATACACACACTGGATGTCTCCCTCTTAAGAGGACATTTTTCTTTAAATTGAAAGTTAGAACAGCTCTGTAACTCCAAGGCTGATAGTAAGCTCTAAAGGGCCTACACCAATCTGCTGGTCATTACTGAACCCCTACAGCCATTAAGCCTTGGTGCAATGGCACTTAAATCAACTTGCTTTTAATGGTTTACATGCTCATATATTACAGGAAATATTTACTTCCTTTGGAGCTGTTTCTTTTTCTGTTTCTTCATCCTTCCTGTTTTCATCATCAGCTCTTTGGTAGGACACCCTGAAAACACAAACAGGTATGAAGTTTCACTCTCTCTCTCTGAAGAATGGGTAGAAAGCAGCTAGGTGGGTAAAGTTCCTTTAAATTTCTTTGTTAGCCTCTAGTATCTTGTAAACACAGGTCATAGTCATTATCCTAGTTGGATATCTTATTCGTTGACATGTTATATCTTGCCTGCATCAGTGTACACATGTACCCACACCATACAGACACATGCAATACATACAAAGACTCTCTCAGGATGGACACCCAACACTGGCCAAAAAAAAATGACAGAACTGAAGTAAAAACAGAAAATCCAGATAATGTGACATCATGTGATTTACTAGAGCTTTGAGAGAGAATTATATGCCACTATTTAACAATAATCATGAAAAAGCAGAAAGATATCAGTAACTTCACAAGGACCATCAAAGATGGTACCTGTGGCTTTACAACACAATGGTTGGAAAGCACAATTCTGACTGCAATCAGGTTGTGATAGATCGAGCCAACAAACATGAGAAATGTATTGAGACAGGTAACAGACATGCTACGGTAGCCAAAATCATAGATTTTCAATAGTGGACAAAACATGCAGGAACTATACATTATGGACCTCAATAACAAGTCACCCTTGCACAAACCATTTTTCTTCAATGGACAAAGAAGAAGAAAGTCCATCTGCAGTAGTGCCTGGAACATTGCAACTGGGGAATTAATCAATGAAAATAGTTATGTAGTCTGACAAATCACATTTCACCCTATTTTCAACAGCTAAAAAGATGTGGGTATCACTAATGAATGACAGAATTCCACTCACACATCATTCCAATGGTCTAAGTTCCTGGAGCAGAGTCACAGTCTGGGACATGTTTAGTTGGCATAGTTATGCTCCCCTCATCCCACTCTATGGATATCACAGGAATACCTAGGCAATAGGGCAATTCTGCAATGTTGGTTCTGTGTTTCAATGGAAAAGGACTAGCATGACCGGTTAACATGAAATAAAAAAAGTTTCGTTATCCATGCCACAATGTGTTGAAGTCAGTCAGGCCAAAACTGGTCTTTATCCCCATTAAGACTGTACTCTGATTTTTTGGCCACATAGTGTAGTACATAGTCATCAAGTGGCATGGAGATGTTTAAAACTCACTTACCTGGACACACTAAGAAACACACTCCTGTCCACTGGGGCTCTCAGTGATTTATTTAACTAAATAAATAAAAAAAAGTAAATAAAATAAACAAAAAACATACACTGGAGCTCAAAATTATGAGCTCCCAAACAAAAAGACAAAAAATAATTGCCATTTGCTTTTACAACACTTTATTTTTAATTAAAATGCATTATTCCACCCCCCCAAATATTTTTAATCTGATGAATCATGTAAAAACATGTATATAAACTAACAATGATTATGTCATTATTACCATTTTGAGTCTTTGCATAATTATGGACCCAGCATGTTAGTTCTGTGACATTTTTCCTGAAGCAAAGTGGAAAATGGATCTGAAGTACAAAGTGGCTTCTTGTTAATGCAGATCAGAAAATACCACACTTTGTTAAATCAGCTACCTTTTTTTCTTTTAGGTAGGCACTAATTTCCAATTACATTTTTCTACCCTTTTTTCTTTCTCTTTTGATGCATGAGTGGGAAAATTATAGGGAAGGGGCTCATTATTTCCACCTTAAATATCTTTCACTATCTACCATTAAAATACAGTTACAATTTTACTTAAACCATGATCCTTATATTTTCAGATATTATGCCGTTTACCCGCACGTAGCATCACATGTACATGAGTGACAATCAGTCTCTATGAATGATATTATATCAAAGATTTCTTGCCCATATTTTTAACTTTGGAAACTGCTGATCATTATTGTGCAAATTAAACTAAACTGAAAATTTCTACTCCATCTAAGAAGAGTTTCAACTGACAGTGATGTTACATTATCTCCCTTTATCCTTCAGTTGATCACTTTGCTATTATGCAGAATTCTGCACTTGTCTAAGATAGAGGAGATATAATCCACTCTGTAGACTATAAAAAAAACAAGCAACAAAATAATAAACAACATGAACACAAACAGAAGGTTTTTGATTTTGTACTGAAACAACAAAAATTCTTTCTTGCTGACAATGAAATAATAAAAACAAATGCATGTAAGCCAACTGCAAATATAAACCATAAAGAATAAATAAAAACACTGACAACCAAATCACTACACTAAAATCTGTCCTTAATGTATACTTTTGAACTCCAGATTTTTCTCTTATCAAAAGTATGATTTTAACGCTAATTTGTTCTCATAACTGTTAGTGAACAGGTGACAAAAGATAAAACTCTCCAACATATACACACACGTTTCTCGATTATGGGTCTCTTACCCAGGTAGATGTAGTGTGGAGAAAGTCCTCTGGGGGAAATGTATGTACCTGAAGACATGACACAGAAATACTGTGGCTAGTCAAGCTATCCATCAAATGGAGTTCTAACAAGTAGCCATCAAGACAGGCTTTAGTGTGTATGTGCGGAAGTAACATGCTCAACCTACATGGAAACCAGTAATAACTGGCTTTAGGGCCATCTGCAGTCATGACGAAAAAACAAGAAAAACAAAAAAAAAAAAACAAAGCAAAATCAGTTATAAATAAGAGAACAAATGCGATGAATACAACTATTACAAGATCTAGGGATGGAAGGTAGACAGACAAACTGGAATAATATGTAAAAGATATATTAATTTAAAAAACAAGGCATAAAAACTCAAGATGTGAGCAATTTATAACATTCTAAAAAATACAACAGAATTATGTACTAAAATTTTCAGATTTTATCTTGTAATTTCCCTTTGACAGTTTTGAACAGGATTAACATTCAAGTAGAGAAGGCTACAGTTACTGTTTCATGAGGTATCTATTCTACTTTTTAGTCTCTCAAACTCTTATTTAAAAGATGACACTACAGTGATGAGCTTTCATAATTAATATTTTGGATGCAGTTTTTAGTTTCAAACTAAAAAAAAAAAAGAGTGGAAGAAAATGGTTAATAATATAGATTAGACAAGTCACCAAGTATAGGAGCTAGATAGAGGTCAAGCTCAAAGGCCTAGTGGTAAGAGTTCTATACCTCTTCAGTGGCAGAGGGGACACTGCAGAGCCAGAGTTTAGTGGTGCTCAGTTCGCAAGTCAGGTACCGAATGATCCAGATGGCCTGTGGTCGGTGGATCAAGCCATCCTCAACAGACTGCACCAACAACCCATTACACAGCTCCAGATTGAAGGACTCTGTCTGCATTTCTGCTCCATGTTGTTTGGAAAATGACATCCAGTAGCAAATGTTAAACTGGTGAAAGTTCACAGACATCTTGATGTTTCTACATTAATATAAAGCAATAAAACCATACAAAAATGTTTAAACAAATTTTTTTTTTTTTGTTTACTCAAAGCCAATGCAAGTTTTCAGTATAGATGGGTACTATTGCTTCAAATAGTCTCAAAAACATAGTAGTCCTTAAATTACCCGGAGCAGTCAATGGACCTCAAGGATAAATTTAATTCAAGTAAATTATCAAACAATCATTATTTTAAATGTTTAAACCTGACTGGAACCCATGGAAAGCAGAGCCAAAAGCAGTGAGTCTCACTAAAAATGAATGACGGTCAACAATGAATGATCAGCTAACTGTCAATGCAGTCTCACTGAATAGAACAATGTCAGCCACAATGAATGATCAGCTAACTGTCAACATAGGCTCATTATATATATATAAAAAAAAAACAGTCCACAACTTTATATAGCAATAAGATGCCTTATTAGTATGAGAATAAATTATTATACTCAGTTTATGAATATTTTAATTTTTAATTCATTTCTACAACAGCAAAAAATTGTCAGCATTGTAAATATGCCACTTACATATCAATAGAAAGCAGAAACGTTTCTGAGATTTTCCCTAGAGTAAAATATAGTATTCTGAGTATGTTTTCCTTAAAGTAAGAGCTTTTCTGAAACAAGTTTTTTTTTCTGTGCTGACAATTAAATCATTTCCACAATGCAGTGGTCCACCAACAAACGTTGAAGTCACAGTCCACTCTCTTTACCTTTTTATTGCAAGTACTGTTACAAATGTAGTGCCCCAAGCAACGATCTGCACTATGAACTCCAGCAAAGACATGGAGTGAGCATCTTCTAGCAGAGAAGTTCTACTAGCAGTGAGTGGGTTGTCAGCTTCCATAGTCTTACATTGTGAGGAGGTTTCTCAATTATCAGTGGAGAGAATCAAGTTTGATGTTCTTAAATTCTGTCCTATCAGTTTTACAGTTTGTGAACAGACTTGCGAATTTAAAAAAAGTAGTATATCCTCATCTGAGGTAGTTGCTGCAGCAACATAAATAATCTCCATCTCCATTCTTTGGGTATTTTATAACAATGCTTTATTTTTTTTTGGAGTTGAGAGAGAGAGAGATAATCAAACTACTAAAAATACAATATAATTAACTGCATATGTCTCTAAGAATTGTGGAAATTTCTCTTAAATTATAAATAAACAGCTGTATCATTTGGAAGAGCACCAGCAGATGTAAAATGTAAAACAGAACTCCTCAAGTGCCACCTTGAGATTGTTAGATATTCTTTACCAGAAAACTTTGGTTTGATAATGTAACTTCACAAAGCTAAACATTGTTTGACAGCACTGATCAACTCACTAGATAAACAATCAGGTAAAATGATCAATTGCAGAAGAAGAAACATAGAATCAAGCACTCACTTATAGTGGCGACTGAGCTGCGGTTTCTTTGGCTTTGTGTTTTCAAACAGGACACCTCGCTTGGTTGGTCTGGTTACATGAGACATACACATCTAATGAAAATTAAACATACATGAAAAAGTTATGGAAGCATATGCAGAAGCACAGATAATGAGTAATTGCAACTGAGAGACATATATAACACACAAACAAGCATTATTACAGAAAATATATAAAAACAAAATGAATACATTGTATAGTGCATTAATATTAGGCATGGTAATTAATCCTTTGCTGTATACAGAGCATGACATCTTGTTTTCATGTTCCCATGCAGGTCATCAATGCATTGTTTTTCCCAATATCCTGACCATTTTCCACAATTCATCCAAAGTTTGGTTACTGATTTACTTTCTCAGCAGCCACCCAACCTCTTTTAGCTGCAATGTTATTCATATCAGATCTTTGTACAGATCAAGGCATTTTTGTGGGTGTTTTATCTGTCTTGCTTCTTTACATTTCAGAAAGTTTTTCACCCCAATGGCTGTATGCCTGAGGTCATTGTCATGTTGGAAAATGAATGAAAACCTGCCTGTATACTTTCAATTCTATGCAAATTTCCAAAACCCTTGGCTGATATGCAGCCCCACACTTGTATTGATCTACTCCCATGTTTTACTGTAGCTGTTGTACACTCACTGTATCCACTTTCAAACAAAGTGTGATTGATTATTTTCAAACAGCTGAAACTCAGATTTATCTGTAAAGAAAACCTTCTTCCAGTTTTGGTCATCCCACTTCAGCCCTGCTGTTTGGTTGCTTCTCCTCAGCAAAGGTTTTTAAAAGGCAGTTATACATCACAATGAACCCTTCTCAATCTAATGTGCATCTCAATATTCCTGAAGAAATGCTAACATTCATACTTGCAGCTAGGTCATTCACAAGATCTGTAGTGGTTCATCGTCTATCACATAGAGAACATACCCCAAGGTTCTTAACATCACCTTTGGAGAGTTTGAGTTTTCTTCCTTGACCACATCTCATGTCAACATTACCATTTTCACATATCCTCAGAATCTTGCATACAGCTCTTTCTGAAACATGAAATTGAGCTGCAATCTGCTGCATTGAAGACTTTGATTTCTATATGCTTCTTACCTTCACACTTGAGATGTAATCCTATCATGTGCTATTTGCGTTTTATACCTGGTTCTTCTTCTGGTGACATAATTATTTCTAATTTTTAAAATATATATATCCCTACAGTAGTGCCCAAATTAGCGTATCAACCAAAATAATTATACCAAACTAATGCAATATGTAGAGATATTGTTTTGTTTCTGCTTAATCAAGTATTCCTTTCTTAAAATCACATTCTTTAGTCAAAACAATACTGAAAATTCTGCATTCATTAAAGTTTACTGCTCCATTACTCTACATCTCCACAAGAACTGACCCCATTAATAAGGATGTTTAGTAAACAGGCCTTAACTTGCTTTATTAGGTTAAAGATGCATTTTTTTTCATTTTAATACACACAGACATTATGAACACTCAATTTCTGTTATTTTAAGTTAAGCTAACGCAATAGTCTGGCCCACAAACATCTAAGATGAAGTCAGTATGGAAGTGTTTTAAACTCTGCATCACAAAAAGTAACTTTATGAGGTCAAGTGACAGCTGTGCGGAAAATAGTCAAATCAAAGAGAGGAGTAAAACAGTTTAAGTTATTTCTTTCACATGGTGCCTTCTATGAACAAATATAAAACTAGAAGCCTAATGCAAACAGATTTATTAATGTCAACAACATATGTTAGTAAGACAGGAAAGTAGGATATTTTTAGTAATTTGCCTAAAATTGATGGGAATGTTTTGCCAGCAAGAAGGAAAGTTAATCAATGGATGGTTTTAACAATCTGTTATATATGCTTGTTTTATTGCAGAAAGAAGACATAAGTTTGAAAATTTACTATGGAAACCTTAAGAATAGTATTGGTAGCCAGAAGGAACTCATTTATAATAACTCCACTCCAACCAAGTTAAAGGATAGCAGCAGACTGCCACATACAGATTACTATTCTTAATGTTTACCAACGTCCAGCTTCTCTCACCATCTCTATCCATATCATGGGCAAAATTCTGGACACCACAACAATTAAGTTAAATATGGAGAACTTCCATATTACAAACAGTATGATTATTTACTCCTCCTCTCCAGGTATTTACAAGTACTTGTAGGCTGCTTATTTGACAACATAAGACATACCAGCTTTATCCAGTCATGAAAGGGTGCATGGATATTGTGGGTGCAGTAAAGCTGCAAATGCTGACATTAAATTGTACGAGGTCTGTCAAAAAATTATCTGACCTTAAGCTGGGGAAAAAAATTACGTACTTGGTGGTGTTCAATTGCTAATCCCCTTTGAAGTAGGCCCCTTGTGCTTCCACACACTTAGCCCAGCGATCCTTCCACTGTTCGAAGTACGTCTGGAATGCTTCTTCTGGAATGGCTCTCAGCTACGCCATCGCATTCTATGTCCTCTCGGCTCTCAAAGCAGAAGCCTTTCAGTGGCATCTTCATTTTTGGGAACATCCAGAAATCAGAAGGAGCCGTGTCTGGAGAGTATGGAGCCTGGTGAATGAGCCAGGGCGTTGTCATGATGCAGCTGCCAGTTTTGCGAGGCCCACAGATCCAGTCTCTTGTGCCAAACTGCATCATGAAGACGTTGGAAGACTTCCTGGTAGTACTCCTTTGTAACTGTTTGTCCTTCTGGTGTGTATTCGTGATGCACAACGCATCGGTAGTCAAAGAAAACAGTCAGCATCACCTTGATTTTTCTCCGGACCATGGCGACGTTGGGTGCTTCCACTATGATGACTGAACTTTGGTTTCCGGGTCGTACCCGTACACCCACATCTCATCTCCAGTTATCACGGTATTCTGGAACTCAGGATCCCTGTTGGCAGTATCCAGCAGGTCCTACGCAACCTCAAGACGAAGTTGTTGTTGTTCCTGAGAAAGCAGCTTGGACACAAATTTTGCTGCCACTCTGCGCAAGCCCAAATCCTCCTTTAAAATTGCATGTGCAGAATCTTTACTGATCCCAACCACGTCACCAATTTCATGCACCATCAAACAACGATCCTCCATTATCAAGGTCCGCACTTTCTCGATAATAACTGCATTGCAGCTTGTTGACGGCCTCCTGGAACGCTGGTCACTCTCCAATGATGTTGATGTATGGCTATCTTTGAACCTGTTGTACCATTCTTTTATTTGGGTAACACCCATGGCATTGTCACCAAAAGCCTGTTGAATTTTGCGAATTTTTTCCGCTTGGGTATCTCCAAGGTTTTGGAAAAACTTGATGTAAGATTGTTGCTCCACACGTTCCATCATCACGGGCAAAATGAAAATGCGACAAGTAGGTAGTACAGCACCTCACATGCTGGCTGCTGACAGCAACTGACACATTCAGCAAGCCCGCCAAAAACCATGCATGTGCATGAAGGCATACGGCTCCACTATGCACACTTTTGCCTCCCCAACGTCATTACTTCCCACGGGAAAACAAAGTCGGATACTTTTTCGACAGACCTCGTATATGACTAAGAGTTACCTACCTTTATCTTGTCCATAAACCTCAGAGTGCTGGCAAAGAACAAGCAGCTTGGAACATCAAGAGGATTGTTCAACCGAGCCTTGGTCTCCAAGGTTACATTCAAGTTCAGGTTTTGAGACCTGAATGCTCGGAAGGAGTCATGTTCCTGTGTAAAAAAAACAAATCTTCATGTTGACAGTGCAATGATGAATATATAAACTGCAAGCTCACTGTAGAAGTCATCTTCAGCTACTATATATTTCAAGCAAAAGAAGAATCGCTTTGACAACTCTCTACCCCCCCCCAACCAATGATCTAATACCTGTAAACATACTACTTACTTCCAGGGAGTAGTCCGGTACTTTGTCTGGAGCATACGGAAAAACGGAGTAATGGTCATTGGGTTCACCAAGGCAGATCCACTCCAAACGGACACTGGAATGAACCAGCAACAGCAACGATTCTTTTAGAAGAAGTAAATTATTTCTGGTCTCCTACACCTTATTTACCAGACTTTTTAGTATATATCCACTATACTGTGAATATTATTATTGCAAGAAATGTGTCTGTGCATGCACATAATCTATATATTTGGAGACTTATAGGTACAGTGTCAATGAATAAATACATAAAGTATTGTATGGATTAATAAAAATCTCTTTGGTCCCACAGAAGATCCCTGTTATAACAAAAATAATGCATAGTGTTAAAAAAAGAAAATCTAAAGTTGTATGTAGATCCAGTGGATTAATGAAGCATCAATCAAGCATCTAATAAAAGGGAGCTAGTTGTATCTTAGAAAACTATTATAATACGCACCAGAATTTAAGATTGGGGAGATGCAGCATCATACAGTCGTCATACTTCGAAGCTGTTCTTGCATATAAATCTAGATCACCGTTCAGTGTAAACTTACCTAAAACAACAAACAGATCAGCTCAAGCAGCATTTTACTGCTAGAATCTGAGTTTTCATATATATATATATATAAAAAAAGAAACTCGGAAAATGTACATAAGCAAGAGAAAGTAAATCTGTTGTTTTCCCATAAATAGCTAAAGAAAAAGAGAGAGGAAAAATGAGGAATTTGAAGTCAGGCCAGGTATGATATCTTAACTGTAACCCACACTAGACAGGTAGAAAACAGGTCATAACCGAATTTCTTATGACATTAACAAGGTTCCATCTCTGCCATTGCAGCTCCAAGCCTTGAGCAAATATAACAGATGTTATGTATAATTTAAAGGAACAGTCAAAATCAAAACATGGACTACAGAGGTTAAACCTATTTGCTTATTACATAAAAGGTTACAAGGTTACACAAGAAACAAATTATTCTACCCCTTTTCAATATTAGATGGATACTAACTTCTTAAACCTCCTCTCCTCCCCAGATACACCAGCCAAAGTTATATAGGGAATGAAACCAAATGGTTATATATACAGCCAACAAGACTGACATGCCAAAAGTTTGTTTTCCATTACTTGCTTATCAAACAACAGCTGCTTTGCATTTCCATAAAAAACAGTAATGGTCAGTCACAAACCAGCTGTACATACCGTTGGTCCAGTCCAGGATAAGGTTTGACCACGTCCAGTCCATAAACTCTGTGACGTTGTGAGGATCGAGGGAGGCATGGTACAGCCAACTCATCTGCTGCACTGACATGGTAAGGCGGCCATGCAGCAGCAAGCGAAGTTTGTCCCAGAACGGCATTGGGAGACTCGGGTCCACTGATGGCTTGTTGATGAGCTCTGTCAAGAGATTTAGCTGGGCCACAGTTGGTTCCCAGCACGAACCGTAAGCCATTGTAAAGCTCTCAATGTCTGAAACATACAAACAGGTTCAGAGAATTACTTGTGCAGCATTAGAAGTGAAGCAGAATCATAAAAACAATATGGAGCCAGGCCTTTGACTTCTTAAAATTACACAAGCACAGTTTGCACTAAGAAAACTTTTTTAAACTAATAATATCAACTTTTAAAAATAAAAGTTCCCACTTCTTACTGCCACTGACTTTTCATTAATAACCAAAAATGTTACAATGAAGAATTGTTTTTGATGGAGAATTTAGGGTGGCCTTTTGTACAGTGAAGGTAAGTAGTGGAAGAGCTCAGACAGATGGGTAGATCTGACTTACCACAGCTCAAGTCGTGGAAAAACTTCAGTGGATGAAGATTCCTTTCAACTGTCATGTCTCCCCATGGCTCTTCAACATGCACCACACATGTTCTTTTGGCTGCATTGAAAAACAGAACTGTAAAGTCATTTGTTCAGCCAGAAAATCAAGTGAGGAAAATGATAGTTGACAGGGAATCATAGGTAAGAAGTCTTTACACTTGATAGCTCCCCCCCTCTGTCAGCTTTAAAGCTGAAACAAGAGATCAGACCATGCTAAACAGCAACACCACCAATGTTTTGTACCTACCCTTGTTGGTTCCATCCTGCTCAGCTCCAACTAGTTTTCCCCAGGTATGCATATCTTTAATTTCAAATAAGGGCTGAGCATAATCTCGCAGCAGGATGCTCCACCTCTTCACGCTGCAGTTGACCATTCTGCACCACAAGGTACTGAACTCCAGCTCATCGTCTGGATACTGGCTAAAAATTAAAGACAACCAACATTTAAATAAGCAGATTATCATTGTTCAACAAATGACCAAGCTATTACTAATAGCTTGCAACACATAAGCTGTGAGGTACTATTACAGGTGTCGCTGAAATACTTACTCCATAAAACTGAGTCTGGCTATTTTGAAGGTTTGGTGTGGTGAAACAGTATGAGCTGAAACTAACCATTTTAAAAGAAGTTGGTTTAATCAAATGCTGTCTATGCTGTCCTTAATAAAACTACACAACAACACTTAGCTGTAACCCAGCTGTCTTTAATATGACCAGCCTAACTTGGTCATTTTAAGAGCAGGCAGAACTTTATTAGAGACAGTAAGCATTAAAACTAACAATCCTGGCCCTTTTAAGTATAATAATGGCTTACGAACTTATAGTTCACAAAATGGTATAGTGTGGCTTGTTCTTTAGACCAATGCTTCTGAACCACTGGTCCACAGAATTATTCCAGAAAACATTTTCTCAGTAGTGTTATGGTAGTGTTGTCATCTGCACAATCTGCCAGGTGAGAAGAATGGAGGTGCCTCCAAATAGCATTGGGTCATACAGGTAGGAAATTTCCTATTGCATTGCAGTGGTATAAAGAGTGGAATGCAAGAGCCATCAGGAGAGCAACAAATGTAGGAAGAAAGCCATGAGATATCAACGGGTTTCAGCAGATCCAGCTACCCTGCATAAAATCATTCCATGCCAAGGCAGACTATATCAATCCACTTTCCACTTCATCTACCCACATGCAGTCCCAACAGTCTTCTCATCACCGTTCAGCACCAGCACCTCACAGAACAGCAGCAGCCAGAATGACATCCGATAGATACTGGTCCTCTACAGATTGTAGAAGGGTTTGCCCAGCCACTGGTCTTGTCACCATTTGTATCTGTATTGCTGTGGTCTGTGTAATAACATTGTTTTTTTTTAAATAAAATTGTAACAATAAGATTGTTTTCTTATTTCTTGTTTTCCCATTTCTAGCATTCTTTCTACCTTGTACACAAAATATCAAAAATGTTATCATTAGAAGGTTTCTCAAATAGACCAGCATGCCAAAACACAGCAGGGAGAGAGAAAAGATAATCCAATCCCTGGAAAACAACCAAGAAAGTTTGATGCTCTTTCAAGTGTCATTATGATGAACAGACATTGCATTTAGACTTATTCCAATCAATAGCAGAGATGTTTCAAAACCTCAGTGTGAAGAATTTGGTAAATTTTTATCAAAATAAATCAATGAAACTTGCAAAACTAAGCAGGAATCTTAAGACAAAGCATAATGAACACAAAGATAAACCAAAAAAACTGTTTTGAAAGGAAGTCAAGTCAAGTCAGAAAGCAAAGAATCAACGAATCTTAGAAGGTCAATGTCAGTGGTCTCAAAGCCTCATTCAAAGTTTCTCTATCAATTTCAAAAGCAAAGAAGACTGATACAATTGCTGAGGAGCTTATTCTCCTCAGAATGAAAGACATTTGTTGAGAGTTGTTAGATGGAGGAGCTGTCAAGAAGATCTCTCAAGTTTCCCTCTAAAATGACACAGCAGCTAGTAGAGTAAACAAAATGTCAGCAGATGTAGAGGGAGAGCAGCTATGGCTGGAGAAGACTCTGAAGTTACAACACATATCAAGGCAAGAGCACTGTCATGTCAAGTAATTTACCATATCTTTCTGTTGTGGACGCGTACCTTTGTACTACAACAGCCTAATATACAATACTGCCTGTTGAGATACTCGCGACCGACGTCAACAATTTTTGCCAGTTTTTGTACCGGTGGAGATGAAGACTCCGGCATGCGGATGGTCTATTGTGCTCCAACACAAGGCGTCCCAAGGAGAAAACGCAGCGGCTTTATATCGTAAACCTCATGACCTTGGGATTCTCTTGCAGAACAATCGCAAGGTCAGAAAACGAAATGAACCAATCAGGATGAGAGTTTTAGTGTGTAGTGGAACAGTCCGACCGAAATCTGGGACGTTCCACTTTACCTGATTGGTCAGTTTCCAGTTCTCCCAAAATGAAGGGATTTTTGGGGAAATTTTTGGATTTCCCTAACACTTTCTAAGAGAGTCTGGCTACTAAGCAGGTGAGCCCTAAACTGAATCAGGTACTGAATGAGATTGTTAAAATCAGAAACTTTGTGAAGGTGAGGGCTCTCAATTCACACTTGTTTTTAAGTCTGTGCAAGAATGTGGGAGCATTACACAAACAACTTTTGCACGCTGAGGTGCAGTGACATCGTAAGGCAAAGTTCTGTCAAGAGTATGGAAGCTGCAAAAACAAAAAAACAAACAAACTAGAAATGTTTCTTATGAAATGCAGAAAAAGGAGTGGGCTATCTTTTCAAAGATGACAGCTAGGTGATGAAGCCTGCCTGCCTATTTAGCAGACATTTTCTTTGAGTTTAATGTGCTCAACTTTTCTCTACAAGAAAAAATGGTTTCAATATTCAGGTTAGCTGTTTGGAAAACACAAGTGAAATGCAGCCATTTTACAATGTTCTTGAACCAGTCAAGCCTGTACGAAGAAAAAGATGTTCAACCATCATTTCCCTTGGTAGTCAAGAACATCTTAGCAACATTCTTCTGTGATTTGATCACTATTTTATTAACTGATTGATCCAAGAAAAAACAATGACTGGAAGACAAAATCATCAAACTGAAAAATGATTCTTCACTAAAAATTAAATATCAGAGAAGCCAATCACATCGGTCCTGGATAATCATGAAAAATGAATACCAGGAACTATCAGAGCTTGCGATCAGTGCTCTTCTACCATTCTCAGCCACATATTTATGTGAGACAGGGTTTTCCGACATGATACTTAGTACATGAAGCAACAAAACAGACTTGATGTGCAAGACAATCTGCACCTTGCACTGATACAAACAGAGCCCGTTCTGACAAACTTGAGAGAGAAGCAAGCGTAAGTTTCTTACTGAAAACACAAATGTTGCATTAAAAAAAAAAATCAATAAATTTGTGGTTGTGAAAGTGTTTTCCTTTCTGCAAATGCATACATGTGTATAAGCCCATGGATTGTCTGTTTCATATTTGTGTATACTATCATCAGTAGCAATTATGCTTTTTAATGTTTTGACTATGTGTATTATGTCTGTGAAGTTGTGTGCATGTGTGTGTACGTAAAGTTAAGTTCATAAGTATACACATGTTATTATCATTGTTTAGATTATCTGTCACTACTGTAATGTCCACGTATATTGTGTTACTTATATAATTATAAGTAAATAAACAACTTATTAAAATATGTTCCTGCTGAGTAAAAGGTCAAGAACCACTGCTTTAGATGACAGATAACATAAGGTAATAAATTGTAAATTTTGTTACCTGTCCACATTAATTTGCTGCATGTGTCTGACAACTTTCTCTTTGCCATGATAGCAGTGGTCTGCCAGAGCAACTATCTCCAGGTTCTCCATTCTCCAGGTGAACAATTTGGTTCTCATTGGTGTGTAGGCATAGAGCTGGTGGGACCGCTGAATGTAGATCTCAGCACTCTTCTTTGCCAGAGATGCGTACAGTTCCACCACCCGGCTACCTACAATTCATCAGGAAGAAAATTTTAATTCTTACACTAACATTCTTGTTAGATGACACAGGAAATCGGTGAAATACAGAAGCAGCAGCAAGGTTCTTTAGCTCCATCAGTTTGTTTTTGATGTTAAAAATAAGTATTTTAGCTAGCTCAATTTAAACTAGAATACACATGAATGGTGCTATGGGAAAAATAAAACAAACTATGAAAAGCTGACTCCCTAAACTATAAAAAGCTAGTGAATTATCTCTCTAAACTATCATAAGCCTAGCGAATTAACCAACTCTCTAAACCATTAAACAGTGAAAACCTAGTGTTAACCACCAAAACAATTAAAACAAACTATGAAAACCTAAAGTGAGTTAGCTAACTCTGTAAACCTTAACAAAAAAAAAATTTGCATACTCTGAAAATATGAAAGAAAAACAAAATTAAAGAGTTTTGGTTTTATCAGAATGAGATCTAGCAGTTTTTTTAAAGGATATATGTCAAAATAATCAACCAGCCATGTATAAAAATACAAAGGTTGGCCAAAATTACTGCATTACCTAGAATATTTCTGATTTTTTTTTCTTTGTGTGTGCTATTATACCATGACTAATGCAGCTCAATCATTAGTTTTGTTTCTGATTTATCATTTATATATTTCATTCGTTATTGAATATTATTTAGTCAAAACAATATTGCAAAGTAAGTATTTATTAAAGTTTACTGCTTTATAACTCTATACTTCCACAAAATCTGACTCTATTAAGTTAGTACTGAGAGAATGTAAACTAGGCCTATGTGATAATCAAGACACTGATGAATACTCCATTTTGGTTTGACAACAAAGCAAAGCAATAATTGTAGCCACCAACGAGTTTCTTTTGCATCATCCTCTACTTGTTATCATGGTGTTGGAGCTGGGAATCAACAAGGGGACAGATTTCTGGTAGGAATTTTTGCCAATCCTATCTACCAAGGTAACAAAACTTTTAATTTCAGGTATGGTTTAAGCGGAAACCATTTTGATGTAGTGCTCTTAACCTTGTGAGAGACTTTCAGAATTTGATACAATACACTCACAAACAAAATACTGACAACTAATCAGTCATTTCATGTCCTCTTCTGGTAACTTGCTGGCTATAGCTCAATTGCAGTGAACAATATGATGTATCATACTGTACAACAAGCTTTATTAAGCAGAATTATTGATTAGGATCCACCTGATGCATGTCAATGAATAAAGAAACATGTTTTATCAACCGCAGACAGCTCCACAAATACAAGCATCTAAATATGCATCATAATTATAACCAGCTCAAATGATAGACAATTTCACAAAGGTCACAGTAGAAATCAATAAAAAATTAATTAAATCCATAAAGAAAAGGATTGTAGTAGCCCTGAACTAAGCACAAAATTTCAAGTAATAGCCAATGTGCTGACAATTCTGGCTAATGTCATATCTAAACATCAAAGTCAAGTTCAGCAGAAAACCAAGAAAATTGGTCAGTTTTTTTCATTTTGCTATGAAGGATGATTCATACTTTTAAAACTGAAAAACTTTCACAATGAAATAAAAAGAATAATTTAATATATACATTCCTCTGCCAAACTGTCTAGAAATGACCTAAAAATATTTACCTGGCAGCAACCCATGGGCTTTCCTTAAAGACTGGATCTTCTGATCCATGACTGTTCTTCTCTTTTCATTCTCTGCCCACTCGTCTTTTAACAGCTGGAATATTTTTAAAAAAGCAATATTGATCAGTGACTTTACTGAGCCAGTATGGACCTGAAATTTACAGTCAATAATTCTTGATTTCCTTTACCTAGTAACTCATAGTGCTAATCCAGACAAACATTTTCAGTAACCATACAATACTCACGCATGGTACAGGGTGGACCACATATATGTGATAAGTTTGAAATGCTCATAAGAATCTTAGGGTAAGCGATAGAAATGTATGATAAAGTTCATTTTTTAGAAAAACTAGTATATTTTTCTCTTGTCATCCTTGCTGATAAAAAATTATGCAATTCACAACAGAGCAGAGAATATTCATTGTAGAGAAGCATGTGGAGCTGTGATCTGTAACTAGAGTCCAGCCAGCTGCCTTCAGAACTGCATTTTGTGGATGAAAACTATCAAAATCGCTTTGACATCTTAGCCAAGTGGAAGGTCAGTGGAAATGTAAGAAATCAAAATATTCAATGCATAGAATGTTTGAACTCCAAAGGATATACAACTGATCCAGGATGTATCTGTGGAACCAAGAAAATTAACAATGCATATTCCATGAAGCAGGTATATCATAAACAAGTGTGGCCTGTCAAAATGCAATATTAAGGCATCCTCTTCAGCACAGTTGCACTGAATTTTGCCCTTAAACCAGTGACATGCTCAACCATAACAAGACAAACTGCAACGGCATTACTTTTAGTGATGAGTGCCATGTGTGTGTACCTACCTATACAGGATGGTCAAACAAACAAAATGCCATTTTTTGGAAATATAGAAAACCTGTTGATTTTGCTGAATTAAGACCAATGATGATTCCTGAACTAAAAGATGCAGGGACATGTATGGTTTCAACTGTTTCAGGTGAAATTCTTCTGGAAAAACTGAAAATTTTGCCACTGAACTTTGAATATGTTCACAAACGCAGGTCAATTTAAGTAAACATTATAACAAAATAAAATAAACATTTCTTGACATTTTATTAGAAATAAAATGGTGGTCTATCAAAACATGACATTTCTTTGGCCCATCCAATATCAGTATGAAATTTAGAGAGTTAATATAAATACTCAAAAATATACTAAAAAGTATTATTTATACCTTTAAAAACAATCAATCAATCAATATTAAAACTAAGCATGCTGAAAATTCATGCCTAATTAAAGGGAAAGAGAAAACTTTTTTTTTAATGATGAAAATAATAATAATTTACCTATTTGAAATTTCACTTAAATTAATGATTCAGATGTTTCCAATTCATGTATACAACAAAAAAAAAAACAAACAAAAAAATATTAAAGCTGTACATGCATATGTTAGTATTGTATATTAGAGTCCAGCTAACAGGACTCCAGTTTTTCCCAATCATCTTCACTGTAGCATTTGACTATCTGAAGTGCTTGCTTTTAAAGAAACAGTTACATCTTATGATATTACATTGCTCACAGTTCATTATAAGTTAATGATAGTTCTCTGACTCTCCAGAGATCTTACATTTTGCTCATCAATTCCTGAGTAACAATTAACTTTAAAGATCATGACAAGTCAGGTGGCTAATCCATGTTCAAAATCAAGTTCTTTTACACTAGGGTACATACGAGAAGCTATAAAAAATTGAGCAAGTGAGAAAGTGTGAATATACATTGTCTAATGATGGAATGTGAAAGCCAAACTCTTGGCTTTCTGAGTTGGGGAAAAGTGCACATGATTAATGTATCTGAAAAGTTCTAAAGAGGAGAAAACAATTAGGTAAGCTAAAAAAAATTTAACAAAGCATCATTAATTTCAGTCAGTTTAAAAAAAAGGTACATATTGTTTGAAGAAATTATAATTTCATACTGCACAATAGCTTTACACAGTTCTAAGTAGCTAAATTCAACCAAAAATAAAGCAAAACAAGATTACACTTAAGAATATGAGTGTAAGAAACATCAATAAAACTTATGTAACTAATTTAATATTAAAGCATTTATTTTTAAACTACTGTATTACATCTGTCCCTAAAATTTTATACTTTTTAATGAATGCATTATTATTCTTGCCTACAGATATATATATATATATATATATATATATAGTATGTCTTCCTGAATCCAAAATGTGAGGGTGAAACATTAATATTTTGAATAATAATTAAAAAAATTCTGTTGTTTCTCATTACAATTTAAGCAGCAACTCAGCAGTTAAAGGTATATGGTTACAGAAGCCAAGCTGCTATGACAGCAGTCAGCACAAGACACAAGTAGTAAGCACAGATACTGGCTGAGTGCAGACATGAAACAAAGAGAGAACCCACAAAGAGCAGGTAGGATATGCCTTCATCCTACCTTTCTCTATTGCTGTTAGCTAGCCAAACGGCAAAAAAAATTATTTTACCAAAATATATATAATTATCCTGTATAGATTTTCATCCATTAATAGTTATGTATGAAATAACAATAATTTTTCTTTTTAAATGCTCTAGTTTTTGAATTTGCACATTCCGGAAGTTAGCTGCTACATATCATAAAAAATACCCATATTATTTAGTATAAAGTTTTAGCAATTCATATAATATAATTTCTTACAAACATCTCACATTTCTTTCAATAATTATAGATTTTGGATTCATGATATTAAAAAAAATTTTTTTTAGAGAGGTTTGAAAATTTAAGGCATTGCCAAACTAAGATAGAACACCTTCCTAAAAATGATATTTTCTTTTTAGATTTCAGTTAATTTCTCCTTTCTTAAACCAACCTACAGTGCTGCAGAACCCTGCCTCTCCTACGTGAACAAGTCAATGGCAGTGTTTCCAAGGTCTGTCTTCTTACCTGATAATTGTCTCCTAGTTTAACTTCAAATGGGTCATCACTGACCTCAGCAAGAAACTCCTGGAAAAAAAAAAGAAAGAAGGACAGTAGCATTTGCACCACATCACCTTTTAGGCAAACAGAGATGCATTAAGAATGCAATTTTTAAGATCACCAGTGAATAAAATACTTCTGTTGGTACACAAATATGTTTAACAGATGTGCTGACTGATTTGTTTAATACTGTTACTGAGTTTTTAGTATCTCCCAACAGGAACCTTTCATCAAGTAAGTTTGAAGAACAGTTAAGAAAATATTGTTTCCATCATAATTACATGCAGCATGGAGAGATCAGAGCAAGTGTACTCTCCATCACTCACACTCACACACACACACATGCATGCATGCTGAAATGCAGCATCATGTAGTGGGTTAAATGACACCAGAACAGATTCTTACCTTTATTTTTATCTGAATGTCAGGAGGCATCCTGCTCTCTGCTGTAAAACATTTCTTCTTCACCTTGTGAACCAACTTCAACCATTTCACAATGTTTATCAGCTGGAAAAATGAAAACCAAACTTATGAATGAATGAATGAATGAGGCTGTATAAAACTAGATTTCTTGGTTTCAGATTTATGAGACTGGAAGCCAATTTCCTTGTGTGTAGGCCTGTGCAATGTCGTGGATTCTGATCTCTTGACCAATCCGTTCAAAACATGGAGAATCTGAGAGATCACATGAATCTACACAGAGAAGCTAATTCCCCTATTTACTTCTATGACTCTGTTAATTCTTTAACTAAAAAAATTCTTCCTTAATAAAAACCAAAAGAATCACCAAATATTTTTAATGGTAAGATGTTAAATGTGATAGAAATATTTCTTCCTGAGCCATCTTGAAGAAAAAACAACATTTAAAGCCTACTTTACCTCTTCATAACAGGCAGCAAAATTGAACTGGTACGGGAACACAATGGAAATTTTCTCCAAACACACATTCCTAAAATGAAGAATATTTGACAGTCAGACCCCTAAACATGCTGTTGTTTTCCTCCAATACAAACTGAAAGAAATAGATAATAAACAATCTTTACTTAAAAATCTCCTAAATGTGAAAAAAATTTTAGGTGAAGTTAATCCAATAACAAATAACTCAGTACTTTCTAGAGAGGCAGGAAAAAAAAATTTTTTTTTCTTTTTCAAATTATACTTTTAATTTGAACTTTAGTAACATTTTTCAAAACAGGCTCAATAATTAAAACTACAGAGAAAAGTCATTTAAAAGTTATCTCCCCTGAACTATAAGTCTTGTTTGATTGATCTCTTGTTTTTTGGTGACTTCAATTCCAGAATCAGGAATGTGAAAAAACAAAAAACAACAAAAATACTTACTTCTAAGTTACACAAATATTTTTTAAAAAATAAAAGTACTGGTTTTATCCTTATTTTTATAATTATTAATATTATTTAGTCTTTAAAATATGTTAATTCCTTCAAAGAAGCATGATCGAGAAGAGGCTGCCAGCTACAATATTAACAGCAGTGGTGGGAACACAGACCTGATCCAGTCACAAACAATGATGAGATGAAGATTTCATGCAACTTCATCCCAACAGCTAGACAGAAGCAGAAAACATAACACCTACTTATCCATAAGACTTTAGGATCAAAACCAAGACACTTCCATAGATACAGCAGAGATACCAATGTAGCACACTCTGGGATCCCTATACAAACCCTTGAAGAACTCCCTCAAAAAATTGATCATCATCATCATCCAAACTCTACAGAAAACTGTAATTTTACAGATATTTTCCATATTATGAGAAAAACTTGACCCCCCCCAAAACTAGGATTTGGCTTATCCTGAGATGATTACTTCTTTACCCAATCATCCACCTATACTACACAAAATCAACCAGCAGTTATTAATCAAAGCTTGTGTGAAAAAAAAAATTAATTTTTTCACTTATGCAATCATAATATAGTTTTGTTTTAAGCATTTGTTCAAATAATCTAATAATTACTAAATGTCACACATTTTAACACAAAAGTTCAGAGTGCTAATGAAATGTAGCATATTCTTACCACATGCAATTATTACACAAATTACAAAGTTTTTTTAGTATAAATGATAGGACGTAGTTGACTACTATGGCTAACCTAAAGATGGTATATTATGTAGGCATAAAACTAATTTTCATTAAGCGAATGGAGAGTTCAAACATTTGATCTTTGTCTTTTACCTTGAAAGCTTTCTTAAAATTTGTTTTTCTAGATATTTTTTTTTTCTGTAAAATTGGAATTTACCAGGAATATAACTTTAATTTAAGAAATTAAACACATTCAAGAAGACAAAATCTCATGTGAGGAGATCAGCTGCCAAATAATATCTCGTCTTCCCTGATGATAATTAATACATTTGGCACAAAAGCACCATAAAGGAAATAAACAATGATTTAGTTCTAAATTGATTATAAACTACATCAACACACCAAACAAAGTTTTAAGCCAGTCCTTTGTTTGGATAAAATTCATGTCTTCTCACAAAGATCAGAGCAATAAACATTCAACCATCCTGAAGAGAAAAAACCTACTAATCAACTGGGCAGTGGTCTAACTGTTAAGTTATGTGTAACCTGTGCTGCTAAATATTTCCACTAGCTATGTGTGTCTGCATCTTGATGCTCCAGTTAAAGAAGAAACAAGTCAAGTTTATCAAAACCATCACTGAGTGAAGCACTGCCCTGTAGCCAGCTTTCTCCTACAAGTCCAAACACATTCTCATCATACATTTCTTTCTCCTCTCTTACACATGATATTCTCAGAGTTAATCAAATGATTTTCCTTCTCAAAGTCTGATGGACCTAATTTTAGCTTTTGACATAATATTTGGGATTAAAAAAAAATATTTTCCAAAAACTTTCAGTTTCAGAATTTCTGAATTTCAGATTAAAATTCTGATTTAAGGTGGCTGGCTAACAAAAAAATACCAATAAACCAAAGCACTTTTGAGTACTCAAAATCTGTTCGATGTCGCTGCATTTTATCAATTACTGTGAGGGGGCTTAGTATAACAACTCCACAGAAAAAATGCAGTAGAATCAGAACACGGACACAAGCATACCAAACTTGCCTTCCTTCTTGTGCAGTTCACTTCAAAATGTTCAATAATCAAACAGAAGAATCTGCTTATATCTCTAGGAAAATAGCTGCTTGGACTGATAACACAGAATCTGCCTTCCTTGGTCTCAGTACATCAGCAGCAACATTCTACTCATGAGCAACCACAGACTCCACCCTGACCTCCATTAGAATATATAGAATCCACACAAGCATTGCACAATAAAAAAACAAAAATACCCACAATTTGGCTGCATAAGAGAAGAAATGATGATGATTTAAAAAAACAACACATGAAAAAAAAAGGAAAATCCACAGAAATCATACAAAGAGAGAGAGAAAACAGCAGCATTGAATTATTTTACACATAGAAAGAAGTTCAGTATGAGAATTGTTGATAACAATGAAAGTTTCAACTGTTGTGTTGTGCAGCTCTCTCTGAGGCAGTCAGTCTATTTGATCAGAGTGAAGGCATTTTATTGAGAAAGATGGTGAGCGCCCTTCCTGATTATACCATACTTACCATGCTTGATTTGTCAGCTTCAGCTCTTTGAAACCTTCTCGTTCCCGGTGTAGGTAGCAATCCGGAAGTGTCCCCAACAGAGCACCCTAGAACAGAGAGAGAACTGTGTTCATGCCATGCAATGATTCTCTACAACTGGCCACTCTGATTTTAATTGACCCAGGAGACATTTAATTCAAAACAAGATTTAAAAAAAAAAAAAAGGGAAACTCGATGTCCTGGGTGCAATGCTTAAAAGTCAAAGTAAATTGTTTACAAATACGCATTTTATCATTGACAGACCCCACTGTAATTGGACTGTAGTTAAAATCTCAACTGAAACCATGGGATGTGAAGAGGATGTGATAACTGCTATAATCTCACTTTCAAAACAGAAAACTTCATACAGTAAAAATAAGAACTTAGTAAAACTGGAAGCAAGCAAAAACTTACTTCAAATGCAAAAATAACATGTCCATTAAAAAGCAAGTCAATCTTGGTAATCTCCATGAGGAAGTCTTGGGGGGACCTGGTTAACACCACACTAGCTGTCTCTAATCTGACTCTGTGGAAAGACATTGAAAACTTCTCTTGTAGCAACAGCACTTGCAATTTCTTTTCTGTGCAGCCACAGATTTGGTACATCACACTTAAATCCAGATAGTATAGTAAAGATGACAGAATTGAAAACAAACAGGTACATAAACAATACTTCATCATTACCAGGAAATCTTTCATTATGATAAATAGTATCTTTTATAAGTTACCAGAGCTGTTGATTCTGTCCTGACTCAATGTGAAACCATCTGATGGCCCTCTGCTTTTAATAACCTCATTAAGTATTCAACATCTTGGTTACTATTTAAACAGCCTCCAATAATAAATAAATTTAACTCATCTGGTATAGCTAATATAAATAAGTCTGTCTTCATCTTAGATTTGAAAAATATCTTAAAATAATTCAAAATCAAGAGATCAGAATGGATACAACTGATATAAAGTACATAAAATCTTATGAAAGGTACGTTAGTAGAGCACAGGTAACTCATGATGAAAAGGTTGATGCTACATCTCTTATCTAAGCCTGCATGCACATACAACCAGAGAACAGAGTTCTACTTATGGATAAAATAAAAATTTTACTAACCAAGCTAATATTTCAGCCAGAAAATAACTGATGAAAACCCATTGATGCTACAGTACCTGTGTTGCTGTGAGAGCTGAACAGTGAGAGAGGTTCTGGCAAGTATTACCAGGTTTATAGACAACTTTGAGAAATAAGCTTCAGTGCTGCTCTCTGCATCTGGGTCTGGGAGAGAGGTCTCAACTGGCTTGCTAGTTTTACACTCTGAAACAAAGTAGTGGTAAGTAAATTAGATGTGACAATAGAAAAATGACAAAAAAAAAAAACACAAAGGGGTACAGAGAATATAGTTAACATTCTTGCTGACATAAAAGACACACTAAGGTATGAGCAGCCACAGATGAGATCAAGGTTTTTTCTGTACCAAACATCAATAGTAAAATGAAAGGTTCTCTGCTATAAACATCAGAGTGGCAGAACCTCTCCCTTCAAAACCTCCATACAGATATGCATATATGTAGCCTACCTGAAAAGTTGTGTTGCACTTCTTGAAAGTCCTGAATGACTTGATCAAAACACAGGTGTGCACAGGTGCTCCAGCAGCAGCACACTTCTTTTAACACTCGTACAGTCAGTTCCTGAAATAAAAGTCAAGAATTAACTACAAATATTGCTGTGTATAATACTTTTAGACAACAGAGCCAGACATTAGAATTATAAATGCCATTATCATCATCATCATGTTATTATTATTTTTGAAAAAAAAATCTATAGCTATTAACCACTCCTAGATCATTGGAATAGCTCGTTTCAACCACAGTCGACCGACTCTCCAAGCATAAGATTCCATTTTTTAAAAAAACTAATTTTTAATTTTTCATGTGAACCCTCTTGAAATCCTGAAGGCTAGAAAATTTTAAACATGTATTTTTTAAAAAAAGTTGCTCTGTATCACAAAATAGGAATATGTAAATATACCATGAGTGCACTGAAAAGGAATGTTTCAGCATCTTTCTTTTCTGCACTTACATTTTCTGGCTGTTTGAAGCTGACTTTCACTTCCTGAACATGAACAATGGAATCCTGAAGATCAGCACACCTCATTAATGGCTGATGCTGAAAAATAAAAGCAGGTGGGCTCAGATATTTTGGAATTCTTCTACATGACAGACCAGCTATCTCAGTCCAAATTGAATCATCAATTAAAGCTTCATTTCATATCGGTCCTTAAGTTTCACTTCTGCTGATACCTGATTACTGAGTTTTCAAAAATGGAGCAAAACAGAGAAAAGCTTCAAAAATGCAGCTTAAGTTCTACTGACTAAAGTAATTTAACAGAAAGTTCTACATTTGGTAGCTAAATGTGTAAGGTCTAAAAAAAAAAGAAAGATTACATCTTAAGAGCTAGAGGTTCCATGCTTCCTCCTCTATTTTATCTTATGTTTAAAACTGCAAATTCCTTTTTCCCTTACAGTAGATTTTTAAAACATAGCTTTTCTAAAATTAACATCTGTAATGAAATCTTGTGAAACTGTCAGGTGGCATTAGTGAGCGTGTAGGTGATCACTTATGATAAACCAGCAGTTGTCATCATAGTGATCAGGTGTGTACGTGTCAAGATGATGCCACTGGCCGATCGTAACCATCAGTTTCAGGCTACTTTGACATGCAGCACTGACTGGTTTGGAAGACTCCATAGCAGCATCAGTAGATTCCAATAATGTATCTACTATTAGATTAATTTGCCATGATAACCAGTGCAATCAATAGAACATGACATCAACGTTTGTGTTCTACAGATTTACAATATCAGCCTAGTTCTGTATTACAAGCACAAACCAGTAACAATGGCAGAGAGAGCAGCATTTGGATCTGAGGGATGCAGATACTGAAGTTTATTGTCGTTAATATTTTTTTTAAAGATTCAGGCAGATTTGGAGAAGCCAATGATGCTCGTGTACACTAAAGATCAGCATTGCCATGTTTTGTGCAGGCCATTTGTGGTCACTTATGTCAGTAGGATATTCCAGCAAGATGACAATCAACCTGTTCAGCATGTGATAATGTGGCTGAATGAATGTGGATAACATGAATCATGGAGACTGCAGTGATGGCTCCAAACATCACAGATTGTTAAGAGGCTTTATTTACTCACATCCAATGTAGGGTGTCAGTGATAGGGTAAATATAAATAAGGTCATTAGAAATTCATGAATGACAAACTGTACCTAGCATCAACAAGTCCCCAACACCTAAACAAGACGATCAAGACCACACACCAGTATAATTGTGAAAGTATGAAATCCAAGCTATGAGATTTGTTAAAATGTCTCCTTCCTACACATTTATATTTCAAAAGTGTTCTTTGAACAAACTAGGGTATAAGTAAAAAAAATAATACGTTAATAAATCATCTAGTCTTAAATAATTCTAGTAAATAGATTAAAGTTTATGCTTAAAAGAAAAAAAAAAAAAACCAAAAATTAAGTGAAGCAAGAAACAAAACATACCAAGTCTTGAGTATGGAAGTAGATGATTTTAGCACCTTCTATTTCACTAATTGCTTGAGATTGTCTATAATCCAGGCAAGTGGCATCCACTCGCAACATCAAACACACTAGAAAAAAAAAAATTATACTAATACAACCATTTCATGAATGATGCTTGTGAACAGAATACTGGGTGTTTGTTTGCTTTTCACTGGATTCTTCATAATCCTTAAATTTCTAGTTTATACATAACTTTTAAAATTAGAACCAGCAAAAACAAAGGAAAGGCATAATAGATGTCTGCGTGATTATGCTGTTGTTTTTGTTATAAACTTTCATGAAGGAACTGTCAAGCTTACTTAAAGGTTGCTTATGAAAATCTGAATACAAGCTGAAAAAATTAATTGATTAAAGTCTGGAAACTTAAATTGTATCCTTTCAGATCAGATGAAAGGTATGTTCAAGAAAACCAAAAAAAATTTACAGACTATTGTCCTTGCAGTTTCTAGTTCAAATGAGAAATGAAAGCAGTGTCAATTAGTTCTGAGCAAGCAAGCCAGTAGAGAAAGAATAAGAAAAACCCAATGATAGAGTAAATGTGAACAGAAATGCTATGATCCAAGTCCAAATTTCATATTCTAATACCTGTTCTGTTAGCAAGGTTCTAAGAAAAAGTGCTGATCACCTGTCAGCTCAAATCACTGTTTTACACATGCTGTAGTTAGAAGGGTGCCTTTAAGTCACAGTAAGATATTCATGCCTGCTGATGTGGAACCTGTTATTGTAAAGGGGGATTTTTCCATTCAGCCAGGGTGGTAGCTAAAGTACTTCAGCTGCCCAGAAAATCAAGTAAAGAATCTCTCCCTGGATACATGGATAGATATGAGGTAGTTGGAAGGCTATAAAGATGTAGGCCACAGATACAATTACCTACAAAGATGTCAAACAGAGAGTGCCTCACAGAACAGGAAGGAAAAGATGAGCAAAGTAGAATAGAAAATGTGGCACAAGGAAGTTATTAGTTCTGCCAGCAATGTGAAAGAGGCATCATAGAATAATAGATGAGCTTTTTTTATACAGTCTGGTCGGTCAGTAAATTCCCTCCCCTCACCTTTTCATACTTTAATAAGACAAGAATTGGTGAGAGGACGATTTGCCTGGCTGCCATTCAAATAAACACTCCTCAAGTCAACTCTGCCATTAACCTCAGCCTCCTTATAAATTGTATCTATTCCTTTAATACCTTGATCATGTCAGTTTTTTGTTTGGGTGGTCAGGGCAAACACGCCAGCAATCTTGACAGGAAAAATATCAACATATAAAATTATGACAGAATTTCTACATAAAAGCATAAATCAAAATTTCCAGCTAGGTTGAAACAACTATGTAGTTAGTTTTCCATACCAACAAGAAACAAAAATACTTTCCATTTTTTTAAATGGATGTGTTTTACAATGCTTAAGATGTTTGACATGAAAATACTAGTCTTGCTGCTATTATTCATTATATCAGCCTACCAAAAATTGTTGTTAAAAATTTAAGTCAACAAAACAAACAAAAAAGAAAAAAAGATGACAAATGTGTTTTTTTTTTCTCCTTACCGTTTTATTGATAAACTTACCTTTATAATTATTGCAAGCAAAAATATTGATATCAGAGATCTTGAAATTCACCTGGTAGATCAATGAAAGACTTGGCTGTTCTGGTGGCTGAAGGGCTTGTTGTCTGAGAGATGAAGATGATGATGAGAGAGCAGTGGATAGTTGATTCCTGACTAGATGGAGAGAATTAGCCAGCTGGAGCACTGTGTCCACAGCCTTTGTTGACCATTCCAGCTGGACATTGTCCTTCATTCCTTCCAGCTTTATTTCATTTCCAAGTTTCTTCACCTGCCATCACAAGAAAGCCACCTATCAGTACTGTGCTTTTCAAAGTTTAAACGACAAATTTACCCAAGTAACAAAACAGAGATAATTCTTCCTATAGTTCCACCATCATCAGTTATCCATGGTAAAAGAACTACATCTAAACCAGCTATCAATGATTCATTTAGGCTGCATCTCTTAGAGAGACAGCAACAACAATACAGGCATACCTCTTATAGCGCTCAGAAGTGTTCTTAGTAAATTGAGCACTATATGACAAAACAGCGCTATAGGAGATCATTATAACAGGTAGGAATTTTCTTCCATGATAAATAGCGTTATAAAAAAATAGTATGATAAGGTGTGTGCCTTTAGTGGTGTCTTTCTTTAATATTTGGTATCTAAAATGGCCACCATATTTGAAAAAAAAGTTGTTTTTTTTTTTTATTCGAGTATAGAACTTAAAACCATAATTTCTTTACTCTTTGAAAAACCTGCTTTTATAACTACATATTTTCAAAAGACAAAATTATGGAGATAAAATGAAACATAAAATTAATGCTATCTTTCACTTCCAGGGAATGAACAACAGATACTTTTTGCACCTAGCCAGAACAATACTGCTTACTACATACAGGTTGATGGCCCTGCCCAGTCCAAGTCCTGGTATTGATGGCTTGGTTGGGCATACCTTCCTAGCATAGTTTCTTCTGATTTTTCTTCATCAACCAGCCACATGACTTTCTTCCAAGCTTTCCCGACTACGACAATTTAAAAATGAAGGGTCCTACTTTCTGTGGTAGGCATATGGCTAACTTATGCCTGGTTTAGAAAACTGAAACCAGAGGATTTCCTCTGGTGGATATCTTATGTTCAGCAAAATAAAAGTTTACAAACAACATCAAAATTATCATTTTGAGGCATTTGTTAATTTAATATAAATCTGCTCTTATGTGGAATTTAATCACTTCAAACACATGACATGATTTATTCCAAACAATCTGATTTAACATAGAACAAAAGACAGGGAGTAAAAGAAATATAGCTACTCTCATCATGAGTTGTTTCAGAAGATGCTACATCTAAGTAACTGGCTCTGCACTGAGAATTATCATCTTTTTTAATGCATGAAGATTACACTTATACTGTCATCTCTGATAATATAATGAAATTTGCAAATGATACTAAGCCATGGTAGAAACTTTCAAAAATAATGATAAATTTATTACAAGTTCACAATATGATTTTAATCCTTAGTATATTAGTCTGAAGAAAAATGATAAATTAAGTTTAACATTTCTAAGTGAAAGTCTCTTAACTTCAGCAATACATAAACAAATACTCTTGTGACAGTAAACAAGAATTCAGGTGTTAAAGTAGATGAAGCCTTTTAAACTCCAAAAGAATGGAATCTTCATTAAGCAATAGATTTTAACAGGATGGTTATCATAATGTACATCATCTAGGTCAGTGGTTCCTAACCTTTTTGGACTTGTGGACCTTTTTCTAGTACTCAAAAGACCTGCGACCCCCCTGCTACACTTCCATAATTGAAAAAGAAACCAAAGAATAAATTTAGCAAAAAAATCACATAAATAAGAGTTTTATTTGAATATATTGACAGTTTGGTGCCCAAGTTTGCCTAAAATCGAGCTGGCTAGTGTGCGTCCAGCCAAAGTCACAGTCCAGTCCTTGTAGCATGCTCTGCCCCAGGCGTCGTGGTCCGAGTCATTTAGCTGCAGGCCCCAATCGCGTTAGCCAATGGGAGTGTGGCTTGATTGCATCAGTCCTACTGTGGTAACAGTTCAAGTTCTGGCCTTTGTCACCAGCGTGTATAGTCCATGTTTCTATGAAGGTGGCAGAGCGACGGGAAGCCACAGGGGGGCCAGTGATGCAGGTGTGTTACCACAAAGGCCTGTGATGCAACTGGAAGTGCCTGCTGTGGGAGACCAGTTACACCTTCGGCGCTTGGCCTCCCATCAGTGATACCAGTGTATTGGATGCAAGGTAATTTTTGTATACTTTTTTCTGGAAAAAAGTGAGTCTTCTAAGCCGGCAAATATGGTACATATAAACAAGACAAATACATAACAGTTTCTTGACTCAGTCATACGACAAAAATTGAAACTTCCAGGGTTCCATGACCCCTTAGGGGTTACGACCAATGGTCAGGAACCACTGATCTAGGTCATGAATAAAGTCTTAAGAAGTTTTAGCAAAGCTCAGTTTGCCCTACAGACTTTTTCAGATATGTGATTAAAATGCTTAAAATCTTTTTAGGCAAGATTACCAAGTTGGACTGAAGTTGGACTGATTATCTTTTTTTTTTTTGTTTTTATAATTAGCTTGTCGTGTACTTTGAGAGATTGTAAGATAAATAAAAGCCATTGTCATTTGGACATTAAGAAATGCTTTCTTAGTACTTGTCAACCATAGCCCATAATACTCTACTAAAACAAGTAGCTAAAGCAGAGAGTATCAATGTGTTAAAAATAAACCACCTGTTTGCTTGCAAAAAAGGAACCAGATATAAATTTCAAAACTTTTTGCACCTTTGAGTTTCCCTATATGACATACCTTTATCATCACTATTCCCAGGTACATCATCTGGCCCCAGTAGTGGTTCTTCCTGTTCATCTCATCACAGGCATCCTGGGTATCAGCCAGATGGCAATATGCTGTATGTACATCCACCTCACAGGTCATGTCATGTGACTGGATACAGCTGTTCTCTCCTAAAGCTGTTTAAAATACAAAAAATAGTAGTAAAGTCAGCACCCATGCAAATCCCATATTGTATTAAACAACTATTACATCATGAAGTTGTTTGTATCCTCCACAAGAGAGCTATGGTTCATATAAAAGTATGTACTAAATTTTTTTTAACAATTTTAATGATATTAACTTTTTTTTAAAAAAATGTTTTTTAGCTTTTGCGTAAATTAGTGTTTATTAAAAGAGATGATCAGTATTCCATTAAGATGAGCTTGTAAATAGATCTCTTCTTCTGTTTACATATTCTGTCAGTCAGGGAGCCCAAGCAGCCAGAGTTTTTTGTGAGAGTAAAATTCCCTGATCTTAGATTGTATCACCATAAATAACAAATGGTAAAAACTATGGCAGAGGTATGGTAGATATCTCCCAAACAAAAATTAAAATATCATTGAGTGTGGCTTATTTTGTGGAAAAGCCTCTTCTCGATGATTAAACATCACAGCTAGGACAGCACAAGTCCTGCCCATTTGTTACACAGATAAAAATGGGATTAATATGCAATTATTAACTGTTGAAAAGGAAGAGTAACAAAAATTTCTACTGTTGCAGTAAAGCTGGCTTGCTGATGATAACAACCAGCAATGTCTAGTAATACCTTACTTAACAGTGACTTTAATAACATCTGCTCCAAAGATTGCCTTTTTTGAGACTCTACAAATAGGAAGATATTTCTTTTCCTTTTTAAAATGTAGATTCCCCAAAAAAACTTCTCTAAAGTCTATAAGATGAAGTTCTTTTAGAGGCAAAAACTCATTTCCTTGAAAATTTTATTTCATAATACTATTTCAGAAGCCCAATACAAGAGCCTGGCATCTTTGTGACATTAGATGATTTTAGAATCCTCATTTTAATCAAACAAACAAACAAAATGGCAGAAAAACAGCCAGAGAGAGAAAATAATTGCAAAAGCTTCCGGTTACTACATGTTTATGAATAACTTAACTATCATTTGAAGATATTTGAGTCTGCATCTTGTTTTGCTAAGTTGTAAGAAATTAGTGAATAAACACCAGACATACAGGAGGGAGATAAATAAGCACAATTCAGTAGTTTTCATACATGTTACACACTCATTTTTTTAAAAAACCCTGCCCAAGTTTCAGTGAGACTGGAATAATTGAGTATTTTTTTAAACAGTTTCTGAAGCATGAAGTGAAATTCTGACTCAGTGATTTCCATTGATGGAGAGCACATGACTGGACCTGGTTACCTCACTCAAATGAACAGTGACGAAGCTATTTCCAGGTTTAAATAAAATAAAGGGGTTTCAGTCAGTGACGGATTCATTACCATTTGAAAGGAGCAAGTCTGAACAATTAATATCCCCTATTTAAGTGGAATCTGTTCTTTAGTGAGCTCTTCCAGTTTGTCAATTAAGAAATTGAATCTCCCAGGGATAAAAAAAAATCAATCAATCACAGCGAAAAGAAAATGTATTTTTTTTTTCTTTACAATCTGCTTTTGAAAAACAAAAAACAAAAAACCCTAACATAATAGGAATTACAGGATTCTCAAACATCACGGAGTTAAAACTTGATAAGGAATGAATTATGAAATATAACACATTTTAATCAAGCAACAGCAGTTTGTCTTCATATCCAGAAAGAATATTGCTCTATGAACTCCTGATAAATTCATCAGACAAAATTTTAATTTGAGCTGTACTGTATGTCTAAGAGAGCTAACATTATATAATTTAAAGATTTGTTTCCTATGAAATACAACAATATGATGTAGCCGTTTGAATGTTGTTACCCCTTGCTTTCTGCTTTTTTTTCAGAAAATCTCATAGAAACTGTATTATTATTATTATTATTATTATTATTATTATTCATAGTCAATCCAATTTATATGTATGCATCTACTAAGTAAGTAGCAACCTGCAATTAATGTCATAATCTGTGGAACCTGATCTTGACCTATTCATCAAATGGACCACCAGGTGAGGATAGGGCCAGCAGCCTGCTGAGTTTTTATTTAAAATAAATTAGAGTTGCCACTTCTGATCAATACCATGGCATACTTCTGAACATCATCTCTGGTGAGGAAAGCAAACATTTAACAGACTCCCAGTCAGACAGTTCCATCAACAGATGACCCACTGACTTTGCACCATGTTTGCTGCCAACTAGCTGCACAGTGTGATAAATTTGGTTTTATGGATCTAAAGCAGTAATAACAAATACTCTAGTCAGCTGATGAGGTTGAGATACTGATAGTTGCAACTTTATGTCATCTCTAAGATCCTAAGCAGAAATCAGTTGTGTTTTGAGAGTTAAAGCTTAAAGCAAGCAGTGACCAATCTAACCACAAAAGTCAGACTTCAGTTTTATTAATTTACCCAGCTGGGGTTGTTTGTTTTTTTTTTTAAATCACTGAATCGTTCAAGGTAAAGTTACTTGTGCAAGTGGAAAATCTATGCTAGTAGTAGTTAAATGATGTGTAAAATTTATATGAAATATTTAAACTATGCTATTTCTAGCAAAAACTAAAGTAATTTGTTCACTAATTTGCTATTTTCAATGTTGCCTTCTTTTCTGTTATTTAATTAATCTCTCTTTCCAACAACAATTTTAGATAAGAACGGAAAGTTATTGGTAAAGCATTAAAGAAAGAGGACATCTACCAGCATATTATCTCACAAACAGACCTACATTAATCTTTGTCTGTAGGCATCATCTTGGTTTAGCCCAAAATCAGTTATCCTTTTTAGGACTAAACTAAGGCAACCAGTGGTCCAATGGCAGACTACCATGCTGATAGGTTGAAGGTCAAAGTTCAAAACTGGTTCAGTTTGACATATTTCCCTGGCCTAGTTTCTTCTTCACCATCTGGTCCTGTGAATTTCTTATGATTTCCTCCCACATCTAAAAATGAGGAATTCTAGTAAGCTTTTCCAAGTATATGAGCCCCAACAGTAACTAGGAAACTTGCTTGGTCAACAAGGTTAATTAATACCCCACAGCTCACTGCTGAGAAATATCCTTCAACTTCTAAAGCCAGGGCAAGGGTTTGTTATGGTGACAGAAAAAAAAAATCAGGAAAGCATAGATAGTTCATTTGCTATTGAGAAGTGATGCAAATTCCTGAAGAACAATGCCTACAAATATAATCCTTAAACATGAATAAAGTTCCACAAGCTATGGGGAAAAAAACAAACTAACATTTAAATAAAAAGAAAAGGCTAAAATGTGTGAAGAATTACAGATAAATTATGGTAGCTATCTGAAAAGTCTTTGATTTGGAACATCTGTTGCTTTAGAAACATGCTTCACTTGTTTTCATACATGATTCAGGGGCATCTTCAAAATGCTGCTGCCAGAAAGGTGATTATTATTCAAGTAAAGCTCTCTGTCTTTCTGTAAGTTTCAACCCAGAGTCACACAACAGAAGTCGAAATTAAATTACCTTCCTTTTCAATAATTTGGAAAAGTAATAGCTGTAGATTTTTTTTTTAAATTTGCATTAGAAATCTGTCCTTATCCTCTGGCTAGGGAACATATGCAACTTCACACACACTTCCTCCTTTCGCATGACACAACAAAAAAAAAGAGAGAGAGAGAGAGATGTGACCTCTAGCATCTCACACACAGAGACTCTGAACTTCTCAATGATAAAACTAATGAAAATCTAACTTTTTTCTTACACAGTAACTGGCAATGACAACATCCAAGCAAGCAAAGAACAAGGCAGAAACAGGAAACGAAACATGTCAGGCTACACAAGGATTTAATTCCATATCAGATAATCAAAGTTTAATTAAAATAAAGAAAAATACCAAACAACTACAAAAATGCCATAAAAAATCAGAAAACTTTTGAAACAAAAATTTTACTATGATAAAAAACAAAACAAACCATTCTGCATAAAAGTATTGTGGCATGATTACTTTACCACAGAATATTACAAGAACAACCATATGCAAAGCTTGCTTCCACTTGTGTATTACGAACTGTACCAGAAATGTCCAACTGAAACTAAACTGAAATAGGAATTGCCATAATCATTGGCTCCATTTACACTTTTACAAAAAATATATGATCAGTCAATTTATCATGTTGATCATTTATGGTAATGTGTGATTAATATTTGTTGAGAATGTGGAATTTTACAATGATGAGATTTTTTTAACACTTTAGTAAACAAATTTTTATTGAAATACACAAACAAAACATTGTCATTTAACAATAAAATAAGATGGAAATAATTCATTACGAATGTTATGCACACATTTTGTGTGTTTTATAAGTAATATGTAATTCAGAAATAATAGGAATTTCATTCAGAATGTCTACATGTCGCAGTAGAGCAATGTATTAAGTGGCAGATAAAATTTAACTGGTAACATTTCTGAGACTAAACATCTTCAAAGCAGCTACAGAAACATTCTAAATAATTTCCAACACCTTACAAATGGATATGTCGCAGAAAATAAATTATTGCATTCAAATTATTTTTCTAATCAAAATTGTTTGCTACAACTACTAATTATATTCATTGCTATTATTTAGTGTTGTTTTGTAAGCAGTCCTTTTAAATTTCAGTCCTGCTATAGGAACAACAATTAGGCTTGTTACAGTTATTACTATAAACAGTTACAAGAGTAATTATCAACTAATCTGCTTGATCAAGTTTATCACAGGTATCAGCTGTAGACCAAGTTTAGAATAAACAAACATACTCATCAAAATTTCAATGCATGTGCTAAAATGTTGTCCAGCAGCAGAAGATTCATGCAGAGCTTTGGAAATTATTTGTCTAGAATAAGTGTAGAAATATGGAGTCTACTAACTGACAATGTACACTTTTCCAAGTGTAAAGAGTAGAAGTGATCTCTACCTTGACCCTGAAAGATGAGAGAGATGGGTTGGTTTTACCTTTAAAACGTTGTCTGGAGTTCCAAGTGGTCTTAAGCTGAGACACTCCAAGCACCAGTCCACTGCACAAAGCGGTAGATGCTGCACAGGCAATTTCAGTCAGATGCACTGTACAAGCCAACTTCCTTCCTGTCACGCATGCCTTTACAATATTGCTGAAGAAAAATAGTTTCTTAATTTTACAAGATTAATTATACTGCACATCAATCCACAATTTAAGCCAGCTGCTTTAAAAAAAAACAAAAAAACAAATTAATATTTATCAGCTGACCAAATAAAAGCATAGCAGCTTGGCAGTCATGTCACAATCAGGAAAGGTATCAGGACCAAGAGGGAGCAACAGAGGTGATGCCAAAAAAGTGCCTACATGGACCAAAAGTCTATCAACCAATATATTTTAATGTTTTTATTGTAGAAAAATGTTCCCTGTACCATTATAAATTATGAAGTATCATGTCTGCCTACATCAGCTAAAAACAGTGAAAACTTATTTTCAGACCTATAAATAAGCATCAAAGACATGACCAGTAATGGCCAGTTAAGAGTACTATCCTACCTTCAAAATGAATTTTCATCAGACTGACAAGAACATGTCACCATAACAGTGACCATAAAGTCAGCCCTTGTAGAGTTACTGTACCTTTCTCACTCTTTGTTGGTCATTATTCACCCCACCCCAACCAGGCAGGTCTGTGAATAAATCCATCAGTATATACTTAATCCCAGCTACATGCTCCATGGTTTGGTCCCCAGGTATCATTTCGTGTAAAGCCAGCAGGGTGTGCTTTCTTGACCAACTATTCTGGTCCTGTCTGCTCTGGTTGACTCCTGCTGTTAATGGTTTTTCTTGGATAATAACCTATTCCATCCAAAATATATCATTGGCATCCCATGGGCAGCTTATCTATTGCATTGTTGATATATGCAGTAATATCCAAGACATTAGATACAATTAATTAGTCTCCCAAATTCTAGACAGCCATAGAAATCATGCATTGTGAATGGATTCCTGCACTAGAACAAAACAAAAATATAAATAGCAAAGTTAAAATAACAGATCATGCCTTTAACATACTATTTTCTCATTAACCAGCTTAACAGAATTACCTTAACAAATTAGTAGCTTCCTTTTGTGGCTGATAAACAGGTACACAGGTGAGAGAAGAAACATTTTCCTTCCTGCCACCAAACTGCAAGGCTAGTGAAAGCCAATACTGTATTTCCTCACAATGATACTGAAAGTGTCCAGCGTGTAGGCTCACATTACAGTCTGTGCTGTATTTGTTAACCTGCAACAACAATACGTCATGTCAATGTCCTTAAAAACAAGTTTCATTGCTACTCTCTTGTTTTACACATACACATAAATGGAGAAAGATTTTTAAAAATGGGCAAGCATCAAACATATCTAAACAGAAAGAACTGACCAGCCATTAATGCAATACTTTATACACCACATGTAAGTTGTTTTCCAGACAACTTGGAGATCAAACACCTATTGTAAATAACCAAATGATTGAAGATTTCCAGTACTGTCTTAATATTTTTCTGACATTAGGAAAATTAAAAGTGGTATGAGAAAAAAGTACCTCAACAGACAAAATTCTGTTGCTCTCTTTACCTTCATTCTTGTGCTTCAGAGATGTCTGTATTGATCATAGTAAGTAGACTGCAGCTCAAACTTGTGCCAATTTGTGCATATTACAAAGCTTAGTTTTCACATTCATGCACACCCAGAGTGATCAGCTGCTATTTAAAATAAGTCACAAAGTGCACGGTACCAGCATGCTTAAGCAATATCAGAATCAGCGAAAGCAGCAAGCTTTCCACCATCTAATCTATTTCTTCCTTGATATCAACACTATCTAACAGAAGCATAATAGTGAGCCAAACCATAGCGTCAATGAAAAAAAACAAACACCAAGAAATAAATAAATTTAACAACAAAATACGTTAAATTTTAAAAAATTGCTAAAGATCCCTTAATTTAAAAAACAATCAGTGTATATTGAAATAAGAATTTTAAGATAAGACAACTGAAAACCATGTCCACTGCACAGATACTTAAGGGATAGTAAAAAATCCAAACAACCAAACAGCTACTCAGTGAAGCATGTCTTTGCACACCAGATGGTTTTTCTAATATACAGCACACCACAATGATAGATAAATAGACAAATGCATCATATAACCCTTGGATAGCAGAGGAATTCTATCCTTAAGAACAACAGAATTTTTAATTCTAATAAAAGCTTTAATTGAAACTATTAAATTAATATAAGGATGTAATCTTTTAGCAAAAGTCCACACTTTCTTTTTTAACAAACAATAAGAGGTGTGCTAAATTTTGAAATCAAAGAATCATGGATAAAGAAAAACCATTTTACAAAAAAATCATAACATGAAGAATTAGCCTTTCCCATTTCTCCAAACAATACCAGATGTCCTAAAATAACTATTTTGTATCAAGGAAGGTTTCTTTCTTTTCAGTAACAAATTCTGCATAGTCTTCTTGATAACTTGTATTATTATGCTCATTTCATTATTTTCTGGTCTTTCTATTTATTCATTTTTTTTGGTAAATCCCTTCGCACCTAGTTGACAAAATAACTATGTAGCTGAAATACCAGAACAAAATGAGCAGTAACCTGGAGTAAAACAATTACTTAAATTAATGTACCTTTGTTTCTTTCATAAACAGCGCTGTCTATTTATTATTTATTTTATTATTTTTGGTGTTTTGATGTATGTTTACTAGATTCCACACAAAAAGTCTGCGACATTCCAGGTAATCAGTGCTTGCCATGCAATTAGAAAATTTATTATCTGGTGGGCATTGTCTATCTTAGACTCAGACAGTGCTTAAAGATAAAAAAACCTGCCCACCATCCCTGGCACCATTAATGCTGTGGCATCAACACAACACACCATCTCTTGTTGAATCAAGCTGTGAAAATCAGACTAGGAATTATGGGTACAAAAATGAACGAACGAATAAACCAACCTCAGTTCCAGTCGCAAGCCAGATTTTAAGTAAATATAAAAATGTATGTGAATTGTATCGTGGAAATGTTAGTAAAATAATCGATAAAAAAATATATTAATGACAATTCATTATTGTAGATTTCTACTAAGAGAGTTTTGTTGTTGTTGTTGTTTTTTCATATTTAACTGCACTATTTTCTGTAAATAAATAGTTGACATTTTCAATAAGAATTCACTTCTTAATCTGATAGTTACCTGAAAAAAAAAACCTATACTGAATTATATTCAGATTCAGTGATTGCTCTCATCTGTTGTTGTTTGATAGTTTTTGTTTTGTTTAAATGAGGTCTACAATGAATTATATTCATAACAAAACCCACATAACAAGGATAATTGCTGTTAGTCAAAGTCTGGAAATGAAAACTAACTTAAGTATCCACAATGTACAGATGATGGAGCAGTATTTTAAAAGAAAATGCAACATCAAACCAATGCTTGCTGACATGGGAGTATCATCAAAGCTAAGTAAAACTGAAGGCTTGCCTACAGTTTGAAAACGAAGTTGTATGGCGTGTTCTTCTCACACAGTCGAGACAAAGTAGCGTAGGTGATAACAACTGTACGCACACCTTGGACAAAGGAAAAGCTGCATTCTGAAATATAACCTGCACGTCACCATCATTAGCAATAGAGAAAGAAAAAAAAACAAATAAATGAACAAAAATAAGAAAAAATATATAATCAACAAAATTCACCTGTAACAAGTTGAATATTCATTATTTAAAAAAAAATTGTAATGAAGGGGAAATGACAAAATTTCTGAAAAATAGATTTTTTTTTAAAATTGTTAAAATTAAAATCAACAACCACAGCAGGAAGACAAAGTAAAGGAAATATGAAATGTACATACTGCATTTACACAGAAACATTCAGCCTAGGATTGTTTAGCTTTCTATGGTTAAAAACTGTTTGTTTGTTGATGAAAAGGTCATTTTGAACTACAGCTACTCTTTTCCCCTATCTCATCTTGGACAGGACTCTATTTTAGTGTACCATGATGACCTGTGGAAAGATGCATTCAATGGCAGATAGACAGTATGAAGAAAATAAATGCTTTCATCACTCAGCCAGAAAAATAGTGACAGAGGTGAAAAGATCTAAAGGCTGTACTAGTCACATATAGAATCTAATTCTGAAAAGTTACTTCATAAGTTTACATCTACACTAAGTAACAAAAATAAAAAGTGAACAAAATGTTCAAACATCCAGTCAATATTATCCTACCTCCCTTATGCTATAAACATCCACTGTCTAAACATTTAAGTTGAATACATGGTTTTAATACTAAAAATGTATACAACACAAATAAAAGTTTAGGTTAGTTTTAGTGCATGGAAATAACAACAGACTTTTAACCATAGAACAGATATTTTCTCATGATCCGTACTCCAACAGTGTCTTTTGGCACCTAATGATTAAATGCTAGAGAAAAATAATAAGTTATGCCTATTTGTAGTTTTTCCTTTCCCTTTTAAACAAGAATATGCCATATTGATGGATGCTCAACTGGTCTTAATACATATCATTTATCCCACAGTTCAGAAACTTCACTAAACATCCACATGGCACGTTTCTGTACTAATGCTATTATTACTGATCAACTATTTATTAAATGTTCAGAACAAAGTTTATATGGCATGATTTTATAAAAAAAGAAAAGAAAATATTCCATAAAATAACAGAAGTGACAACTTATTTTGTTACTGTGTAGTACAGTAATGGTACACCTTATTTTTACTATTAGCAAGGTTTACCAAAGTTCAAAAATATTAGCAGCATTATTTTACCATAATTTGTTCTGAACAAATTATCGTAAATGTTAAACAGCAATGGAATCTTATAAAACCAATGTCATTTTAAGATCTGGTAATTAATTGCTTAAAATCTGTAGCAAATAAAGATGACGACGACGAAGAGAATATAGCAAGGGAGACTGGAAAATAAATAAATAGCTTCATAATAACAGCGATGATTTAATCATAAAATTAAATGCCCAGCAATAACATTGTGTAAAATAAAATAAAATTACACATGGCCAGTGATCGCTATAGAAAGACATGCATGCCTCTCTATAGGATCTGCTATCCTGAAACAGCCACACAGCAGCAGGTGATGTATTGTCAAGTTGTAAAAACGGTTAATTTTAATAACCAACTTGTATTTTGACAGCTGCGTGGGTAATGAAAGAGCTAGAGGACCCTGAACCCTGCTGATTAAAACCATTAAGCAATATAAAAAAGTCACTCAATATATTTTAGCCACAGCCCAGTATTGTGTTTTCTTCCCTCCAGGGCACAATGCCGGTGCTTTGATTAGGGCTCAGCAGAAACGCTGCAGCCAGTGATGTGTGTGACTGTGGAGAAATCCATTACCAACTGAATATGACACAGCTCCAAGATAAATGCGGAGATGGATGCTGAGTCAAAGTGGGCCCATTAAACCAGGTGGACAACAGCAGCAGCTATGCTGCATACATCAACCTCAACAGTGATGGATGGAAACTTTCTGCCCTACTTTTTAACTTTTTTTTTTTTCTTTTTTAGCTTTCCATTCACTTTAGTAATCTGGAAAACTGTGTAGGTTTGTATCACAAATCTTTTGAAAAAGTCAGCTAGCTATTCAAAGCAACATTCTAGCTTGCTTTTTGTTAGCTTCCTCAACTATAAAAGGACAAAATAAGGTATTGGCTAATAGAAGCCAGCTGTAACAAGGCAGAATAAAATGTCTCAGTAGTTAGACACAGTCTAGCCTAAATGAATGATGACCCCTAACATTTAATCTCTATTTTAGCTACACATACTAATCTGACTTTAAAATAACAGTACCAACACAGCATCTTCCCCAATATTATAGGTGAGCAAACTTTTGATTCAGCTCACCCCCCTGTATGAAAACCCAATTAAGACATTTAACAGTGAAAAGGTCCCATACAATATTTCCTTATTATTTTATATTGGCTTATTTCATAAAAAATGGAAACAGTTGATTATTGGCACCCAGGTATCTAAAAGTTAGAAGAAAACTAATTGACTACAAGATTCATGTTTAACTGCATAGACAGCAATTCTGCTGATCAACAAAACATTTTACTCCTCTGTAACCAAAATATAGAGAAAGAATATCACAAAAAGAATCAATGATGACAATAAACCAGGTGTAGCCAAATGTAGCATAGTAATGGCAGTTATGAGGCAGCAGAAATCCATTGCAGCTTACACAAGTTGTCATTAGAAAAGCAATTTTTATTAATAGAATTATAAATGGCATAAAATAAATATTGATAGTTATAGTGTAAACCAGTTAAAACTGAAACTAATAAAATATTTCTTTTTTTGGCAGGGCCCTTTAGCAAATAAACTACAATATGGCAACAAGCCATCATAGCCTATACAAGGTATCCATGTTTGAGAGGAGTCAATGCCATCATACACTGAGATACAGAAGTTAAGCTACAAGCGAAAAAAAAAAAAAAAACTTCAAGTGGGTTCAATTTTTAATCACCAAATGATCAACACAAATTCCTCTTCATGTAACAATGTAACACAACTTTTCTAAAAAATATGTAAATTACAAATAAATTTTACAGATGTAAAGAAAACAAGCAGGGTTTTAATTAAAAAAACAAGGAGAAATTCTAACAGAGAATGTAAAAAAAAAAATGAATTAAAAGTAATCAACAGATGAGGTCCCCTCCCTGACAGCAATACACAACTTACAAAGGCTTTGCATGCTGCTTATAACCCAATCAACAAGATCAGTGGGTAATAAAGTACATTGTATTATCAGAGAAGTTTGAAGTTCTTTGAATGATGTCAGGGGTGAGGAGTTGGAGAGGCTACATGTCTTAGAGCATCCCAAACATTCTCAGTAGGATTTAGCTCAAATCTTGAAGATATTGGTGCCTTATGTGGATGGGAACTGTTGTTTTACTTGAAATTAGCTCCAAATGTACCTGCATATGATCTGCTATAGGGATTTTGGATACAGGATCTCGTCCCTCTATCTGATCACAGCTAGTGTGCTTCCCTGAAACATGCAGATTTGTACACTTGTCCAATATAATTCCTGCTCAGACCATCATATTTCCACCACCATAGTTATTCCTTTCCATATTTGTGCACTGGTTGCACATTCCACATTCCCTACAGATTAGTATGCACCAAGTCGTATTGAAGGCAAAATCTTGACTTGTCAGTAAAGAGAACATGACTCCAGTCATGGGGATGTCCAAGCAACATGTTTACACCACCAAAATACACATAGTTTTGCAAAGAACTCTCTTTCTTGCAGCCTCCTGCATATGGATGAGGCTGATACCAATCTATCTGTAGCTGTAGAAAGATCAGAACAAAGTTGGGTCATTGTTGAAGTTCTCCTTTACTGAGCCAAAAGTGACACACAGCAATTATCCACTGGGATTGTGACCCATGGTCAACTTTGAACTGGCCTGGACAATGTCTCCATAGCTGAGAAACTACACTTTAGAATTTTCCAAACTAGTTGTAACACTGCCCTTCAAAACAATTATTCTAACAAAAAACCAAAATTGATATAAAAACGAAATTAGTTTTTTTCATTTATTTATACCAAAAACTAATATACATGTTTCTACCAGAACTCATTTACATATTTCTTTGATAAAAGTTGTGTTGCATGAGAAGTTTGTATTGAACTTTTGGTAAATAAAACTAACCATTTTGAAAATATTTTTCTTTTACTTATACAAAGTTTCCACCTTAAAAAAGTATCACATGCCCAGTTCTTGAACTGATCAGCATTCTGAAGCTGGTAAACTATTACCCCATATGTTAATGGTCTAATGACTAAAGAAATCAATATCTGCTTTAGGTTATTATAGATTAACCATATTTGTGATCTTACACAAAGTGCATATGTGTACAATATAATTTTGTATTTCACTATCAAATGTATAGAAGTTTCTGATGGCATTTATTATATTGTGAAGAAAATGTCTTCCAAATGAGTAGTGAGGGTTTCTTTAATTCTAGTGCAAGGTCTAACACCACTACTCATGTCCACCAACAATTACAATTTTAATGTGCTAGAAAATACAAAAGAACAAGAGAAAATTTTTTAGTACTTTTATTTCCTTTTGCAGTTTCACAAATATAATCTGGAAATGCCTTTAAATGTCTGCTGATATCTTTATTATTTATGTAAGTGGACCTGATTATTGCCAAACCTTTAAACTGAAATGCAGTGATGTAATAAAGAATTAATTTGATCATAGTGTAATCAACTTACCTGTAGTTTTAACTGTAATTTGTTCAAGCCTGCAAATTTTCTCTGCATGGACTTTGTAGAAAATTCTGGAACAAATACAAATAGTGCTTATTGGTTTTATCTTTTTTTTTTATTTAGTCTACAAATAATCTAAAATAATTTAAGTTTTTCAAATAAATACTCTCTAAAATGAAAAGAAAAGAAAAGTATAATGAAGCTGTCAGACACACAAGATTCTAAATTCTTGGAGTAAATTAATTTTAAAAGATAACTATTTTCTTGTTATATTGATGTCCAGATTTTTCCAAACTGTGTGTGTGTGAAAAAAACTGTATATGCAAGTGAAGGCAATCATTAAGAAAGCATTACATCAATCTGTTTATGAATGTAGACTTTAGGAAATCCAGCAATACTTGGTGAGTTGTCATTTCAGTAAAATAGAAATCCATTATTAAAACAATAAAAAATACAAATCTTTAAATCTCGCTTTTGTTGCTAATATGATGATGTTTACCTTCAATGAGCAAACTGGCCACAACCTGTATACACTCATCCTGATTGCTCTGGTCATGAAGTTCAATATGGAATGTTTTCAAGTTAACAGAAATACTACTGAAATAAAGACAAAACCAATCAATGCTAAGAGCAAAACATGAGATTGTCATTAAAAAGACTTTAGAGCATGATTATAGACTCTTCATAGCAGCTGCAACTATGTTGCATAAAGCCAAATAATAGCAATGTCACTAAGGAGATGTTTTTGGCTAATTGGTTGACTCTCAGAATTGAAAACAGATTCAGCTACACCAACCTAATAAACATACAGAATTATCAGAAAATTTTAGCTCAACTCACTCACCTAACACATAACATGCAGACTATTAGAAATCTGTCAGCTCAACTTTCACATTACAATGATGGTCAAATGAGCAAAATTTACAGAGTAATACTTTGAAGATCTTAAAGAACTTTTTTTAATTTTTCACTACTTTTTTTAATTTGAAAAATATATCATTCCCAAATCCTTTTTTGTTTCTAGAATATCATAAGGAGAGTCATGACTCTGTTTTTCTCCACTATGTTGTTTTTTGTTAGTGGCCAGTTAAATAATAGTGATATCAATCATAGCTCACAAGACATGAATTTTGAGGTAGTAACAGCAAACAAATCAGCATCATACATTTTCAAAGTTGTCTAGCATGTATGCCAAACATTTCAAAGCAATGTGTACAAAACTATATATATATATAGTCAATGACAATTGATCAAATGATTGCCAGATGCACAGTTGTAGCCATATTCCTGGACAAACCACTGTAGCATTAGTGAATTGTTTGATGAGACTTTAATGGGGAGATGTTTACAATAAAGTAAAGGAACTGCTTTAGAGCTTTCTTTGAGTATCTAATAAATTTTAAAATTTTAACACATGGATGAAATCACTTTTACAAATAGTAAGCAAGTCCAAGCAAGATGGGGAAAAAAAAGCATCTAACACAACAGAAAAACAATAATCTCACCTTCGTTTCCTTTCTCTCTCAATCTTCACACTGAGATCGGTTATATCAATACCAACTTCCTAAAGAAAAAACAAAACAAAAAATTATTAATTCACTTTGTTGCATAGCTTGAGTATAAACCATACTGCCATAATGACCAGTAGCTCTGAGTAGTTTGTCCCTATTAAATAATAAAACCTACATAATTTCTAAAGTTGCTGTATATCACTCATATGAGTGGATTATTGCAAGCATACAAGCAAGAGTAGAATCTACTAGAAGTCTTCTAGATATTAGTGTCAGAAAACTGATAAAGAACAACAAGGGAAAACAATAAACAATGAACAGACCAGAATTAGTGAGGACCAAACCATAATCATCACCATGACAAGCCAGTTTGCTATGCTAACCAACCACTCTATATCATTAGATGACTCAGTTAATCACTCAAATGAATACCAAGCCAGCTATTCAACTAAAAGAGTTGACACAGCATGTTTTTCAGACAAAATTGAGGATTCATCTGTTGTTAAATCCACATTAAACAAAAACACAAAAATAATTAACTTTGAGCTAATATACAGTTAAAAATTTGAAATCTTGAAAACCAAAAGTTTTTTTTTAAATATTTCATATAAAATTCAAAAAATGTATTCCAAAAACCAACACGTGTTGTTGATTCTCAACCCTGCAGCTTTGTTTTGGTGGCATTATTGGTCCCAGCTATGTTTACATCTGAACACATGATATGACCCTTTTGGAAGCTGCTTGTTCCATTGTATTTTATTCTATTGATTTGAACCCCTCATCTTAATTATGTTCAAAAGAAAAGGAAACATGGATAAGGGAAATATTTTTAAAATTAAGAGGAAGCATCAAGCACTAAGTATTGCTAAGAAGGTCGAGTTAGTTAAGATACTAGATTGCAATGCATCAGTCAAGCGTCTGTGTGAGGAATATGATGCTGATACAACAACAATTTATGATCTGAAAAAACAAAGAAAATATTATTATTTTATGCTGACAGTGATACTAAGGAAGCCATGCACAGCTACAAAACTTTGCACCAGCCAAAAAAGTGTCTGTGATAGGCTACCCACAAAATCCAAAATGGCTAAGGTGCCAAGCATCTGGGTTTGAGAATTTGTACTATATTAAAGTTTTGTTGTTTAATTTCTATTCTCTGACAGAATATCAATCATCAATTTACAGGAATAGTAATCAAAAAGAAGCTAATCGTAATAAATGATAGTCCAGATTAAAAAATAAGTAGATCACAAATGCTATGAATTAATTCTTCAGTAAAATATACTCCCAAAAATGTGTAATAGCAGCCTACTTTTTATGATAATAGAATAATCAACCTACACTGGTTTAAACTGACTATTAGGTAGTTGGGATAAATCAAATTTGCTGGTAAGACAGTAAATATTTCTATTGGAATCTTTTTCAGATGAAAGAGTTAATTACTTTGTATTTGGATGTTTCTGAAGAACCTTTCAAGATTGTTACACTGCCTTTTGTTGTTATAATCCAGTGCAACTCAGACCAGCTGTGGACAAAAGCATCCGATTATCATTACTTGTGAAAACTGAATCAAAGTGGCTATAGCAACAGTGCTTGACAACCAATCAATAATCTATTTATTACAGCACAAAAGTCTAAGGAAGCAGGGTGGTTGCTATATCAGACATTAGTGATCCTGGTCCAGATAACATTCTACAATGCCTCATCAGCTTAATTTTGGAATTATCTTTGCCTCACTCATCCCATCTTCTACACTGTATTAACAAAATAAAAACTTATAATATACACAACAGTAAACTTCATTTCCAGTAAAATAAATAAATAAAGCTGATGTATAATGCCTTTTACATATCAAATTTCTTCTTGTTTAGTTCACTTTAGTAAACCTTTACTTGTATAAATAAATGCCAATAGCTATAAAAACAACATTTTCTTAAAAAAAAAAAAACACTTTTGTTATTGGTAGATAAAAAGTTAAACTTTTATCTTTGCTTTAAATTGAACACTAATAATTTGATTTCTTTTTTGTTTTTCTTGCATAGTTCCAATTCAATAACTGATTATTTTTCTTTAATAAAGTGCTTGCTAATGCAGCAAAAATGTTGCAGATGAGTGAACGCCAAGTAGAAATCTGCAGACAAATGAACCAAAAAAATACTTGCTAATAACCTTGATAATAAAGGTAAATCTGCACATTCATTTATTAGGCTATTACATGAAGTATGAACCCCTAAAACAAATCATTCCATCAAAACATCTTTTATGCAGGAGAATGGTACATTTTATGGCTGCCATTACAGTGTGAATCAGAAGCTAGTGCTACCAGTTTTTTCATAGCTTGCAGCAGATTAAGCCAACTCCTGCCATGCCTACTGATCTATTATCACCGCCTGTTCAATTAAAGACAGACATGCAGATAGTAGTAGAGAGTTTGGATTGGCCAAACTAACTATAGGGAATCTATTGGAAAAATGTGTTAAAGGTCACAGTCTAAAAAAGCAACTTTAGAGCTAATAATTAATTATGACAATACAGTAAACAGGCCATTATGAATAATGAGTCAGAAGCAAATGTATTAACAAAATGTGCCCTAGGGCATCTCTAAAATAACTAATTTTCTGCATACAATTCTGTACACGAAATCGATCTGTCTGGTACTATACAAACTAGATTTGTAAATTAGAGCATAAATCCTGATTTAGTATTAAACCAAAATGCACTATTATCAAGTTTATCCAAGCTATCTCCATGACTGATATTGGCATAGGTATCAGTGAATTCTAAGCCAGTGTTGAGAAATCTACTGTAAATACTCCACCAATATAACAGTTGGACCCAGATTGATAGGAGGACATTGTTCCTGAAAAACACCATGTAAGCTGAAACCATATAACTTGAAGCATTAAGTCTATGGAAAATAGGGACCTGAGACCAATATTTCATAATCTTATTTCATAATAAAAGGATAGGTAAACACAAAACAATGGAATTAATACTCTTATTAAAACTTTTATTCACAAATGACAACCTGATGAAATTTAAAATTAATAAATCCTTTTATACCTACAAATTTCAAAACAGATTATTCATCTATTGAAGGATCAACTGGATCCTCCTTCCAAGGTGCTGGCAGACTCTAAAGAGGCATGCTGAGGCTTCAAAAAAAAAGTTAATCTCTGCTGCTTCACATTCCTGTCCAGTTCCTTCTGCAACTCCTTGTAACATGAGAGTTGTTGATCTAAGCTCCTCTTAAAATTAAGACTCCTTCACATGATGGGGTCAAAATTCAGGATCTCTCAAATGGCTTTAGCAGTGATGGCTGCCTTAGCAAGCTCTGTCTCTTCCTCTACCTCACTGTCACTGCTCAAACATTCCTAGTTTGCTGGTTCCTTTTGGTGGTAACTAATAAGCTGTACCACCTCTGCATATTCAATGTCTTCAAATCCCTCATCTTCCAGCTGTTTGGCCAGTCTCACAAGATTAATGTCTTCACTGTCAATGGTGGAAAGCCTCTGAAGTTAACAATCTCATGCCAGAGTTTGTGCCAACAGGTATTCAAAGTTGAAGGTTTGACCTCTGCTTTCTAGATTATGCTGGTGCAGTCCAAAACGTTGTATTGCTACCAACACTACTCCCTGCATTGATTGCATCCAGTGCCTGTCTGTAGAGTTTCCTGATGTAATAAGACTTGAAAATCTTAATAATGCCCTGGTCCATAAATTGTAAAATTGATGTCATGTTGGGAGGCAAAAAATAGCAGAAATGTTAGGATCAACAAATGATGACTCTGACATGTGACTTGTCACACTGTCCAACCCAAGAACTGCCCTGAACAAGAAATTCTTTCACTTCCAGTACAAATAAGTTCTGCGGCCAGTCCTCAAAAACAGCATGCATGACCCAGGTTTTCTTATTGGAATGCCACACAACCAGCAAACATTTCTTGTTTTATCCTTTAGTGCACATGGATTTTCAGCTCTGTACACTAAATGGGTTTACACTTAAAGTCCCTGAAGCATTTGCACAAAATAAAAGGGTTAATCTATCCTAATATGCTTTGAAACCACTAGTTATACTTTGTTTTTTGGTTAAATAAGTCCTGTTGCCCATTTTCTTGTTAAAAAGATTAGTTTATCTTTAATAAATTCTAAAAACTCTTGTTTAAAATTTCTAGCACTTCCCATATTGGCAGATCTAGATTTGCCTTGTATTTTTACATTTCACAGATCATAGCACTAAACAAATCTGTACAGCCAATCCAAGCTAGCAGTGAATGGTTTGGTGTCACAACTTTTTCCTTCACTTCTAGGCATGTGTTCACACAGAGACAAAGCTTTACCTTAATTACCGCACCATCGACAACTGATCCTTTTGTACTGATCATTTCATTAATGCAAAGATTAAGGAGTTTCTCAACCTTATCTAAATGAGAAATTGTCTCCAAGGAAACTCAAACTCATCAGAGTTGTTTTTAGTCTCTAATTTTTTTAAAAATGTTATGCACAGTTGATTCATTTAAATTACATTGGCAAACAATTGATGCAAGACTATTACCCTTCCTTAACTTATCTTTCTATTTTCTGGGTCAGGGTTATAGACTTGCATGCTTTTTTTGGCACAACATCACAAGGTTTCTTCGGTGCCATTTTAAAAACAGAAAATTCATTTTGCCTGAGATTGCTATGATGTCAGAGGTATTTTCCCAGGTATTGCACTGCAGGCAAGTCTAGGGTTAACCAAACACAATGGGAAATCTGTGAAGAACAAAAGGTGATGCTAACATTAAGGAAGCTGAAACCTGTGTCTGTCTGAGTGGCAGACTCCAAATTAACAACCACTCTACTATGCACCAAAAACATGAAGCAGGGTATCACGTGAGTTGAAACATTGGTCACATTATACAAACTGCATATATGTGAATCAGTTTAACCTGAACCCGTATAACTTGGGGTCTGACTATAATTATCTTTAGTTTATTACATAAAAACAACAGAACAGGTTTATCCAGTTTTCAAAAACTTACTTAGTACATTGCCTTTCTAGAAAATTATTTATGCAACTATAATAATGGTATGTCCATGATATACCCACCATATAGCACAACAATGGACAAGGTCATCCATTACCAAGTATATGGGAAAAATTCACCAATTGCATCCCACTACCCATCAAATCTGTATCACGTAACACAAGTGGAGCTACAGAGGCTGTGACACACAGTACCTTCCTAATCCTTTAGTAATGACATATTCATATTGTTCCCACGTGTTTTGCATTACTAATGTGTTAACTAAATGCACATCAGTTAAACGCAAATACTAACTAGTGTTTCTAGGTGTTGTAAGGTAAAAACTTATGTGGTATACATGCAACTTTTTTTTTTTAGAATGGTTAAGCACCTCAGACTAACAAACTAAAGTTCATGATTGGACAGTGTTAATCATTCACTGACAACTGTATTTTCTATAACTACTAATGTAAAAAGTTTTTAATATGCCTTAACTTAATTTTACAATGATAGTTTACTATGCAGTTAAAAGAGTGAAATCCCCAATTCATTAAGTCACTATATTCAATTCCCAATGATAAAACAACATATCAAGAAAACCAAAACGATGAAAACTCTGTTTTAGTACCAGTATATCTCAACACTAAATACCTTACTACAACTAATCAAAACCAGTTTCACCTCCACAAAGTTTTCACAATCATTTGAAGCTGATTTGATTATCCAATGTGTTAGCTGAAGTAACTCTGATCCTATTCAGAGATATAGCTTATTCATAAAACTGGTATAATTCCTATAATTAGGTGCCACTTATGGTCATATAATCCAGTTAATCCAAGAATGACACAAAAACCCATCCAACAAGATTTAAATTGAAGATACATCATCTAATGTAAGAAATCTAAAGAAATATTTTATTTTGTAAACACTGGGAGACAAATAAAATGCTTTTCTGTAGGACCATTTCCAGTAGGTATCTTGAAGCATGAACTCGTTTCATTTTGTATTAATATTAAATAAGTTCATAATAAGAAAGTATGCCAGTAAAAAAACAAAAGAATAAAAAAATGTATATATGCATAGCGGTAGTCATTTTATCATTTAAGTAGGAAAGAACATGTCAAAAAGGAAAATTGCAATTATACATTTTTCTATCTTTGATAATACTATGCTCCCAATATTGATTGTTAACTATGGCTATCTCAGTGGTGTTGCTGGTGAGCCTGCAGCCCAAAGACATGCCTGAAAACCAAACAAATAACAACTCTGGTTGGGTCAAGAAAACAACCCTTTCCTAGTGTGCTTGTCTCTTTGCTTCCAATAGAAAAATTCGCTGAACTGCAAACTGCTTCATTGAAAGAGCAGCCCTCCAACCGATTCTATCCTAAGAAATGAATTCCCTCTCTCCTTTGAAGATACTGCATGGATTCAGGGAAGATTTTAGCTGATCCTTCAAAGCACTTTAACTATCTACTTGGAACATGTTTTCCTGCAGCCTGCTCCAAGTGATGGAGATTGGAAATTTGGTCATATCTTGAGCAGACCAGTGTAGTTTGGGGACTTCACATCTCAATTCCAGGAAGCTTAGACCACCTAAGAACTTGTCTGGCACTCAATCTTGTGAAGGGATTTTCATTGTTTTTGAAACATCTAAAATAAATTGGTTGTGCCTTTTGCAGATGGTCCATATTTCACAGAAATAAAGTGAACACAGAACAGATGACTGATGTGTTGCAAGCTTTGTAAATAATTTCAAGCTATGCTTACTCCAAACATACTTCTTCAAGCAACCAAATAAAATACTAGTCTTTGCAGTGATACTGTCAAAGTAGACAAAGCCAACAACAAAATTACGCCTCACTTTGTTAAGAATAATGAGTTCTCTGTATGGACTATTGTGAGCAGGTTAATACATGACTCCTGATTTTTTAAGATGACAGAGAGCCCAAATTTTCTGAAGGCTGCAGAGCAGCAGTTGGCCAGGTGTTGCAGGACAGCTTCAGTATGGACAACCAGAGCATACCCATCAGTAAATAGTTCTTCACAGACAAGGGAGTTGTAGATCTTGGAACCATTTTAAGTTAGAGTGATGCTTGTTGGTTCTACAGTAATGCCTACTCTCAAACTAATGAAGACAGTGTTAAAGAGTATACTAGCAAGCAATAGGCTGAAGTGTGTCAGAGCCATGACATCTTTGCTTAACCGAAGTTGTAATCTGGAAATTTTCGGAAGTGACCCCTTGTTTGATGACTCAAGCCATCATCACATTGTGAAATGATTTTAATTATGCTGTTGAATTTGCTAAATAGCCAAACCTAGCAGGGATTTTCTGCAGGTGTTTCCTGCTTACAGTTCAAATGCTCTGCAATTACAATTTTTCCTGTGACTCTGATGAAACCATGCTCAACAGAAATAAACAATGAGGCACATTTAATAATCTCACTGGCATGTGAATAAACTGGTGAGTTTATATGCTAGCTTTCTTAATATTATTCTACTCAGTGTTGTGGAGTTTTTACTGATTGACTTGTTTAAAACAAAAGCTGCTATCTGTATCAAATGTCATTTAACAAGTAAGTATTTTAAAATATCAGTTAGTGCATGCACAAAAAAAGGGTCAATTAAACAAGCAATGGTTAAGTTTCTGTCACATATGCCACATGCCTGTTACTAAATTATACCTGTGCATAGCACTTAATATCACACATTAAACAAGTCCTAATATGAGCAATAAAAACTAACTTGTACTAACAAAATGATACTGTTTGGTGACAAAATTAGTTATGCTATTAATAAACTAAATCTGTGCAAATTAATTTTTCATTAACATGTCAATATAATATACATAGTTGGAAGTTAGACATGATGTGTTTTAATTTTAAAAAAGTACATGGTTTGAAAAAAAAACAAACAGAGTTTGCTGACCTTTGGAATGGCTGTGATAATCTTCTGAGAATTGATTGGAATTCTCCCTGAAAAGCAAGCAAGGAGAAGATAGTCAGCAGCTAAATTTGCTCCCTCACATACTTTGAAACCCACCCATCAGCCTATCTTATTACCTGAAATTACATATCAATTCCCCTGGAAACTAAGATTACATTATCAGAGCTGTTAGTGTGGTATCTGACCAACCATGTTCCTCATGGATAAATGGATAGACCAGATTCTTCTGAGCAACTTAAGGGCACTGAGTCAAGAAATAAAATTTTAGTTCAAAGCACAATTAACTTATTGAGTAGTGTATCAAAATTATTGTCAGGAGTTACAGTAAACTTTCTTAGTTTGAGCTGACTAGAAAATGACTTGAGTGACCACAGTTAGAAACACACTAACCTCTGAGCTCTCCAATGAGAAATAATTCACAAAATTAAAACTAAAGAGGAATTCTTATTAAATAACTTTTATAATGATATTAAAAATCCACATTTCAAAAAATTTCAAAACTAGTTTCATTCTAATTTCAATAAAAAAAATCTTGAAGAAAAAGTTTAATGTTGAAATAATTGTTAACATACTGCATACTTACCTTCTTGAATGGTGGGATTCTTTTTACCTTTGATCCTTCGAATTTCTGCCAGAAAAGCTAAAAGAAAAACAGATTGCTTCATGTACAATAGATCTTTTGGCTCTCAAAGCCTATTCTGATCTATCAGTCATTCTTTCATTTAATATATAGAAAACCTGAATGAGGTCAAATCAACAAAGGAAAACAAGAGTTTTTCTTGGGGCATTTCTGGCAGCAATCATTTATCATCCAATTCCTTAAACAGATGGCAGCAGGCATCACAGAACCCCTAATTTTGAAACAATCAGATGTACGACATCTATCGAAAAAGTATCCGACCTTAGGCTGGGGAAAAAAATTACGTACTTAGTGGGGTTCAATTGCTAATCCCCCTTCAAAGTAGGCCCCTTGTGCCTCCACATACTTAGCCCAGCAATCCTCCCACTGTTTGAAGCACGTCTAGAATGCTTCTTCCAGAATGGCTCTCAGCTCCGCTGTCGCATTCTGCATGATGTCCTCTCGACTCTCAAAGTGGAAGCCTTTCAGTGGTATCTTTATTTTTCGGAGCAACCAAAAGTCAGAAGGAGCCATGTCTGGAGTAGGGAGCCTGGCGAATGAGCCAGGGCATTCTCATGATGCAGCTGCCAGTTTTGCGAGCCCCACAGATCTGGTCTCTTGCACCAAACTGCATCACGAAGATGTGGGAGGACTTCCTGATAGTACTCCTTTGTAACTGTTTGTCTTTCTGGTGCATATTCGTGATGCACAATGCCTCGGTAGTCGAAGAAAACAGTGAGCATCACCTTGATTTTGCTCCAGACCTGATGCGTTTTTTTGGGCCTTGGTGAAGTTGGGTGCTTCCACTGTGATGACTGAGCTTTGGTTTCCGGGTTGTACCTGTACACCCACGTCTCATCTCCAGTTATCTTGGTATTCTGGAACTCAGGATCAGCAGGTCCTGCGCAACCTCAAGACAAAGTAGTTGTTCCTGTAAAATCAGCTTGGGCACAAAGTTCGTTGCCACTCTGCACAAGCCAAAATTCTCCTTCAAAATTGCATGTGCAGAATCTTTACTGATCCCAACCTCGTCACCAATTTCACGCACCATCAAACGACGATCCTCCATTATCAAGGTCCACACTATCTCGATAACAACTGCATTGCGGCTTGTTGACGGCCCCCCCCCAGAACACTGGTCACTCTCCACCGATGTTGCAGCCATCTTTGAACCATTCTTTTATTTGGGTAACTCCCATGGCATTGTCACCAAAAGCCTGTTGAATTTTGTGAATTGTTTCCGCTTGGGTATCTCCGAGCTTTTGGAAAAACTTGATGCAAGATTGTTGCTCCACATGTTCCGTCTTCACAGGCGAAATGGAAATGCGATGAGTAAGTAGTACAGCACCTCACATGCTGGCTGCCTGACACCGACTGACGCATCCAGCAAGCCTGCCAAAAACTGCGCAAGTGCATGCGGCTCCACTATGCACACTTTTGCCTCCCTAACGTCATTACTTCCCATGAGAAAAAATAAAGTCGGATACTTTTTCGACAGACCTCGTATTGTTGTTTTTTTTTAACAGATAATAACCTCTGTAGAAGGAAAAACATTTTTTCTTCATATCAATGCTGTTTGCCATCAACATCAAGAAAACCAGCATCCATTGCAAAATTTGTCATGGTTTAAAGATTCACTCAGTGGTTTTGGAGGTGAATTTTGTAGGAGAAATGCTGTTGAAGAGATAATGTATTTATCTTACCTGAGCAGATCATTCAATACCAGTGGTATACCAAATATCATTAGGTCACAAATATAAGATCAATAAGAAATACTTGTAACCAGACATTAGAAAAAAATTAATTTTTAAAGTAATATTTTATTTGGCTGGAATAACCTGCTTTACCAGACAGTGGATGCAGTAAGCATTATCTTTTTTTGTTTTTCAAATTGACTAGATGGGAACTTATTGGCTAACAGGTCTTTGTACAAGTTTTAAAACTTTCCTTCCCCTCTATATCTAAAATCTAGTATTGGCAGCAAATGGTTTCTTGATTAATAAAATAAACTTTGACAGCCATCAATCAAAATCATCTTTTCTAGTAAAATTTTAATGGAATATAAAACAGTGCCCCTCAAAATTTTTAAATAATTAAGTCATTTGATTCATGAAATGACTATATATTTTAAATGAAGATAAGTGAAATATAAGAATTTTTAAAATTAAATGGTAAATTAGTAAGCAACTCACTAAACAGTAAAAGAAAAAGTCATCTTAGAAATGTTGTAGCATCCTAACCTTTGAGCAGCAAACCAAGCGAAGTAACTAAGCAAGCATCAATGAAAGTTGCTAATTTTTTTTAAACCAACCATTAGAGGTGCATCCTATCAAAAGAATTAGAATTGATAAATCGCAAACATTCCTAAGAGAAATGCTTTTCAAATTTTAGAAAAACTGCTTACAAATTTACATTTGAAGCTTTAATTATGTAAATATAACTATTTAGTTTTAATTTTTATATTTCATTACAATAATTTAATTATTCCACTGGTTTACTTCAATGAATCAGATGCCAATACATTATTGCACATTCAACTGCTACAAAGCTAGATACCATATGAAAAGATCTCTTGAAAAAAAAAACAGTGAATAAAGAAAGTTACTACTGTTTCACAACTTTGTTTGGACTGTAAATTTAGCACCTATTGTGCATTCTTTCATATGATATACAACATACAGCACCTATAATGACAGTTTTAGTGGGGAGACAGGTGGTTACTCATAGCATTTAGCATCAACAATTTTTTTTCAAATTCTAGGATATATTTTACTAATGATATAAAGTAACTTGTTTGATTCAAAGGGTCTAACAATTATCAACCCAGACATTTGGAGCAAATTATTTGTTTGTTTTTTGTGCGTGCGTACGTGCATATGAGAGACACACACACACAGATTTTTTTTTTCTTTGGTGGGTATTCTGAAACATTTCCCTTGTCATCAAGATTACAGAAAGTAGAGAGTTTCACACTGACCTTCTGAGATTGTTATCTGAGGTTTGCTGACCAGCAGGTGAAGTAACTGAAAAAAGTAAAAATTAAAATTACACTAGAACACTTATTAACTAAAAGAAAAATGGTGGAAAAAATAGCAAGATAGTAGTAAAACAAATTCATTCTCACATTTGGTAATCACCAAGAAAACTTAGAGAACAGCACAGTATGTTATCATATAATTACAAATCAAATTAAGAACCCACTTTCTTTGTTGTTTAAGATGTAAAGAATTAATTAATTATGTTATTTCCTTTCCTGAGGTAAAAAATGTTGGAAACAGGAAAAGTGGAAAGGCATTTATCTTTAAAGGATCAGAGCTATCCACTCATAGATACTTAAGCTAGTATCCTCTATAAGGTAAATACAATTAAAGCTATAGTTCACTGGCATCATGTTGTTATTTTACCATTCTAGACATTTTTGGAGATACTGCAAAATGCTCAATTTTCCATTTGTGTTGTTGCATTCATTGCTACTAGGTATAATCTGTGAAATTGCATTGTAACAAATGATTACTCATACACTTTTATAATAGAATCTTAGAGAACTACAAAGCTAAATTTTTTAAAATCATTTTAATTATTTTACATAACTATCACAAAAATTGCTTAATTCTGCATTAACATCAAATGTAAGTTAATAACTGGGTTTCTCTCTCATCTGATGATCCAAATGCTCCAGTGATACTTTATCAGATTCATGTCAGAATTTTTGAGTACTTAAGAAATTGAATGCCTTGATTCATCTTCCAAACTGGTCAATGTGTGATATGTAGTGACATCCTCCTGAAGAAAATGCCTTTAAAATATTAATGTACCAGAAAAATAAAGATGTCTGTCAAAAACACACCAGTTGTCATACCACAATACCAGATTATAGCCCATATCATAACACTTCCACTTTAAGGAAGACCTTTGGCTCACAATGGTCTTCAAAACCAGATGTGAACTCCACATGTAAAATGCTAACTTATTAGAGTATATTCTGCCAATATTGAGGGTCTTGCCAGACATCCTCTAGCCAAATCTTTTGATGTTTGTTTCATTCCTATTTGGAAATAGATTTCTTACATTGTATACTGTACACAAGTCCTTAAAGGTGATGTTGGACTGCTCTTTTGCTCATTTCTGTTACATGGGCAATGTTACCAAGAAGATATTGATAGTAAGTGTGAATATGGCAAGTATTGTCATGGTTTCACTGTTGAAAGTCTTCCAGGTCACTTTCCTGCAGCAGTGGTATTTTCCATAATGTTGACCACAGATTCATGAGAAATGTTGAGATCTTTGGCATCCCATCATTGAACTCTGGCCACACAACCTGGAGGCCTATAATATGATCTTGGATGAATGAAGATATCACAGAAACCACTTGTTTTTAGCATAGTGATTGTGCACGCTGATTATCTGCCCACCAAGATATCTGATCAAACCTGAAATATGTAAATTTCAGTCAAATACATTCATTTACAGAGATTAACAAATTAGTTTGGCAGGGCACTGCATTTTATCTTAAGGTCTATCAAATCACAAGCATAATTTTGATGAATGTGTAAAGCATCTACATCTTCTGGAATATCACTCTGTCTCAAATGTGAAATGACATCAAGATCTTTTCTTCTATTTTCCACAACTTAAAACAAAATCTCAAACATGCCTTTATGCTTGACTTCCTTTCTGTCATCCTTTGCTTACAATTGTAATTGTGTCAATATTCAAATGACATGCAGTGTGACAAGTGACTTGAACAATAATACTAACAGAGATTTATAGAAATTCTTAATTCCAAAACGATGTAGGCAGAAAATAATAAATAACAGTTTTCAAAAAAAAAAAAAAATCAATCAAATCCTTGGTGTTACAGTTAGTGAATCCATACAATTCTAATTAATACCACTATCTTGTTTAACAATTTCTTTATAAAACTAAAATTGTTGAATTTTTCATATTAATAATCTAAAGAAAAAATTTTTAATGGTTTGTTTGGGCTCTAAATATCTTCTCTTAGATTAACTGTTTTTTATAATTATGATGCTACTTCATCTGGAAGTAGACAGATGGAGGGGGGCACATGTTTATGGTTCACAACACTTGAATGGGGGGAAGACATGTTTACACTCTCTTAGCTTGTTTTTATCAGCCTTCTAGTGCTTATTAAATGAATCGTTTAACTATCCTACATAAGCAGCAATAAACATAACATAGGAGGATTGATGGTCAATGCACCTATACATAACAGACAAATAAATAATAGAAAGCAAGGAGAATCATCTCGCCTAGCTCACTCTTCCATCAGATATAGATTGGCTATTCTGGGACAAAGTCGGTCAGCCTATTTCATTAGTAAAAAGAACATGGTCTTGTTAACAGGCATCTAATTTTATTAACAAAGATGTTATTCCATTAATGATGCAAATCCTTTCAGATAATGAATATTTCCACAATTACAGCACACTTTCAGTTCTGTAAGTAAACAGGTGATTGTTAACAAAAGACCCTGACACAGAGCTTGGAAAGATCTTAAAAGCAGAAGCCAAATCCAATGCTGAGTAATTTTAGTCTGCTGTTGGTTATCAATCTTTTACGTTATCAGAACAAATTGTGTGTTCTGGATACTGAGGTAAATCATTCTTTAATTACTCTCTTTCTCAATTGTCTTTTTAAATTTAAAGCTGCTTTCTGATATCTATTAGACATTCTTTAATTACTCTCTCTTTCTCAATTGTCTTTTTTAATTTAAAGCTGCTTTCTGATATCTATTAGAAGGCTCTTGTTAGCAAAAATTTCCTGGAACTTAGGAGAGGAGATGAACTAAAAATGTATTGTCAGAAACCAATAATTTACTTAACAGTTTAAGTCAATGTAGTATCTTTAACATTGATAAAACCAAAACATCTAAAACTATCAAGTTATGCTAATGAAAATTATTTTTTATGTGTTATCTTTTTCTTTTAGTTTAAAAAAAGTTGATTTTAAATCTATTGAAGTATCTGATACAATTCTTTTTTTGCATTTTGCCTGTTGATTCAGTTATTTTTATTACAAAACTGCAAGAGATAATCTAGATGGTTAACTTTCATAAATCAGATTATAGACTTATTATAATACATCTATATTTCTCACTATCAATGGATAGTTATTGGGTAAAACATTTTATTAATATTCACCGATTCAGCCCTTAAAAAATTGAGAGAATTGCTGTGCTTTTATTTTTTGGCAGAGTTTCTTTAAGAATAGAAAAACTTTTTTTTTCCATGACAAATTTGTTCTGAATTAATAAAACTGAAAGAAAACAATATTTCTACAAAAAAAGATGAGCCTATCAGCAAGTTATCTGCGCTTGGCTGTTTTGTTAAGTAAGTAATGGATATCTTCATTGGTATATCTTGTTAGATATATATATATATATATACACTCACTCAGTTAATGGAAGCATATTTTTGGCTAGTGAGCAATTATAACAATTTGAAACTCCCCCCTTCTCCAAGAAAAGGTGACATTCCTATACTCTAATTACTTCCTAGACCACAGATAAAAATTCTTTTAACACATAAGTAAATGCTAAAACTATGCTGAACATGGTTATTTATCTCTGATGCCCTCCACGTGTTAACATTAAAGTAAACACAGTGCCAGATAAGAAGCCCAGGAGGCAGTGATGGAGAATGTAAGGAGAGGTAATAAACATAAAGAGGGAGTTATGTATAATTTCTGTCACAAGTAAAAGAAATGCCACAATTCACTGAATACCTGACACAGCAGCTGCTTGAATGAACAAGCTCAATGTGCACACATAAATGTAACATAAAACCTGGCTACCTGTAGTCCTTGATTATGAGCAAAGCTGCTGAGTTGGTATACTATGTCAAGGAGGTGGAGACATGGCATGCTCAAACAAGTATACAAGTTCTCTGAAGAAGTTCCCCCTTTCTCCCATGCCATATGCCCTTTTAACCAAGTGGAAATTTTTATTAAATTAATTAATTTTTTTGGCTCATCCATTGACAGTCAATTAAAGCAAGCAGTATTACAATATAGACACCTTCGGGTACTTTACAATTAACTTCTGCTTTATCTCTCTACCATCCTTTTAGAGTCATGGCATCTTTATCCCTAAGTTCAATTCCAGATCAGCTTTCTTATCATATAATCACATCAATAAATATACCAGTGCATTAGTAATAAACAATAATGATGTATTCCAAAGTACCACAACTTGACATATCTTTTCTAGTTTAGAAAGTTAAAAAAGATCATAAATAGAACAACAGAGTTTTTAATACAAAGCTATTTTAATAAAACAACAACAAAAAATGAGGTCTCATTTCTGGCAAATGTAAAATACCACTATAATTTATATGCTTTGTTTATACAGAGGCATCTCTGGCAATGAAGCTTCTTTATTACGAAGTTCGCCCCTCCCTCTTTTTACATAAAATTAAATAAACAACAAAGAAACTAATGGAATCCAACGAGCAGTTCCAACCATGCACAGCATAAACTTTAAGAATTGTATCTCACATTTCCCCCTTTTTATTGAAAATATTCATTATTAGCTGTCCCTATGCCAGCTAAACATCCATCAAGTGGTAGTGATGTGCGTGCGCCTAAAAAGTAGCAGCAGTTTGTCTCGCTGGATGTAAAAATGCAGGCCATACAATAAGCTGAAGCAGGGGAGAAGCGCAGTGTGGCATTGAAAACTATCCTAAACCAAACAGACAGTATGAAAGCTTCAGTTAAAAAGGCAGGCATATCAACTGCTAAGAAATTAACCTGCATGAAGAGCAGCATAATGGGGAATTAGAGATTTTTGGAAATCTTATAACATAATGAAAATGATTGATAACATCAGAGAGCCTGGCAAAAGGTGACAAGCAAGTGTGTGGACAGGGTGTGGGGTGAGCTGACATTGTCAGTGACTATGCTGGCTTTGAGAACGAGGTGCCAGCAATTAAAAATGATGTTAAGCTAGCAAAGGCAGTAGATTCGATGAAGTAGACATTGATGATGTGCAAGAGCTTCTCAACTCTGATGAGTTACTTACTAACGAAGATTTGCAAGAACACAACAGGAACAACTTATGAGAGATGAACAAGACCCATTTGCCAATGAGATGTCAGAAAGTGTTAATTAAAAAATTTTTGTCTGAAAATATTGGAAAGATTATGGATGCCTCTTCAAATAATGATCCAGACTGGGAATGCAGCAGTGCTGAAAAAAATCTGCTAGCATGAGATTTTAAAAGCGGGGAGGAAGGGAAGAGTCAACTCTGGACACATTCATCAAAAAGTTCTCTGTTCAGCAACTACAAGAACCAGAGCTAGGCCCATCAAACCAGGATCCTGGCAGCTCACCACAGAATTAGCAACACTCATCCACCATTGCCAACAGTGATGCCAGCTCTGACAAGTCACTGGTGATTGTAATTGTTTTCTGTTTTATTGAAAGTGTATCTACGATAATGTGTTATAATGTTATATTTATTGGACTTGTACATCTTGTACAGTAAGCAAAATACAGAAAAACAAAGGACTGGAATCTATTCACCTCATGTTGAAACAACTTCTGACACTGAAGTTTCTAAGAACAAAGTGGATTTCATGAACATATCCACTTCACTGCCAGAGGTATACCTGTATTTCTTTTTTGTCTTTTTAGGTGATCCCAAAGTTAGCATATGGGTATCCCCAAATGGTGGTTATATTTCACAGATAGTATGAGGGTCTTGTCAGTACACAAGGTAGCTAAAAAAAACACTACTAAAATCTGCATCTCATACAAGATTTCCATCCATGAAATCTCTTAAAACTATGTTCACTTAACATGTCTTCTTTTCTGTATCTTTTAATGTTAACTTCATTATCAAAACCAGTTTAGATCCTTTCTCCATTTTTGTAGCGTTTCCAGTCTTAATGATGCCTGATGAAATATTTAGCATCTTAAATGAAGTGTTACACTGAACAGAAGTTCTCCGTCATTGTAGAATACAATAAATATGTAAATTCCTTCATTACTAAGATGTTCCATTAATACTGGCCAAACTTTCAGATAAACTGAAAGTATCAAAACCAATTCCCTTTTCAATGTTGACTGTTGATTTTAAACATACATACAGCAAACTGAATAATGAAAAAAAGATATTTTCATATAAAAATATAAACAAGGCATAAGCAATCTTTGGCTACTTCCATAGTTAGATTTAGCTAGTTAGTACCAATTGCTGATAACTTTGATGCTCATGCCATTAGTGAAACTCTGCCTTAATGTTTTCCCAAGACCTTGCTATCTAATAGAATCACATAAAAGCTCTTCATGCAAACTGTCTTGGAAGAGTTTCATGTAATTTTTCCAGCTATGGTTCTCTTCCTAATGGTAAAATAATCATCTGAGTATCTCCTGCCTGAAATAAATCCATCTTCAGTGCTAATCTCATAGTGTCTTCTTCACTGAGTTTAAATTCCATTATATGGGTATTTTTCTGAAAAATAAGAACTTGGATAATGTAGGAGCTTCTCCAATTTCTTGTTTTATAACTTGAGTTATTATCCTCAAATAAATTGTGCTATTATAGAATTTTCTCTTCTATCTATAGAACAAATTTATTTTTTTTTGTAAAAGCAATCTGTATAATGTCTAAATTTGACTTCATATTTACTTGTACTGTCTTTAACCATCATCTGCAGCCTGCCTGTGTGGTGTTGACTACAATCAGAATTTGCAATCTCTATAGATAGTAAAGTAATCAGTATGTATGTAATAAATAATGGTAAATCTTTTTATGGAATAAATGTCCAGATGATCCACTTTCATTTTTTTTTCCTCCCTTACTAAATGCAGTAAGTCTTTCAAATTCATTTAGCATCATCTGAAAGGTGATAGCTATTTCAAAAAGAGAAGTTTTTAAGCTAGCAAACTGACTTTATCTTAGTGCTTTAATATTAAACATTGATTCATAACTTGTCTTGAGAACCTTTTCTAAACAATCATTCCAATAGTAATCTACTATTCGCTTTAACCCACATATTCTTCGAAGATAATGGACTATATAGCACAGTGGAAAATCCATGGGTTTCAAGGCAGCTTAAATGATAAAAAATTAGAAGATATTTCTTTGCTCTTTAATAGTACTATACTCTTTTCATCTAATTCAAACAATAAATACACTTGAGTCCTAAGTTTTTTCAGGTTTTCTGCTTTTTCTTACACAACTTGTAGCTAGCAAGAAATCATGTTAACCAATCAGAGATATGTGAACTTTCTGGTTTTTCTTTTTTTTGTTTGATCTAATGTCACATGCTTTTAAAACTTACAGTTCTTCCTCATGGAATTTCTTTTTTTAAATTTCATAATCCTAAATATTCTTTAAATATGTTCCTATTTTAGCTATTACCTGTTTTGTACTTTTTGATCTTATTTTCTCTGTGAATTTAGAAGAAATCATTCTGTCTCATATCCACCACTACGTTATGCATAGTTTTAGCAACTGTATCATGTTGCTACTGTAAAATGTCCTAAAACCTTGACTTACTCTGAGGTACACATTTTTAGTATACATCAATTGCAGAGTATTCACACAAAGGAAGAAAATTTATGGTTTTACCATACCATTTATTACATTCCCCACAAACATGAGAAAGGTTTCCTTATTGGAATTCATGTGGAATATGCATGAGGTGTTTTTCATGTTTGTTTTATTTGAAGGAACTGTTGGAGGTAACATAATCAAACAATTCAAGTTTTATCAAGAACACATTTGGTAAAAATCCAAATAAAATAACCTGCTGTGATGTCATATGACCCTTTTTTCCCTTTGTGGAATAGGTATGGATATTTGGGGGTTGGTTGCAACTATTCGTATTGTTTTTATGATGTAATTTGTTTCTCATGTTGCAGAAACACACAAGGCTCCCTTTGATTTTACAGGAAAGTCTGGAGGTGGTTTCTGGGTTTAGTATTGAGTATATGGGGATAGGTTTTGCTATGCTATTTATAGCTGAGTATGCAACTATTTTGTTTATGTGGCTGATGACTTCTGTTCATTTTTTTGTGGTTATTTGGATTTGAGCAAGGTGTCCTCATTATCATCAATGTATTAGATTTGGAAGGGTTTAAGGAAGTAAACAGAATAGTGTCCTTGTTTATTGTGCATACCTTTACAGATGATCACAGTTTTCAAACAAGAATGGTACAATCTGGAAAAATTCCTGAGAAATTAAAGCTAAAAAAAAAAAAAAATCAACCTTTAATCAAATCCAGTTTAACCACAGTGAGATTTCTAGGTGATCCATTAGCAAAAAGATCTGCCTGGTGATTTAATTGACATTTTTCTGTCACTTGACCTTGTGGTCTTTCCTTTTACAGATATGGTGAGCCTGCAGCTCATTGATTACTTGTTAGCAGTGATGTTTCCATTAAGGTACCTACATTCCATCCAAAACAAATTGCTAAAATGCCAGCAGCACTGATATAGTCCCTCAAATAGCAACTTTTCAAAATGTAACTTAATGACGACAATGAGGTTGCCAGGCAGTATCTGATAGCAAATATGCAGCAATGAGACTCTCACAAGGATGGTTTCGGATGACGACAACATGGTCACCAGGCAGTATCTGGTAATAAATAAACAGTACTGACAGATTCCAAGAATGTTTTCTAATCATGACAAACAGGCAACATAACAGTCAATAATAAAAAAAAAAGTTGTCTGTCTGGTGATACTCATATTACATGATCACTAACAGGGGGTTTCCTTTTCAAATGTGCTGTTCATTGTGCAGTTAGAAACACAGAACTGCATAGCAGCATTAAAAGATTTATGTGATAATTCAAAGACTTTGAGCTTAAAAGAAAATCATTTATCAGTTTTAGATAATAGCATAAAAATGCCAGCTTCTGACTCAGAAGGATGACTTTGCTCTGAATTACAATTATAAGATGCTTTAATAAATAAATGCATTTCATCTGCTTGTTTATTTTTTAAAAGTAATTTTGTTTGGAATTCAGAATATTCTGCACAATAATAATCATTCATGAGAGTCACAATTTTTAGTTCACATTTTCTCCTTTAAAATAAAACAAGTGGGGGGGGGAATCAAGATCAGCAACTAGAGAAACCACCTTACTGCATTTAGTATCAGTTCCCACTGGCAGAATATTAATTTTAAAATGCAGTGCATAAAACAAAAAGTTTTAATTTAAATATATGTGATTTGTGCCAAGCTAACTGGAACATCCATGCAAAAGAAAGAAAGAAAATAGAACTTGTTTGTGGTTGGAACCATTGAAATGTACAGTCTGTAGTTCTGTGCTACATATTCACTTCAGCCAGAACTCTGAGCTAATGCACGCACACAGATCATCTGTTATTATGCTTAAGAAGCACTTCTCTCAGGAGGATTACATGTCTGGCAGGATATTGGTAGTGTTTCTACAGCCCTCCACCAGCAAAGCATTAAACATAATTTCTGAAAATCCAAATTAAACTAACAAGTGATAAGTGCAGATATCATTACACACACACACACATGTACAAAGTAACGGCATATCATCAATCCTTGTAAACACTCATTAATGAAAGTGGCTTGTTTTTGAGCAATGATCCAGAGTAAACCAAACCTACGAATTTGTTAGCTGGCAAGTAGATGTGACTGGTCAGACTTACCATGTACACCAGTTATGCATTAATGCACATCAGGGGTGAACATGAAAAATTCTTTTGGTTAAAAAGAATGAGAGTTATACACTACACTGGAGACTATTTAGTGTGTTTGCTTAGAGGCAGAATCCCAATTTAGGATTTTTTTTTTTTTTTAAAGTGGCATAAAAGCTGCATCAAGAATTACTTTAGTATCCCCCCCTCTTTTTTAAACTTCATTATTGTCATTTCATTTTGTTGAGAACCACGAGTTTACTGTAGCCAATGATATCTGGATTTTTTTCTTATATGAAATCTACATCATTTATAAACCATAAAAGCCAGAATAACACAGTAAGTACATTTTTAAAACCAGGTAAGGATCCTGTACAGTGCCCTCATTTTAATTTGGTGCCTAAAGTTTTCAGTTCACATTTTGTGTTGACTGAGCAATGATGTTATCTTTCTGACACAATGATGAGAAAGGGAGAAAGGGAAACACAGAGTTAATTTGTTTCCAAGACAGCATGAATATAAGGATGAAACTCTGCAAAAGATGGCAATGCAGGCTGGATGTCTTTATCTTTTTATATATTCATAGCTTAGAAAATCTACAGAGAGAATGCGAAGTGCAAATTCTGTAGAAATCATACCATAGAGAAATAGTGAAGCCTTGTTTGTTTGTTGTTTTTTTTTATTCAAGCCCTAACACTATAAAGGAAGAGAATTCAAAACTGTTTCATGCATCACATTAAGCTGGAAGTATATAAGCTTGGTTTACTGACAGTGGTCGATGTGTGTGTGCCCGGTGAAGTTGATTACAAGCTAGTTTAGCCAATACTTTTAAGAGCATCTAGCGAAGATGAGATCTTTGAATATTTACGATGATAAAACTAAAGTATCTCATGTTAATTTCTCAAGCTTTTATCACTGCCTCTACTGATATAAAATTATTAACATTTCAGCAGACTTTTTCCTGTTTTTCTGTTGTATAGAAATTTCAGAAATACATGTTAAATAAGTGAAGAAACTTTCTGCAACAAAAAAAAACAAAAAAAAAAAAAAACTAAGGACTGTTAACATTAAAAAATCAGATCATATTCAGTGAATGTGTCTTAAGATCTTATGGATAACAAAAATTTTGGGGTTACTTACAGAGAAATCTCTCCAACAAGGCAAGCTGTAAACCAAATAAATAGTTGACAACTTTTAGAATAATTACCAACCTTTAATTGTCTTAAATTTCTTAACAGCTGTAAGTCTAGATAGGTTCCAAGAGATAATTCTGCTAAACAAGGAGGAGAGCCAATATTCTGAAAGAGAGATAAAAGTGACTAATTATCAGTGAGGAAGACAAATGTTTGTGCTATGACTAAAGGTGAAAACCAGCACAAGTCAGCCACAGAATGTGATCATGATGGAAATCTAATTATAGGCTGTGAATCATAGCTGGATTTCAGCAATATTGTCTAATAAAGTATAATTCTATTGAATGTACTGCAGCAAAGGGAAATGAGCATCATTGCATTTTTAGCAGATAAATTTTGAATTGCTGCTGTGAATGCTAAGGTTTAAGTTTCAGTCTCAGTAGCATAATTATTAACATGGAAATATGGTGGGAGGGAGGCCTGAATAACAATTTTCTACAGAAAAGATTATGTCTGTCTGTCAAAGATGACTGACTCAAACATGTAGCATTAATAATCTTCAGCTGTTAAACACCTATATTTTCTGATTTTAAAAAGAATCTTATAATTATGATAAATTTTAAAATTACATTTGCTTTCTTTTTTTTTAAATGAATAGAAATCATAAAAGATCATTAAAAAATAAGAGAATACAAATTAATCTTTAGGAGACATTATTTGCCTATAGGCTAAAATGCATACTGAAAGGTAAAATAATCATTAACATCAGACAGCCAATAATTGTTTGTCTAATTTTCATCAGCCATAGAGAACTGCCACCAGCATTTATCATAAAATAATCACTTTCCTTTGCTATGCAGTACACTCCTATTTATCTTGGAAACTCCACAATCACAGTAAATAGAGCAAGCCAAACTTGCTATCCTGAGACAGAAAATATTCACTTATTCTATGATTTTTGTTAAAAAAAAACAACAAAAAGTACAGATTACTGTTTTATAATCACTATTTTTTTTCTTGGTAGGCACTGCTGGTATCTTGAGATTCACAATCATTTTTTGTTTTACTATTTCAATAAATCTGTTTGACAACAAATAGAAAAAAAAACCATAAAAAGCATGAGTGTCAACAGGGGAGGTAATCAGAAGATTTCAGTGTCTGCTTTACTTAGAAACTCATGAAAGTGTTCAATAGACATACAGTATATAAGACTTGTATTTCTTGATCCATCCACAAATTTCACCTTAAATGGAATGTAACTAAGTAAAATGGCTACACATTAAGTGATCAGTTGAGGAATACTTTGTGTTTTGTTTAAAGCAGTGTTAAAATTTTGCTCTTTTAAAAAAAATATAATCAACATGAAAGTTGAAACATCGCATATTTTCTCTTTCTATGCAACATCCTTTCTTTCAGCTCTGTAATTTTCACTAGATTAAATAATTGCTAGCATGTAACAGCTAGACAGAGAACTTTTTTGTCCAGTCAGAAATGCAAAAGCATACATTCAATATCGACATTTTAATTTCCAGAGCATAAAAACATTAAAAGTTCCTTTAATTGATAACTAGTCAATTATAGATGGCCATACCAACTAAAAATACAGAGTTAATTGAGGTTTAGTATCAAAACAAACCAATGGCCAGGTTTGCTGAGTTATAAGAGTAGCTGAAAAAATTTTCAAGCAAAAGAAAGCTGCATGGTTAACATGCTAATAGAAGAGAAATACACCAAACTATTGTCTACTGCATGAAATATCAAGTTTCTGTTAACAAAGACCACTTGGAAACCTGGCAATATCTGGATTCCATCATGAAGAAACCAGACTTTTTAAAATCATTTCTGGAAGATGAGTCAATCACTTCTGTTTGCAAATAATTTCTAATACATTTTTATTGTTAGTTTTTAGTAAACTGCAAGTGTATAAAATATATGGCATTCTAACATTGAGGGAATTCACATCCTTTAGCACAAAAATGTGTATACATTGATACTTTTGCACACATCTATAAACAATTACTTCAGTTCATCAATCTTTTAGAGTACCCATATCCTCCCTCAACATTTAAGTCTGATGAGCACACACGGAGGTTCACTAGCCCATAGCCAGTTTTTGGAAAAACCTCACATCCACACAGTGCACACACTACTTGATGATGATGAAATGGGTAGTATAACTACATCCTTCTGAAAGTAAAACTCATGCAGGCACAGTCTCTTCAGTTTGCCTACAATTGAATGTATTCATATGTACTTTTTTAGCTATTCTGATTTTTTTCTCCCTTTTTTCTTTGATAACATTTTGTGCAATTCTTTTGCCACTTGTTTTGTAAAACTATTTTGTTTAAAAATCTACTTCTCCTATAGCAAGCATTACTGGCCAAACAGATCTTTGTAAAAACAATGCCTTAGCAAGTTCTGTTACAAAGGCATTTTATGTTAAGACTGTCAAACCTGCAGAAAAACTCTGTAAACCCTTTTTACCTAAGGAAACAGATGGCAATGAATGCACTGTTTGTTGTTGTATAGAAAAAAGGAAAGCATCTGAAACACTATTCTCTGGTGACAGTCTGGAAAGTCATAAATAAAACAGAAACATGCTAAGGTAGAGGATGGTAGTTGTAGGACTGGATGCTGATCATTGACAGATTCAGGAAAACAAACGAATGTTGTCCTAAAACAGACTAAACTTAATCTAATCTTATCTTACAAAGGATAGAAAGTTAATTCATTTGTTTTTTTTTTTTTTACAAATATATTTTTTTTTCATTTCTTATTACATTATGATAGCTGATCTTGGAATTAATTCTGTCAGCAATAGTTTAACTCTAAAGAAAGAGTTGTATAATATGGTGGCAAAAAATTCATTCCTGACTGGTGTCTGCCTGTTTGTCTATCCTGTGACTGGGTTTGCTTGGTAAGCATCCCAATCCTTTGACCCACCTCACTCAAATGCTACACAATGATTAAAAAAAACAACAAAAACAGTGCAAGTTAAAACTTTACCAAAACAGGGGGTTTTGATGTACAGGAAGTGGTCTAAACAAAAGTTTAGAGATTTCACATTAAAAAAAAAAAAGCAAAAACCTATCAAATAATGAAAGAAACAGGCATACATGTTCATGCATGAATCTTAAGGAAAAAAAAACTGCCTAGCGGTGTCAAAGACAAGAAGAGATACTGCATGCCTTTGATGTGTGCTCTCGAAGAGAGAATTATTTAAATAAAAGTTCAATGATGAGAGCTGCTAAGAAAACCAATTTATCAATGGGGATCAATTAAGAGAGTTTCCAAACTTTATACTTTGATGCTGCCCGCTGCTGACCTAGCAACATTCCTTCAAGGAACAATAGAACAACATAAAAAAAAGAGAGAAAATCCTAAATTACTACAGTTGTTGCTTGAAGTCTTTTGGCTCCAATCAGTCAAATGTATGTATTAATACATATTTATCTTGCCAACTTTTTCTATTGTTGCCTGCACTAAAGCAAAGAAAATTTCACCTTTGATGCACAATACAAAGTAGCTTAATTCTTAGGGTTTTGTTCAGAATCCCTTTCATAGTTCAGGCTACTGTGTTTATGAGCTAGAACTAGCTTGAAAACTGTTTTGATATTTCAATCTAGTAATAAACTGAGAGGAAACTAAGAACACCAAAGAATGTAACATAAGTCAACAAAACAAGAGGTATACATAGTATCTGTTTCTCTATGTTAGTTCTATAGTAATTACATCAGTGGTTCTTTGATCATGTATGTTTGCAAACATTAAAAACCAATTATACACAGCTATACTAGTGACCATGTACCATATAACAAGGCACTGAACCATCTAATATTAAACTACCCTACAGAAACATACATTATAAAGTGGAAAAACAAAAGGTGGTATTAACATCTAGTAAACAGATTATTGATATGACTGCAATCCTTCAGATATAAAAGATAATTTAAAAAGGTCAGCAGTTTCTGTTGTTCCCAATAGCTGTAAGCTATCTTATTGATTAGGTACCAAAGTAGTTTCAGCAATCACTACAAAAGTTTTCCAGTAAATAGAAATAGAAAAGACATACAAGTTTGTAAAACTTCATATTAACTACATTTAACTCTTGTTTGTTTTGTGTATGCATCATGTTCAGCAAGGAAATCATGAAGCTAAAATGGCAGATTGAAATTTTTTTTTTGTTTTGGTAGGTTTGAGCTATGCCTCAGAGCATAAGAATACATCTTTAGTAATAAACAAGCCCCCTCTCACTCCCATGAGATGTGATTTTATGCAGTTTCCTATTTGTTGTTGTCCCCTATAAATGTGTCACTTCTAGCAAAGCACATGTACTGTCAATGTGAAGCTATATAACCTTAACTTTACTGAAAGTTTCGCCAGGAACAACAAAAATGAGAGAGTTCAAAAAAACATTAAAATGTTTACAATTATTTAACACTTCAGATGCCATAATGTTTAAGAGGAATCAAATTCACTGCATTTAAAATTTTCATTCTGGAAAAAAAAAAAATTTTAATTCAATTATTGAACTATTGTTGATATTTCTCAATAAAGGTGGTTCACTTTCCTTTGCATCTTCATCATATAAAGTCATTAATCAAAATAAAGATCCCAGTCAACCACCAAACCTTTGATAGCCAAAAATCCTTACCTAAAGACATATCAAAATGTAAATATTTTGAAACACAGCCACTTTATTTTAATTCTTGCATGAAAAAAAAATCATGTGATTTACAGATTTTGCTTCACAATTATAAATTGAACAAATAAATGAATTAGACACACCAATTAAAATTACACAAAACTTTCTACTATGTGAAAAGAATGACAAATTAAATAAACATTCACCACTTACCTCACTCACACTTTTCAAAGCTCGGCAAACCACACCACTGATATTAACTGTGGACTGAAAGCTAGAATTAGAAGATAATTACAACATTAGAGGTGATAACTATCTAGTAGTACACAATGTAAAATATATAGAGACAGAAGTTTAAGTTGGAATGCCATGTCTTTCGCTTGGGTAAGTAGAGAGTCCAACAATGAATGGGAGGATATAGAAACATAGCCCCGTAGACTTTTCACTGGTCAGTCTAACTATAGCTTCTGGGATGTTAATGTTTCTTGCTCATGAACATTAGATGTTTGCTCAAACTGCTGACTTGAAGGAAGAGCAACACATTTACTGATAATGTGTGTAAGTGAAAAATAATGTTATTTCTTACTTCTTATCTCAGGAATCAGAAACTACAAATGATTTGTCTACCATAAGTTAAAACTATGAAATAAGCAAAATGTAAAATAATAATAAAAAAATGGTTGACAACTGTATCACAAATATCATTGACATATGACTTATCAATATAAAAATTTTTTTAAATAAATTTATTTTACTTATGCAGCAAAGTAATTATTTTCAGGTAAATGGTTTAACTATGTAATTTACATATATATTTATTGATGAATCTTCATAAAATGGAAAATCAAAATTCTACCTAGAATAACTGAAATAAAATAACAACCAAGTTATTAAAATAAAAATTTTTTATCAAGCATTTTGTTCTTTCTGATTTTTTTTTTTTTAAGGAAAGAAAATTATGCAAAAACAAAACATGTTAATGTTACTACTGGATATCATGAGGGAAGGGGTTACCTACCTGTCAGGTGCTATGCTAAGATCTATATTTATCTCCTGTCCTGTGATGTGCACCAGACAGCCCTGGACCAGCATCTTTAGGAATATCACAGTCACATTTTGAATTCTCACTCCCAGGTACTGCAATCAGAATAAACGTAGTACATCAAAGCGTTATAAAATGAAAACTAGATTTTTTTAGTCTGAGATGAGTATGGTTGGTAATATTCCCTCAGATGTATATTTCCAAGTCAATAGTGTTTGTATGGTATGTCAAACACGTTCATTTACTGGTTAAAAAGAACCTGCTGCACATTGTGGAAAGAAACCTAAATATGACATTGCCCATACAACATGTAATGTTATCTTCTCTAGAACTAAGCAATCATGGAAACCTACTTAAAAATCACTTCTCCCACCTAACTTGCATACATCTTTGCACATGATCCATTATCATTTCTTCTATAAAGCCACATCTGTGACTGCATCATGGTTCAGATTATCAGGATGGTTCGAGGAGGGACAATGCAAATTGCCATTGCTCTCCAGTACAGCATTCATGACAGTATTATTTCTAAAGTATCATCAGACTGGCTAGTTCATGAAGAAACCTTGTTTGGATAGTCACAGTCATTATAACCCTCACGAGAATCATTCTCTTGTCACTCTTGCCAGAAGAAAAGTGTTTTTAACAGCACAATCTCTCCAAAGGGCAATCAACCAAAGAATTTTGAAATAAAAAGTTCACAACAGACTTAATGTTGGTGGCACCAAAATACCAATGCCACTCATTCCTCTAACATGGTGCCATGGATAGCTACAAATGCAATGTGTGACACAACAAAACAACTGGAGTATGCTACTGGTGCCAAGTTTTATCAACAAGTCTAGATTCTTTTTAGACATCAACAATAGATGGGTTCTAGAGTCTTATGACAACCCAGAAAATTATTTTCTTACTGTGCTAGTACCAGGCATGATTGGTTTGGTGGGGCAGCCTAATGGTATAAGCTGGTATTTAAGTTGGCCAAGGAACTGATCTTGTCATCATTAGAAGAGGTGGTGCCATGATTGGTATCAGGTAGGATCATTATACTTGTAGTTATCTCTCTTGCCCAACAGAAAGATCTAAACTTCATCTTTATGAATGACAACACCTGGCCACATCATACAAATGTTGTCAATGCTGGACTTCAGATCTACAACATCACTCACATGCTGTGATGTGCATAATCTCCGGAGTTAACTCCAATTGAACATATTTGAAATATCCTAGGGAGATGTGTTTTGTGGTTTCTCAAAGTCTCTTGATATCACAATGATATATGGATCACCTAATCTGGCCAATACCAAGATGTGCACGATCCGTAGTGCTCAATTATTAAAGCTTCCTTTATGGCCAATGCCACCGTGATCGTTTTTAGACTAGAACTGTTGTTATTTTGCAAGCTCATTTCAAACATCTCTTTTTATTTTCACCCAACAATTTATCATCAGAAAGAGTCCGGTCAATAAAAAAACACTCCACTGTACACGATCGCAGTCAGGGGATAAAATTCAATCTTCCCTGACAATTATTTTTTTTTCATTTTCTATTTTCTGTAATTAAATAGTTATTACACAATGAAACCGCATGAAGACTTCAAAAGTAATAGATGTTTAACGACAATTTTTGATGCTTGGCTAGTGCAATCTCTAGATGTTTAAACTATCAACAAATGAAACAAAAAAGCAAACGTTGAACTTTTTATAGATCAAAATTGTAGATACACTATTTAATATTCCATCTTTCTTAAATTAATTACACACACACAAACAAAAACCTTTTGTTTATTTTTTTTTTTTTTTACCTTTTCTCAAACGAAACTTTTTTCTTTGAAATATCCTCTTTTATGCTTAATGAATTATTGATTGGCGTGTCCATACCTATGACTGCCAGTGTATGATGCTTATCTCTGTTTTGACAGATGTTTGCATCTGGTATTTAAATTTAAAAAAAAAAAAAGATTCTGATTTCTGTTAGATGCAGGCTACAGACTGATTCTTTCTCCACAAACCAGTCCAATGGAAAGCTCGGTATTATATATCACCTGTCCTATAATAAAAATGTGATGTCTATGACAGATGGACATGTGTTAAACTTGCTGCAAAAATGGTAGCAATAATCTAGGGACAGAGTTTTTCTTTTTGGTAGTTTCATCATTAATTTTACAAACAAAAAAAAAATGCTTAAGTATGTAAAACAAGTCTTTTGGCTAGATGAATTATATCTAAAACCTACTGATAATTAGTAATATTACAAATTACATACTGTTTATATTTAAACAGAAGCAAATTCTGTATTATAGGGTTGAAAAGTTTTAGGAGAAATTCTTTGTTCAACCTACTTCCTCAACAAAGAGAGAAAGCAAATGAATGCCTGTGAGGACACGAGAATATGATCCAGAGCGAAGTACAGATTACACGTATGTATGGTTAGGGCTATAATATGAAAAGCAGATTGTCCCTTTATCAAACCTTTTCGTGCCTGTCATAGGGCCATTAATAACAGTGAACTTATCAATGTCACAGATTTAGGACTATTGTAATAACATATCACTTTTTAATGTATGGTGCTGTCTCTGACATTTCTAAAACAGTGACAGAATTGTACAAGCTATCTCTCTTTCATAAGCTGTACTTCTTACGGTTGACTTGGTCCATTGCTGTTCTTTCCATAAAAAATCAAATCAGCTGTACAAAAAAAAGTAAACAAATGTTAGAAGAGTGGAAGTATTTAATTCTCTCTCACATTTACTATTGTACCTCTTAATGTCTTCCTTAACTACTCTGATTAATCACCAGAAAGTTACTGAAAATTGATAATTCTTAAAATGTTACTATAAAAATGTTTTTCAAACATTATCAATAAACAAAAACTAACCCAAAAAAAAAAAGAAAAAGAAGAAAAATGAAACCCAGCTACATAGAATTCAATGTGAATATCATGATTTCGTATGGCAGCTGCCTTGTATCCTTAAAATAAATGTCTGGCAAGCCCCACACAAACAATAACTAGCTTAGCTAGCTGAGGATAGAGACAGACATGTCTGAGCTCTTTCCAGGCTATTACTTTTAATGTTTTTGCCATTGTGTTTTTTTTTCTTTTTCCTTTCTTTCAACCCCACTAAAAAACTAACATTTTAAATTGAGAGTTAAGCTACATATATTCTTCAGTATTACTTATATCGTGGTTAGTTGGAAATGCTTTTTGCCCACCCGACTCTATCATTTATTCCTGTGTAGTGTAGTGTAGTGTAGTTTTATAGTCTATGTAAGTACAGGATCACGTCCTCAATAATTAGATAAGATGACTTTGTAACTGAAAACAGACATCCATTTTAAAATATTTAAAAAATACTATGTGCATAACTGTGTTACCTAATGGAATATGACAAACAAAAGTAACATAAAAATAGGTAAGAAAAACATACCCCCCCAAAAAAAATAAGTTATAAAAAAACAACAATATAATTCAAAATTTATTCATTGGTTTACCTGAAGAACATGAGCAGCTTTGGTGAGAGTTTTCTCCCTTGAGCTGTTGGAGATGTTAACTACCTCTCTGCCATTGGATTCCTCCTCCCTGCTTATATCCAGCTGGACTCTAACATCCGACCCACATATCATCAATGGTTTTCTGGCAATGAAAAGGTGAAAGAACCTTCACATTATGTTTATCTAACTGTCATTTACTGCTTATATAATTGTATAAAAAGAAAAAGTGGGGGAAATAATGGAGAACTAATCTATTGAATCTATAGTTCAAAGAAATATTTTCCTCTGGATCTATTCACGTTGAGAAATTCTATTGTAATAAATAATAATAATTCATTAAAAAATTATTTGTTGCAAATAGGTATGATCATTAAATGAGAAGGAAAAAATGAATAAACTCTTATGCAAAAAAAAAGTGTAAATATCTGTAAAATGTTGAAAAACTGAATGAAAAAAATAATCAGGGTGAGATTGGGATGAAAGAGAGTTGTTTAATGAAGTATGGGGCTGACACACCTGATATTATTTATTTTATCCACTGAAAAGAAAAACTAACTGCTTTAAAATCCACCTAAAAATAAAATCATGGTAAGACAAGATTTAAGTTTTCAATTTAAATCTTTAAAGGTTAGGTAGTAGTAATGTGTAAATTTAAAAAATCTTTCATCATAAAATTAAATAAATTTGTTTTGATAATTATAAAAACCATTCTTAATTATGAGAAAGGAAAGTGTGCGCATGTGTGAATGCACACACATGTATGGCTAGGCACACATGCGCAGAAATGTGCTATAAAACTTTGTTTTTTTTAATCTGCGAGTAAATGAAGAAAGATGTAAATTTTACTATTATTCCATGTCGATAAGTAAATTATCCATCTGTTTATTCACCAAATAAATACTTTATTAGTAATAGTTAAAAAAAAAAAAAGTGTCAGACTTTGCAATTTAATTCTTCACAAATTTCATTTAGTTCAAGTTGATAGTTGGGTCTACATTTTGCTGCCAAGCAGTGGGTCAGACACCATTTGTGTCCATATTTACAGATTTTCTGAGCTATCGTACGTGAGGAAATTTAAGAAACTTGACAGATATATATATATATATATATATATAAATTCTTTTCCTGGTTGTGTATAATGCTTCAGAGAATGAGTAACAGATCAACAGATGGAACTAGACATAGTAGTATCAACAACTAGAATCTGATTAGAGCCACTAACTTACACACTTCTTATCTATTTATTTTCATTAAGTTTGCCAGGTATGGGAAATTAGTAAATAAGTTGTGAAATTTTTTAACAACAGCTTACATATATTTGTTAATGCAAAGTCATTTAATAAAATGAAATAAATTATTTAAGTTTTACATCCATCCTATAGTTAATTTTCCATGGCTATTATATATATTATATATATAAACAATTTGCATACATTACAGTTAAACCCCTTCACTGTTTAGCATTCCACATTACAAACTTGTGAGTCCTTAAGATATAATGCTTTAGCTTAATTAAACTCCACTCTGAAAAGTCAGAAGGTTAAATTGCTGATAAAAATCAACAAGACAGCAAACAAGGGATGGCTGCAGGTTCAAGTCCAGCTAGTACCAGTGTACCTCAACCACAAACAGTCCTAAGAACTAACCTTGATGACAACAACAACAACAGAGAATAATTAACGATACACAAGTTCATTATCTGTTTGTTTTTTTTTAAAAAAAAAATAATGTGATAGTTGGAAGGCTCCAAAATACCCCTATTATTTCTGTTATTATAGTTTCTGTCATCCAGAGGCTCATACAACCATGTAACAAGCTTTCTGAGAATCCCTGATATCTTTTTATATTCCATTATAGAAATAAATTAGACCTTTCTTAAGTGCAGGCAAATAAGCCATTTACTTTTTAAATACAACATTTAAAAAATAATAATTTTCAGGATTTTAGGAAGTTAGAGAGTTAATATTAATTTTTTTTTTAAATTTGGTAATAATTAAAATGAGAAAGTTAAATACTTTTCTCCCAATGTAGTTAACTTGTACTGTCACAAGGATGCTAAAAGCGAGAGCAGCACCAAAATATCTCTGCTCTTGTTTTATTTCTATGATCGTTACTACAGTCAGGAATGTTTGATGAGCTCCAGTCTAAAGAGTTCCTTATCATTAACCAAGAGTATTTCATGGAGGTTTCACATCAACACCTTTGTAGACCAACATTTACTAGTTCATTTCATGTATTAGATAAATCCCTTCAGCTTTTACCAGCTTTATATATAAACAAGTACTTAAGGATCAGTCATCCAGAGTAAAACCCTTCATAGGACTTTAGCAGAAACATTGAGTCCCCCAGTTTGGGCAGGAATCTCAACATCATTTGTCATTCTTGGTCATCTGTCTGTATAGCTGCCTTAACTAAACAAAACCAGCAACAAACTCAAACAAAGACATTACTACATCAGCTCCTAATTATCCAGATTTGTACTATATTTTCCAAGCACCCATCCTAAACCAAATACTATTTGTTAACTTATAGAATAGATGGAAAAACAGATTTCATTAAAAACTATTCCTATTATGAGGTAATTTGAGACTTGGAAAGAACACCTGTTATTTCTGACATTCAAACAGGAGTCAGGCAAGGAATGTCTTAGACCTTCATTAAAGCTAGTCACAGTCCAAGGATGTAGAGAATCATGTATTTTACCAATCTAAATCCAAGCAAAGCAAAAAATGTTTTACAAACGACCAAACTTATAGAAACCAGTTTAAAGGTGTTCTTATATTTATTTATTTGGGAATGACAACCACTAAAATTAAACTACTTGCATTTATCTGCACTCAAAACAAACTAGCAGAGGCATTATACTAAGCCGAACTTGTTATCAACCAAAAGAATACTTAAACAAAAAGGGCCTGAGCAGACAAGAGAAAAAAAGTTTTGACGAGAATCTTAGCAGCTACCATAGATTTTTTTAAAAGTGTTTTTCCAACAGGTACTGCTGCAGTTGAAGAAAAACTTCTACACCTAACTTACCCAGCAGGCAGGATCCTTGTTTCTTCTGTGGTGTCCCATATGACTCAGATTTTAGTGATTTAAAAAAAATCTAAGACATTTGATGATGACAACAATTTAGAATAAAAATCTGCTATTATTTTTTTCTTGGCTAAAAAAGTTTCAAAACATTTTTCATTTGTTGTCCACAGAGCATTTTTTTGTAGCCATGCTCCTGCTCATTGTAATCCATGGCTGGAGTCCGGTCCCTTGCTGGCATGAATTGTCTTTTGCCTGGTCACTATTGTTATTTCTCTTTCCCTTCTCTACCAAACCTGTTGCATAGAATTTCTCTGCATACTTCCTTCTACTGATAACTACAGAGCCCTGCCTCCACAAGAAAAAATCCTTGAAGCACAAATAATTTTTATTATGTCACTTAAGAGTCTCACAGAATTAATAACTAGTATTTCTACATGCCTTCTTGAAGAGCTATGGAATGCTGCAGCACGAATACAATGAAAGTTTGTGAAATCATGATTCAAATTTTGCTGATTTTTAGTCAATTTTCTTTCAGATCTGCCAAAAGTGTGAGACAAGGTCCTATTTTTTTTCAGTTGGTGATCAAAGTGCTCTTGAACACAGTCATCAGATTTGTGCCAGGACTCTTATGAGCCGAAGAACCTGCAGCCCTACAGCATGGTGGTTTTGAAGGTGTGATAGGAGAAAAAATTAAGTAAAAGTGTCATGAACTGCAAAATCATTTGTTGGAAAAATGGCATAAAATGAATATCGAGAATGGATATGAATGAAAGAAAATTCAGATGTCTCATAACATCAGGGCCAGTTTTTTCCAGCATGCCGAATCAGACCCACACCACTACACTATGTTAAACTGTGGGCTGCAAGCTGGCCAACTGAAATACTTGACTGAGTTAGAGCTTTTTCCAGACTTATGTTCAGCCATTCAACATGAATTAACGAGAGTGTCGCCAGAGAACAGAACAGACATCTAAAATGTCATAGGTTGTGTATCAATTCCTTGATTCATGCAAATCTGTACTTAATATTTAAACAGATTTTGCCAAGCCAGAGCTATGTTTAGACTTTATAGTACTAGTGTTGTCTACAAACCTTGTACATTTGATTGAACCTCACCCGGCAAATGAAGAACTCTTTTGGTTTATTCTGTAACCAATGATGGCCATCATAGTAGATTGTTAATTTTCACCAGGTCAATGAAAGAGAAGCTAACAATTTTATTATGCACTGCCCCATTTGTAAGTCCATAATTCCACGCTGTCTCTCACTTTGACCATAGTTTAACTGTAAAATCAGATGCCCACAGAAAAAAATTAATATACCAAAAGTAACAACTGTACGAGGTATCTTTAAAATGTCACCGGCTCTGTCATCTGATGAGATGCACTATTTATAGCTTGAGTGCATAGCCTTAAGAGTAAAAATGGCTGTTCCATAATTTTTTTATGTTCACTCGTTTTGTTGGCAGGACTTTGTACTAATCAAAAGTGTTTCTTTAGAAACTTAATAATACTATATACAAGGGTTACTATATCCTGACTCATCAGGGCTAATATCCCACATCTCTCCTTATGAAATGCAGGCCTATCTATAAGCATCTATGCCTGGATAAAAAATCACAAGGACAATATCTAGATTTTACCTCAAATTTTTAAAATTTGCCAAGTAAAAAATTACAGGCCTCATCATTTTTTTATTAAAATTAATAACACTTTTAAAACTCATTTTTAAGCAGACATCAGTTTAATAACTCAAAGATATATTGGACAGTTCTAACAATGAACTTTATAAACTGTCAGAGTTGGTAAATTAATTCTTAAAATACCTTTTTAAGACTTTGCACGTCTTAAAGAAGAATGGAGAGGTTTGGATAGCTCTCTGCTAAGAGATGCTTACAGTATTCTTCTCTCACTCATGTTCAAACCATTGCCAGTTATCCACAATTTGAGAATACTCTCCCTCTAACTGAAGTAAGGAAACAAGTAGTAATACTTTTTAGAAAGTTCAAAATCATTAAATTAAAAAAAAATTAATATAATGAAATGCAGTGATCAGCAATATAGCAGAAATAGTTTCCTACAAGAATATCCTCAATATGGAACATTTTAAGCTAAACCAAAAAAAGTCATTCAAGCTTTTCAGCCATCATTCATTGTTGTATAGTCTGGGTTAATGGTTATTTCCAGGTAAACTGATTTTAAATTAATTTTTAAAACTCAGAAGGTTCCTAGTTAAGATTAGCTTATCTATACTACTGCCCAGCAAATGTAACTTCTTCACAGTATAAGCTTTATTTTCAAGATATTACTCATGTCCAGTGAATAGGAAAATATTACCTTCCACAAATACTGACCAACAAAGCATTCTTCACTTATGATGGCTGACAGAAGCATTTAATTTTATATATAGGCAAGGATAAAACTCTCTTTTCTTTTGGTCTATTAATTGATCCCATGGGGTCAGTTGGTGCAGATATGCTGAGAAAAGACAACTTGTCATAAGTCCTCAGGGCTACCTCTTTGTGACTGCAACATTTCGATGTGAAAGAATAAGATGCTTCATAGAATTTGTAAAACTAAGGGGGAGGAAGATTTGTAGTGTTTTCAAAACTCTGGAAAACTGTTTAAAGAAAAGAAGAAAAGAGCAACATCATTTGGGAATCCAGAAGACCAAAAATGTTACATGTGGTTAAAACATTCCCCAGGCAAGTAGATCTGATTTCAGACCCAAAATAAACAGGCATAACTTAGCTTGTAGACAGATAGATAGATAATGGCAGGGAATGGGATGCCTGAGCAAAGACCTCCATCAAGACTGGACTACTGCAACAATGCCAGTTAGCATGAGAGGAAGGCAGAACCTGCACCTTAAACTCCATACCAATCATTCTTCACTGAAAACTTCTCACAGTTAAAATTAGTTTCAACAAGTAAATTTAACTGGCTTTTCACAAAGTATGCTAAAAATACGCCATATGGTATTAAGGAAAAACCTGCTGAAGAAAGTTAAAGGTGAAGCAACTCTGTTAATACAGTGTACAGAAATAAGAAGTAAACTAAACTTTTGATTGAATTAGTATAGATTTAGTTCTTTCTTCTTTTTTTTTCCTTTCTATAACTGATTTTAAGACAACTGGTATTTAGATGTAAAGTTGATAAACCTGGAAAATAATACTTACCAAATGATATAGATTAAATCATTATTATTCCATATAAAAACACTAAATGTAACATAACATCAAAGCACCAAGAAATGTTAATTTTTATTGATAAATACTGTTAAATGTACACTCAGTGTTGCAGTTCTGATAGTCAGAGATATATTAACAAATTTGAGGTGCTGATTAGCTTCTTGAAAACCTAAGATTTTCTGAAAGATTTTAAAAAAGAAAAAGAAAATGCTGATCTGAGTAAAGTTCTAATCATCTAGCAAAATTAAAGGAGAAATTCCAATATACGAATAAAATAAAATGAATGTTGAAATGAATTAAAAATTTGTTGGTCAACTATTTTTGTTAGAAAGAAAAAAAAATTTCTCAAATGATACTTTATTCAAATGAAATTTTATCATGATTTTAAATACTGAACACTGACATTATCTGCTAAAGAAAACATTTAATGAAGTAACTAAAGTTAATCAATGCCTGACTGTTTGCCATTATTTTAAATGATAAAGATCATTCCCTCCAAAGATATAGTTACTCTAAGCCATTCTGTGTTAACTCTTGTTTAAAGTCCTGTCTTATCATGTAAACCAAACATCTGCCAAACCCTAAGATACAACATAAAGTGAAATAAGACTCTCCAGCTGCTTAAACAGTTATAATTTTTTTTTTAATTAAAAAAAATCTAGTTTCTTAAAACAATCAATCAGCTTATGCGCAGGCCTACCACATGAATCAAAAAAAAAAGAAAGAAAAGGACTACACACATAAATACCTTCAACCAACCCTGGTTATATACAATTATTTGGGGTGGAAGCTTAATCACCAAAACTGGCCATACCTATAAAAATGGTGACTGTCTACAAGAGAAGTGCATCTGGTTAAGGCCATAGTTTAATATGAGTATACTTTACTTAAAGTATACTTCTACTCGATGTTTTAGTCTATAAGTAAAGGCATCATTGCAGAAAGTTATCCAGCTTCAACAGCATTTGAAAACAAGTAAAAAAATAAGAATTTTTAAATTAACAGATACAAAATTCTCTCTATTTACATGTATTTAACATAAAACCCTAAATTCATATGATACAAATGTCTAATGAAAAAAAAGCAAAAACAAAATGCACTTTATAATTATCCTCATGCAAATAATAACCTATGGCACAACTTTCATGTGCGCTAATCCTTAATGGGATCATGCGTGCTTATGTGTAGGAATACAAAAAATCGTGAACCCAATGTTTAGTGTGCAGTTTCTTTATCTGTAAAACTAAAATGCTATATGTGATAATTTTTCTTTATTAGACTAGACTAACACAATGCCAAGTGTTTTAGGTTTATCCCACATTTTGATTAATTTTTGTTTTTTTTTTAGTTATGGCAGAAATGTAAAAACAATAACACTAAAGAGCTACTTGCCTAAAAGAAATTTAATATATTAATCCTGATTATATATTCAGAATGTTTGTGCGCACAATACTGATTATATTCGCTTTTGATCTAACAATTTATTAGTTGGATCCTAAGCAGATTATGTTTCAAGGTTCTAAACCAGTAGGGAAATAAAATATGGTTTGTAACTAATGTTGTGGACAGGGGATGAAAATAGAATTCAATACAACAATGTATCAGTATAGGATACAAATACAGTGGTAGCAAGATGACATAGAACCAAGAAGCTGTGCAGGTCTCTAGCCTCCAGTACATCACTGATTAGATTGAGACAGTTTGGCAGGAAATCTATGAGCATCTGTGCACACATCAGAGCCGCTTTCATGGATGAGGATGATGATAATGGAATTTTTTTTAACTCTTCCTGATTTGGAAAATTCAGTCAGCACACCAGACAACATACATAAACAATAAAAAGAAGTTTCTAAAGAAAAGATTTAAAAGATAATGTTCAAAGACTACAATGGAATGAACTTATTTAGAATCAGTTTCTGAACAGGAGATTGAACCAACAACAATTAAGCTTTTTTTTTACTTATTTTGGTTGAGCTAACTGCATGACAGAGAATATCTTAAGTTATCTTCTCTTTTCTTTACTTCTACTGGTGGTTCTTCCCCAACTCCATTGTTTTTGTTTACTGAAACATACTTAAAACACAAAAGTATTTACAATGTACAGTTTGCTTAATAGGAACCGAAGTCAGATAAAACTGAAGAAATAAAATAAATATTCATAAGTGACAGACTAACTGAATTTCCTTCATACAGCCAGTAAAAACAAAGAAACAGCTTTCTCTTTTCCACCATCAACAGCATTGAGAAAGCAACGTGCCAGTCAAAGTATCTGTAACTGCCCAAGATAAAGAAAAATTTATCGCTTACTGGCTGCCCATAGTGGTATCTATTTTCAATTATGGCATACATTTAGTGCTATATTTTCTGACCACTTTTATGACAAACTAAAAAAGCTATAAAAGTGAGAACTTTGGCATTAGAAATATAAAGAAGTTATTGTAAAATGATGTCATTCTAAAGTCGAGAAGCAATGAAAACATGTACCTACATTTTTGTTGTTTTCTCCATAATCTGGGTTAATACCATAAAAAACAATTAAAATAAAAATCATGACTAGCTATCATCTATCCATCCTCAACTAAACATATATTACTCTTTTAATACAAATTTGAAGGGGTTTAGTTAGGTTTAGAAGACATGCATAAAAACAATTTAAAACTTCTTTTAAAGGAAAATATGAATCTTTAAAATACTCAACATTACTTCATTACCACTAAACATTCCAAGTTACTCGTGATTACATAAACCTATCTAGTTATTATGGTTATCTATCTAGACAAGAAATGCTTAATTAAAATTACCAAGTGACTGGCATAGTTTTGAACAGTAAACCATGTAATAAATTATTCATTCAGTAGCATATGCAGGAATCTTGTTAAAACCCACTATGGTATTTATAAGTTATACCAGTTTTCAAAACAAAGCCAGCCTAGTTTAGGCCAGTTTAACATTTAATAAACTTATCATTTTTCTCATTTATAACTGTGCAACCTGTAGCACAAACAATGTTTGATATTATTATTGATGATATTATATTGACAATCAACATGTAGACATTTTGAAAAGAATCTCCCTTTTGTTTCATCTCTGTTTTTTGCTTATTGTCTTAAATATAATTTTTTTGGAGGCATATTAAAACTGATGAAATATTAAAAAAAAAAAACATTTAAAAACCAACAGCAAATTGGTCTTTGCAGTTGATCAGTATACTTCTAGATTATGCATTTGCCATTTAGAAATAAACAAAGAATGTCAAAAGCATCTAACATCAAAGTTGGTTGTTTTATTTGAAACAAATGTCTCATGAACACTATCCAACATTATTCACCAGCAGTTATTCAAAATTCACACTTTCAGAAAATGCCAGTCAATAATGCAGAGATGAGGAAATTTCCTTGACGTTTTCCATACCACTAAAAGCAATACTTTGCCATGATCAGAATTCCAAACCAAACAATTTTTTTTTTAAATTCATAAGATTTCTTTAAAGGAGGAAGGGCTTTGAAATGTCAGCAAATCAAAGTTCAGAGCAACTGGACTGCTACAGTTGAGAGCCCAAGTTCAATCTCCAGTCAGCTCAGTTTACATGGATGGTTTCTTCTTTTCTTCCTCACCAGCTGGCCATGTGAGTTTCTTTCTACATCTAAAAAAGTGATGGGTTTTAGTAGGGATTTCAGTGTTGAGGTTGGCAATGCAAGATCTCTTCTGGCACAGGACAGGCAACACTTTCTAGCTACTACCACAGTACTAGGCAACCTCACCAGGTTGTCTCCAATGTAGAAAAGTTATCTTCCTTTTAAAGACTGGTGGTGTACAAGATAAGACATCTGAGTTCCAGGGTTCATTTGACAGAGGACTACCACCATACTCTTGTATCTCTGGGGGCATCAAATCTAATTCTCCAATCCATGACAAACAAACCACTACACACTGATTTTGATGCTTCACTAGTGTTCATTATTTTCCCTCAGCTTTCTTGAAATAATAAATTGTAAATATCTACAATCAGATTATGAAAAAATGTCATCCAAATTCTACTGAATTTTTGCCTAATGATTTCTGAAAAAAAAAATCTATAAAAATTTGTTTTCTTTAAAAATGCCACTATTTTTATAACTTTACACAAATCAATAACTTAAATTATATGGTGATGATTGAAAAGAGAGAAGCAGCTAAGATGCAGCATAAATCTATCACAAATCAAAAGAAAGGCAAACCTGACTTGGGACATAAAATAAATGAGGTAAGTGTTCAAAACACACACAAACACACACACATAACCAGACTAATATTTCTAACAAGGTTAGTAAAAAGAAACCCATCATGAAAAGTAGAGAGAATGTGACAAGATTGAAAGATTTCTTGAAACTAGATTTATCACAAAAAATAAAATTATGATAAGCCTCTGCTAAACTCCAATTAATTAATTAAAATATTTTGCTAGTTTGTTTTGAAAACATCCAATATTACTGTTTGATTGACTTCTCATACTGGGCACAACCTCCCCCCCCACCTTCCATCTATTTCATCCAGTAAACCAGAAGTCTCATGCAATCTAGAGGTGAAATGCAAATACAGTTATTTCTGAACACATGCTAATTTACATCTTCAGTCTTTCCATTTCTTTGGTCCAAGAAAAGTTTCTCAACTATCTCCATGTCAGATATGATCAACATTTCATTTGGCAAGCATGCATGCGCATTAGTTCCTCAAATCAAGAGTTTCTAGTTATCATACTTCAGCTGAAAAGAGAACAAAACTATTCCATGCCCCCACTCATCAGTGTCAAGTCCAGCCTTGGCCGCAGAAAATTATCACATACTAACAAATATTCTCCTTGAAATTTGTTATTCTTAAAATGCTCAGATAAAATCACAAGCATTCTTCTTATTTCTCCTGGTAAACTATCAGTTAGGGCTGATATCAGTGACACAATCCAGCCATAATGAACTGAACAGTCCCTCTAAGCTAAACCAGGTGGAATCATTTAAACTGGACAGTGGAAGGCAATGTATTTTCTCTGTATTTTCATTCACAAAGATGGCACATTGACAGTAACCTTTCCTAGGTACTAACAATATCTATATATATATATAATATATAGTATTAGAATTTTCTAGCATTTTTGCTCCCTAGAGTGAGGAAAATAATGGTTGTCCTGTCCATGTGAGAGAGAGAGAGAGATAGTGAGTGTGTGGTGTGGTGTGATATTGTGTAAAAGTAAAAACATATTTGTATTGTAACATATACCTGACTGCTAAACTAAATCCTGTACATCACAGCAATCCACATGAATATTACAGTGGTGCTCAATTTGTTATAATTAACACTAATAAGCTCCAACTATATCTAATTCACATTTTTTATATATTAGAGTAACTCTCTGTATACCACCTGGAATGCATTTGCAGTCCACTACTCTTCAAACCTGTATTATTCAGCATGGGTTGAGCCATGTAGGCTTTAACACATGGTACCTTCCTCATTAATATAACCCATTGTAATGACAAATCCACAAATCCTTTATATACCTCTAACCCCATGTGTTTTGCATTACAAGTGTGATGACTAATATACAGTCAGAAGCACTAGTGCTTGTAGGCTAGATGGCAAACACACCCTAGGAAGTATAAGGTAAAAACTATCATAATACATGAGCTAAATATGTATGTAAAACTAATCAAAGAGTGACCAGAGAGATGGAAAATGTAAAAATTCATTTCTTATACCACAATTATCTGAAGCAATAAAGAAAGTGTGTAAGAATGTCAGACTTTTTCAAGATTTACAGGAGGATGGATGTTTATCAAGTGTTCTACAGTAGGTACTCAGTACTTTAACTTAGCTGCTGCAATTAAAAGACATAAGGTACTTTGGGATAAATGAAGTTTTAGAGCAAGAAAACAGTTTAATGACAGTAAAAAAAAAAAAAAAAAAAAAAGAATGTGTAGCCATGGCCAAAAGTTTTGCATCATACTAGAATTTTGTTATTTTGCTTGATAAAATCAAATTAAACCAGCTTAATTAGCATAATAATTCTACACTAACATATTGAAGTGAATACCATTTTATAATTTTCTGCATACTTAATAGAAAATGACAAAAATGGAAAATTGTGACAATTTGAATCTAACACGCAGGGGCGTAGCTAATGGGGGGGCGGCAGGGGCGGTCCGCCCCGGGCGGCACGTTTTGGGGGGGGGCGGCATTTTTTGGTCCGAGTGCGCGTTTGTCAAATTTAGTTCAGGACAGTATGTTACATATATAATGTATTTTTTCGTTCTATTTTTCCAGATATTATTTTTTGTTCAATTTTTAATGGTAGTTTTTTGAAAGGAAGAAAGTTTTTCTAAAATTTGCTGTAAAAGAAATTTGCTCACTTGAAGTGAGTCACTTCTAATTAATTTTGAATTGAATATCAATATTTTCTCATTATATATTTGATAATTTTTATTTTCTAATAGTACTTTTTTTTCAATAAATAAATAAATAAAAAATGAATTTTTTGGAGGTTTTGAAATTCTACGTTATTTAGAGGGCGGCACAAACGCCCCTGCTAACACGCAAAATCATGATTTCCAGAAATGGTTCAACTAGAAGTGCCCAAAAGCAGACATTTAGAAGTGGTCAGGGGTGCAGTGTGATTTGAGGATAGATTTTGCTACTACAGACCTAGGGTGATGTAAAACTTATGGTCATAGCTGTATAAAAGAGAACCAAGAGTGGAATAAATTTAACAGTTGCAATTTCAGCTCAGTCTTAAGTAACCTAAAAGTCTGCCCTTTTCTCTTATTTTCTCAGCAGATACAAAAACCTTGCTGAAATAATAGAAGCCAAAAAACAATAAACAAAAAAATTTTAAAAATACATTCCTTATATATACACAAAAGTATCATTTTAAAATTACAGTGGGTAGTAAAACATATCAACATCCTGTGTTGTATGTACTCTAGAATATCATCAGATTTAAAATCCAATAAAGAATATTTGGCAGTGTTAACGATTATCAGTGTTTGAGTATACAAAGCACAAAATATCCTCTGCTATGATAAAGTTACACAAATAATTTAAAGGAATTCTTAAATGATATTCCTCCCCTTAGTGCAGAGTGGAAATATTTTTATTTTTCACTGTTGATAAATCACGTATGAAGTTTCAGATTCACACAATCATGGATCATTGGATAAAACTCATACAGGTAGGTAGGTTGCTTTCTGTCCCACTAAATAACTATAATACATGGGTATATCAAACACCCAAACAAGAGTCGTAAAGTTAGTTAACATCCAATTCATTTATTTGAAAAAAGATACTAGTATTATGGAGATAGTAATACAATGCTAACATTACCTGCAACAAACAAATGAATATAACCAAAATATGTTACATACAAAAGTCACTTAAAGACAGACTCAGATTTGTGAACATAAAGCACTCTCTTTAATAAAAGTGAAAGACTAAAATGGTAGGTCTTCTGATAACTGCTACAGTTCATTGGCCATCCAAGGTCTGTCAACTACATAGCATAAATGACTTTTCGGACATTCAAAATACCTCATACAACAGTTTAAATGCAGCATTTAAATGACAGGTGATAATGTGCAAAGAATTCTACATTATCTAAAACTTGAAAATCTTTACAGAAAAAGTGAAGACAGATCTTTAGATGTCAACAATGCCTCATACTATCAAAATATCTTTATTGTAAAAATTCAAAATAAACCACAGTCATTTTCTGGACTTTTGTTGGCCATCATTTATGAAGATACCATCATAATAATTTGAACATAAATTTTTCTCACACAACCATTCAGAAAATCATTTTCAGTATTCAGTAGGATGCTCACCTCTTATATCAGGTAAACATCTAGGCATGAAATGTACCTGATTATCAGTGATCTAAGTCCAGATTTCCCCACAAAAGTTTCAGGTATTCCCTTCAGTTGCACTGTGACATTAGTTTTGGTCATTTGGTTTTAAATTTTCAATCAAACTGTCACAAAAGAAGCTCAGTGCGGGTTAGGTGCCAGCTCTGTGAGACCAAGGGAACTAACTGCAGTTCAGGAGTGCAACCAAACCTTTGTCTCCCTCCCCAAACACAAATGACTTTTTCTAACTGTGGCGATACATATATTGTTATGACATGTAAATTTATACAAATATAACATTTATTACAATAATCTGAATACAATTACAATACAGGTCTATTAAAATAAAATTTAATATTTTAAGTGAAGAAATCAAATACTAAGATGCAAGAAACTATGTCAGCAACATAACCAATTATAATCAGTTTGTTCAATTATCCAGAAAAACTAGCTATCACCTAGCCACATAATTAACTCTATAATCATTACATGGATCAAAACCCTTTAGTATATGATCAGCATTAACTTGGATATATTGACGTAAATGCAGGAGAGCCAAACCTGTAAGCCAATTTTTATTCATAAATGCAACATCCAAAAACTGCACTGTTGCATTCTGTAATTTCCACAAAAGAATTTTTTACCAAGTAAAATTCACTGCTTCCCAACCCACCATATTCACCAGATTTGACACCAAATGAACACTTTCCTGTTCCACAGACTTAAACACACCTTAAAGGAAAGAGATTTCATCCAAAATGCAATGTGAAAGCTGAAAGCCATCCCAAAAGAAGAGTACCAGAGAAGTTTTAAAAAAATGACGAGTACTGAAATCACTGTGATCAGTCAGAAGACTACTACTTTGGAGTGGATAAATTTGATTAACTGGGTTGTCCTTTAGTTTTATAAGAATAAATATAGTCCTAGAACTTTCTGAACAGACCTCAAACAGTAGCAGCAGCAATAAAAATGAGAAGAATGATACTTTTAAGGTACAGCAAGCAGTCAGATCATAAAAAATAAAAGTAGTGCTATATATGAGCAAGCTAGGATTTATTTTACAGATAAACAGAGTCAGAAAACAGTGGAAAACAAATTTTGGGTACAACAGATACAGTAAAAGCATGGTAGTAGTATGCAATGACGACTTTATACTTTCAAACTGTTATTAGAACAATTAAATTTATCATTAAAAAAGTATTTTCACAATATTTTTAAAGTCATTTTAGGTTGAAACAAATCTCACAAAATACTCCCTTGTAGCCTTAGCATTTCATTTTACTAAGGAGAACACAAAATAAATGTCCAATGACTAGCCAACACTACATCGATGAGAAAACACAGCACTTTATTAACAACAGAATATCACACACAAAGGTGGCTGCAGGGTTTTTTCTGAGGGAGGTGGGAAAAATGACAAAAAATGTCTGCAGGATAAATTATAAAGAAAAGCAAATTGACAAAATAAAATCAAGTGTGGGGAATGTGCTAGTGATGAAAATATACTGTCAAAAATATAAAGATGCTAATTTTCTTTTGCCTATCAAAGGTATTTGATGCTGATCAATAATCTTTTTTTACATGGAAATATTTCTTGTGATTCACATTTTTTTTTTAAAATTTAATTTATTTTTTGACATTAGTCTACTTCCTTTGCTATTGTGCTACTCCATCAGAGCTCACAATTAAACAAAAAAAAATTTTATTCAATACAAATTGTAAACATCTCTAGTCTTGTCCAAATCTATCCATTACTTTTTGAATAAGTTGTGCTTTTTAGCTATAACTTTTGTTCTATGAACACTTATCATGCAAAGTACAAATGATCATTAGCCATTGTTGACCTCAACCACGTTTTCACGCTTCTCTTTGTGCTAAATGACCTTTATGCTATGCAGGTTGTTACTGGTAATGTTAGAGCAAAAAATAATGCCATAATTACACTATCACCATCAACTTTCTAGGGGATGCCCATGACCACATGAGAGATTTTCCCATGCATGACAAGAGTTTAAAGATGCTAAACAAAAAAGTGGAAGTCATAAATGCTACTGCCACACTCAATGGCTACAGGAGTTTGAATTTTTGTATTATTCAAAGGATAAGGATGGTTGATATCCATATATCTTCTGAGTCATAAGGTATGTTATAGGAACAGATCTGTATTGACAAAGTGTTTAATATTTTGTGTACATCAAATTACAGCACTTCATTGGCATTGTGATTCATGTGATTCAGCTAATGCTGATAACTTCAAAAGTTTAACTAATCTATGAGTAGATGCAAGAGATGGAGTCCTTAAAGACACATGGAAAAGTCTGCAAGAAATGCAAAGTACACATCCCAGAATAAGCTGGCAAAATGCATAAAGGGATACACACAATATCAAATATTTAAAGATATACAGGAACAGAGAGGTAGATGAGATTATTAACACAGCCATTTTAAACAGTTAGGTTTTATGTTGTGGCATATGCAGAACAACACACATGCAGAGAAGCTCAAAGAGTTTGCAGCATGTGAGAGTAATACTAGTGAAACTATGTCTCAAAATGTCTACTTCACATAAAGTTGGACTGGACCCAAGTTTTTGCAGGGCACAGACCTACAGTAGAGCTAAAAATATGAGTGGGATACAAAAAAAAACATCAAGCAGAACCCTTGTGTATATTATTTCCACTATACATCTCATCAGCTAAATCATGCTATCTCAAAAAGTAGCAAACTAATAAAAATCACATGAAAGCTTGAAACCATCATGGCAGTTGGTATTTTCTTCCAATCTAGCCACAAAGGACAATGGAATATGGAAGAAACTACATATGACTAATAATAAGAAACAAGGAAATTGTTTCTAAAAAAGAAAAAGGTGGAAATGCTATGTGAAACTAGATGGATGACATGTCACACTACAAGTGAAGATTTCTATCACATGTATTAGGGAAAAGTGATATTTCTTCTAACAAGGATTGCAAATGGAATACAAAGTATGTAACAGGAAGCTAAAGGAATAGCAAAGTCAATAGAAAGTGCTTCTTTGATAATTTAATTAGTAACCAATCTATATTTATTTGGATATACTGCAGCACTAAGCAAGTTGTTACAAGGTTCCAAACTCAGACACATCTGCACAAATACTGAAGAGGACTTCAAACCTATTTTTGAAGATGTGCTGAAGTTGGCTGATAGAGTAATGATGCTTACATATTCCCAATGTTGAAAGCAAACTCTGAAGGCAAATATGCCATCATTTAGCCCTATGAAAAACTAGCAAAGATCTATTTTTTGTTTCCTTTTTTTTTTTTGGAGCATTTAATGAAATAGCTATCATTACAGAACATAATAACTATTAGAGTACTTCATTTGCTGCATCACTATCATACCATCAAGAAATGTATTTGTGGAAATACAAGTGAAAGCAATTTGCTGATGCACTTGTGCCATTGGAAGACACTATTTCACGAACAAACATTTACAGAATCATGCATCTACTGACGAATTATCTCTATGATCACTGCTGATGTCAAAAGAGCAAATTCTACATTAAAATATGTAAAGAATTACTACAGAAGCAGTATGAGCCAGAAAAGGTTTAATGCTCTAACTCCACTATATATTGAAATTGACATTAACTATGTCATCGATAAATATTTTCAGAGAACTCCCCCCCCCCAAAAAAAAACCATTTCTCATCAACCCTCTGTCAGAATAATTAAAATAATAAAGATGCTGAAGTAGCAGCTATTATAATTTGTTTTCTTTGGTCATTTTCTGTTTAGTCTATTTGGCATACATGTCTGGGAATGCCCTGCAACAAATTCAAAATTACAGCAAGTTTTATTTGGATATAAAATTTTAAAAATCATAAGCTTCCAAATACTCCCCCCCCCCTCCACAAACCTGCTGGAAGGTTGTCCCTAAACACAATTGGAGGTCTAAGGGTAACTTCAAAACTCTCAGCCATTGGGACCCAACCTTTCAAAAATACAGAGTATTGAGTCCACAATTGCTACATACAAAAACTAACAAGAAAATAAAAATTAGTAATAAAAAATAGAAATCTCTCAGCATCACTGTTAAATTCTGCAATTTTTTCCAGAGTGCTCATTATCGCAATGTATTTCCCTTTGAAACATCAAAGTGAATATATTTGTCTGTCTCATTAGCACATTCCCTGGTGCAGGTGAAACTATACTGTGTTCTTTATCATCCTCCCAGTCACATGGCAAGTTCACAAATTCCTTCAGTTATGTTAAAAACATGTTGTAGTGCTTTGCAGAAAATTTTAATGCTGCTATTATCTTCTTGCAAGTGCCAAACATGTTTCCAATATGTTGTATTAAACAAGAACAAACAATTTCTGTGTTCAGATCATGGTTTTCAGGCAGTGCAGTTGCTTCAGAGTGGACTGCATGGATACTGGCTTGCATTCCATTAAAATTGCCCACTCATATTGCTTCCTCTATGATATTCTTGTCTTGACCCCTTGAGCATTTCTTTCTGATATTTCAAGCAGTGAGTCTCCGAGACTTCCACAAACTGAAAATCTTCTTGCATTTCCAGTTCCATTTTGATTGACATGCCTCAGTAATCCTGTCTGCAATCAAGCTGAAAAATCTTGCCACTTTCACTTGTGCCAGAATTTTGTCTTCAATTTGTATACCTATCAGGTGTATCAGCTAATTTTTAATTTGTGGTGAAGATACTATGCATTCTGTGGTAAAAAATCTAGGTGTTCTTTGAAGACTGAGTCAACTCAGCATGGCAATGGAAAAGTCCATTCAAATTTTCAGTGGTCTGGAGCCGTCCTCTTAGTGCTATATTATACCTTCCACTAAGAATAAGGATTTCTACAATCTGCTTCAGAACATGGCATCATCACCATCATCATCATCCCTATCAGTTTCATTCCTATGTTCTTTCAACTTAATGTACCTCTCAAGAATGTTTTTCCATTGGACAAGTCTGTCATTAATGTTGATGCCAAGACTGGTTCCTTGCAGGTGTCAAAACCACAAATGAACTACAGAAAACTCCATCAAAATGTTTAAACCATCATGCAAAACTGTATTCTTGAAGAAGCTAAGTACTGAAACATCGATACTGCTGCTGGCCACTGCCTGATTTTATGCCACTGAAATTTTAAGATTGACAGATGCCTAGAAGTAGTCAATGTTGGTTGTAAAGCCCAATTCCCAATGTCACTATCATCCTGCACATGCAAATCTTCTCTTCTCTGATGAATGTTTGCTGCTATTGTATGGGATTAAAGATTTTTCACCAAAGAATGTGGTCTCAGCTTCAAAATTTGCTTCTGCTTCAAAGATATTTGGGATAGCATCTACAAAAGCACTTGGTTCTTCATAGTGGTAGATAATCTTGTGCCGCACCAGAAGATGCTGTTTTATTGTCAAGTACATCTAAAAACAAAAATTTTAAAAAAACGCATAAGCAAAATTAAAGTGGAAATGTATGAGGTATATAATAATAGAACATGCAAAATAGCTATACTTTCACTTACTGATTCAGAAAAGATGTCATAACCTTTCACACTGGTTTCCTCTCTTCTTGTCAGGCACATTTTACTTTCCTCTGTTGAGCAGCAGGCATTTGTTTTCTCTTCTGTACAAATTTCATCCTAAGTACACCTTAGTTTGTAGCATGTGATGATATAGCAAACTAGCAACAAATGACTCCATGCCAGTGAGAGGTCTCAGTGCCTGGTAGTCTACTGACTAGCACCCTTTCTACAAAGCAGCAAATTTTGTTTGTTTAACCAATCCAGAAATATCTTAGCATCACCAACTGATGAAAATATTAGGTTACAAAGGTTTTGTTTGATTTTTTGCTGCAACAATAAGATTTAATATCTTTGTTGAACGTGAAGTTTAATGATCAAAGTAAGTTCCAACACAATCAATACACTTCTGCCAATGAGTTACAAGAGCATTTATACCATTTTGAAAAAAAATTTGGATTTCTGGAGTTGATAAACTGGTAGAAGGCAATTTCAATTGCTGCTGCTTGATTGGAGGATGATTTCATATGGAGGAAGTTGTTGAGGTGTCTGAAAAGGTGGTAGTCTGTGGGAGAAAGGTCTGGTGAATATGCTGTGTGAGGGAGAACTTCGTACCCCAAAGGGTTCAGTTTATGAAGAGTCACTTTTGCAACATGAGGATGAGCATTGTTGTGGAGCAGGATTGGGCCTCTTCAATTTACCAATGCCAGCTATTGATGGGAGAGTTTCTGATGAACGTTTAATTCATGACAGCACCTTTCAGCTGTGATGGTTTCACCAGGTTGCAAGAAGTTATAGTGGATGACACCAGTTGCAGATCACTAGACAGTGACCATGACCTTCTTTGGGTGGAGGGTGGAGACTCGGTTTTGGAACATGGTTAGGTGCCTTGTCTGTATCAAGCCACTTTGCTGATCATTTGCAAATGTCGTAAAGGGTCCATTTTTCATCACAGATAATGATTCAGTCAAGAAATAGGTTGTTTTTGTTTCTTATGACAAGCAAAGAGCAGATCTCCAATCGACAATTTTGTTGTTGTTCATTCAACTCATGATGCATCCACCTGTCAAGCCTTTTCACCTGGCCGATTGCGTCAGGATGCCGGAAAAATGTTGCAGTGCTTATGTAAAGCTCTACAGCAATTTCTCGCAGTTTCCCTTGGATCGGCTTCAACTGAGGCTTTCAGATGGTCGTAATCACAGCTGGAAGGACATCCACTACGTTCCTTATCTTCAAGGCTCACATCTCCTGATTGAAACTTTGCAAACCATCATTGTACTGTGCACTCATTTGCTATGTCCTTGTCTCATGCTTGCTTAATGTTACGAGTTGCCTCACTTGCTTTGTATCTAGTTTGAACTCATGAAGCAAAATGGTAAGAAAAGCTTTTCTACCCATGCTTCACTCAGAACCCTGAAAAAAACATTCATTTTATGATTTTTGAAAGGGTAGGTTTTTCATAATGTATGCCAAAGCACACGCTACAAAATGATATGTAACTTACCTACATACACCTTCACAAGCATGCAAAAATGAACCCAAAATTAACATAATATAAAAACTGACAAAACATTTGTATCGACCTAATACAACAAATGTACCATTAGCATAATAGGAGTAAAAATCTGATAAGAGGAAGTTCTATACAGAAAATGTATCTGCTATAAACTCTATGTAGAAATTGACAAGAACAGGTGCTAAGGATGATGCCATTGCTACACCATCTAGCTGGCAGCTGACCTTGAAACAGAAAATGTGAATCTGATTGCATTAACAACTCTTTAAATACATGTTTGGTATTAATGGAAGGATATGATCTCTATCACAATAAAGTTTCTGAAGGCAAAAATCAATGGTATAAATCAACAAAACATTTGTAAACAATGATGTAATATTTAAGCTTTCTTTAAAACTGTATTGGTTTGTTTATGGAAATTGATTTTAAAATTTCTACAAGAAATGATGGCATCTAATTATGAATGCCATTTGTAAAAACAATTATACAAGATAGCAGTTTTGTGAACCAAGAGTAATCCATAAAATACCCCAGGTTAAGATTTTGTAAATAAAAATGATATTGTCATATTTTGTATTTAATAAATATCCCTGTAGGCACCTTTCAAGACATTTGAAAGTTTCTCTTAGATTCCCAATTATTTTTAAAAATTTGATACTATCAGAGAGGATATATTGCACTTTATATTTCTAATGTTGTATCCAGAAATAATACTGAATCCTTCATCAGGACTAGAAATGTTTTTGGATCATTTATACAATGCATCAATAGAGGTAATTTTTTTGAATATCAAATATAGTGCTATCAGTGGAGACTTTTTAAATACTTAACAGAAAATAATCTTAGTAAGTTGAAAATAAAAATGCAACCCATTTAATAATGTTCATGTTTCCATGGCATTTAGCCTATAATTACAGTAATTAAAAATTATTTTATCTGAAGACAATAGTTGATGGATTTTCCAATTTTTGGCCAGTAAATTTTTTTTATAGTTTTATCATGTATTTCTGATTTGTGCTATTTTTGTTTCACTAAGGCAGTTGATTGTGCTAACAAGTTCAGGAAAAGTAAATATAGACACCAGAGACAGTAACTTGTTTCCACAGTCAGTAACATACTCATTCACTTCATGCAGTGCACAATGTTTACATTTAATTTCAATAGAAAGTAAACACCTTTTAAAATGATTAGTTTCACTTCTACATCTGAGATTGTGATTAGATAATTTAAATTGGCAAAAGACTGGTATTAAATCATTTTGTTGACATTTGGATAAAAAATTCTAAATCTACAGCAAAATGTTTTTCTTTAAAGTGAGCCTTTTTGGATAGCTTTCAAAGTATGTTCTCCATACAGATTTTTTTTTTTTTTTTTTAGAATATATTCAAATTCATCAAAAAAGAGTAAATTTAAGAACAAACTAACAAAAAATACCTGATTGATTTATCTTTCCTTAAGCATACCTGCTGCTTGTACGGGGCATGCATTCTGTTTATACTTCTAGCTAGGTCTTTTAATGATTTTAAATTAAGAGTTATGGTATCCTTGTTTATATATTATAAAAACTCAATTAAATGAACACAATCAGTCTACCCCTCTATTCATGCTTTTTTGTTGTGTTTGGTCAGCAATAGTGAAACATCTGGGTACACAGTAAATACAAAATTTAGACCTCTACTTTAGAGTTGTGGCTCTTAGTTTGAATTTTGTCTTTGTTGACAATAAACTTTGTTTTATTAAAAATTTTCAGTTTTTTCAAGCCAACCTTTTCTAACCACTATTTGCTTTTAGTTTTGTTTACGTTTAATTTGTTTCTCTTGTTTTAAATCTGAATAAACAACATTTTCAATTTAGTATAATCCACAGGATGATTATTATTTTTCCTATTTGCATAGCTTTAAATTTTTTAATGTTTAAAGCTATTTCCACTCGACTAATTGATTTAATAAATAATTTAGGTTCATATTAAATTTTAGTATTATCTGTAAACTTTCTATTAAAGTCCACTAAACTGTCAATATCATTTATGTAAATCAACAACAACATTGGACCCAAAACTGAACCCTGTCACAGACCAAGAGGCTTGCTGATATGAAGATATATTATTTGATACTGCATGCTGTTACCTATTTTATGCTGTTTCTTTATGACAAAATGTACAAACATATTCCAATAAATTTTTCCATGAGTATTTTGTATGAAACTTAAAAAAGATTTCCAACTTTGCACTCTCTTTCAAAAATTCAAGACAATTGGTTATGGTTTATATGATTTTTACGATTTGAATTCTACAATTCACTAAATTATGTTTAATTAAGAATGCTGCAATCTACTGAACTGTAGTTACCAAGAAATATTTTTATCACCAAGCATTTTTATTTTTTTTAATATTTTTCTCACTATTTCAGTTCTTACTATTTACAATTAAAATTCTAAAATTAATCAAAACCTTGTATAAGATTTCCTTTGTTTGAAAGAAACAATTAAAAACACTGATACATTTGCATATTACAGGTTAACTACCTAAGAAATTTGGGGAAACACGATTCTAAAGTTGAAATTGTTTTTTTTTTTTTTTTTTTTTTACTTTGATCTCTTAAAATTATTTCACATTCTTGCAAGATGATAATAATAAGAAAACAAAAAAGTAAAAGATCTTATTATTAAACACAATAAGGTCCTTATTTTCTAAATCTACATATAGTTTTTCTGTCTGTTCAGAGCATATAATTTTATTTTAATTCAAGATATAATAAATTATCATAGTTTCTCCAAATAATTCTTCTTTAAAAGTTTGAAATTATGAAAATATAAATAGTTGTATGATATTATAGAAATTTGACTCACTGAGTGAAAGTTGCTATTACAGATTCCATAAGGTACACTTTGCATCTAATTAGTATAAACTGTTTTGAAATCAGTAAATGTCAAGGATATCTGTTGCTTAAAATCTACAGAATTTATTATCACTGAAAAGCTTTCCATGCAGGCATTTTAAATCATCCGTTATAAGAAAACAAAAAAATGCTCAGTAAAAAATTTTGTTGTCTTCCTTCATTTAAAGTTAGTTATAAATGGCAACAAAATTATTTTCCTGATGTAACATTCCCTATCCCTTTCATGTGGTGATCTCATTATTGTAAAATTTGGGGAGTTGTTATAAAACCATCTGTGATGCTATAGTAGTTTATTTAACAGGAAAATATCACTAATTTGAAAATGATGTAGAAACTGCAAATATTCAACAACACAGATTGTTTTAATTAACAATTTAAAAATCTGACCTAACTGCATAATCATCGTGATTATTCAATTATGATATTAAATTTTTTTATTTTAAAACTGGCTCACTTTGATAGCATTCTTCTTATACACACAATTTTTAATTTTATAATTTACAAGTTGTTTTTATAAGCATTATACAAAACAACAAACTTGCTAATAATTTAAAAAGTTAAACATATTTTCATCACTTAGAAGGCAAGATATTCTATGTAACAACAAATATAAATATACTGAATATCCATAGAGTACAGCCATTAGCAGCTATTTAACTTTTGTCAAAATTTAAACCAATCATCACTTGGTGTAATATTACCACCTTGATAAGAACACTCCTCAAATTATTTTGTAAATATCAAAAAAGCTTAATTAAAATATGTCAGATATACCTAGAGACAAAATTTCTAAAATGAATATAAAGCCAGCCATGTTAATTTTTTTTTCAGTCATTGTTAACGTTACAAGTGTAAAGGTATTGCTAAGACATCAGACATGGAGAGTCTGGTAGGCAAATGCTGCTCAGAATCTGCTGTGAAAGAGTGTCAAAAATCATTAACTCCCAATTTTAAGTAAAAGCTATGTTATTCATTTATTTTTAAGTGAATTTTAATAATTACACCCATTTTTACAGAAATCAATGATGAAGTAATAAAAAAAAACAATCTTACCAAATCCAATAAGAACTCACTCACTCTCTCTCTCTCTCAATGGCGATGTGCAGTTGTTAGTAAACTGTAGATATTGAAATTCTCATGAACCATAGTAATCCAATTCCCTTTGATATGCAAGTGCCATGTCTTCACATCACTCAGTTTCAGATAATAGCTCCCTCCTGGTTCTTCTCTCTGTATGTTAAATGATCAGAACCAGCACTGAGCTAGAGTGGAATATTTCAGCAGGACTTTCTTGTGACAAGAATTTTTACCAATTCCACTGCTGCTACATAGCAAAGCAGCAAAGATTGGGCTTTTTGACAGGATTATTTTATACTATTATTATTAATTTATTTATTTTCATAGAAAAAATATCTGTCACTGAATAATCTAAATTTCTTATTGGTTGAAAATTATGATGGTGAAAAAATAATCAGCATGCCAAAAAATGGCCCAAAAGCAAAACTAAAACCTGTAAACATCACCACCTAGAACCAGAGTTAATGAGAGGTGTGTTGATAATAAAAACAATTTTGGTAAGCAGTCTGCTGGGTTTATAAACTGTTCTCATCAAAGTCTTCCTTCCCTTGATCTAATTATAAAAACAAAGAAATAACCTCTGTGCTTAGCACACTTTAGCAAGAAGGACAAAAGCAAGAGCAACAACATCCATGGCTGCTAGGAAAAAGCAGCAGACTTTGGCTTTATCATTAAGTGGTTGAAGTTGTGGTAGGATGTATATGACATGGTTGTTAACTTGACTGAGCAGCTTAGACACTCGTCAATTATTAATAACTTGAATGCACAGAGTAAAGAAGGCAAAAAAAAAAATCAATATGTGATCAATCTTGCTGTCCTGGCCTGAATACAGAATTGCTACCAATCTGATTCTCATACAGACCCTTTCCCTGTAATTGAATGTCTACAGTGCCCATCACAACCAGACCTAGAGTCTGACTGACATGTTATGTAGCTTCAATATTTATCCTCCAGTACACTGTGGCTCAACCATGACTGCTAACCAACATTTGACAGTTGAAAACTCAGCTTTTGTAACAGAGTTGGTTTTTTTTTCTTTTATCTGTTTTGCAACTTAAATTTAACCTCATTCTTTCCAGACACTTTCACCAAAGATTCCCTACTATAATAATACCTATGAAAATTTCATTGCCAGAGCAGAACATTTTTAATGATATCATATAAAGTACAGGCAGATAATTATAAACAAACTGTTTAAAAAATAATGGAGTTTCCATCAAATCACCAATTTTGTTCTATACAATGGTCTTCACTCGCTGTCCATCCATATATGCTACTAAAAGATACTTATCCTCTAATAAATGTTTGTCTGTCAACAGCTGAAAGTCAGGTAAACTCATACGTACACAAAGAGCTTGCAAATGTCAAAGCCGCTAATGCTATGAATTGAAAAGTTCCCCAAAAATTGCCCTATATATTAGATACTACATAAGCCACATTTTGCTTTAAATCACTTGCATTATACACAAATAAAGTACATTTAAATAAATTATGACAGGAGAAGAAACATTTTAAATCTTTTGAATCTTTTTTGTAAGGTTCTGCAGCAGTTAAGCCTATTTTCAAAGTATTGAAGCCAAATCAATATTTGTGCTCATTAAAGAAAGCAGCAGTTTGGTAAAGAGAAAAACAGAAAAGGCTACTAACATTACACCAACTTCAGTGAATTCTGAATAACTAAAGACACTCATCCGAATGAAAAAATTCAGCATTATAATGGAGCACAGTGCGCTTGTTGCTTTACTGAAGTAGTGTTCTTTTTCCAAGGTTAAAAATATGAGAAAATATATTGAAAAACTAAGGATTTTCTGTTTTCAGTTTTTGCTGGATTTCTCTCTTGTTCAGTTTCTTTAGTGTGCAATGCTAATAACATGATTTTTACTGCTGCTACAGATTTGTTAAAATCACAAATAGCTTCTTCATATTTCACATCAAACAAACAAAAACATTGGCATTGTAATGTTGTAAATATTTAGGTATTTTGGCATACTAAATATAGGCACATTAATAAAACATTTTTTTAATTTATGCTCTCAAGCTCCAAAGCTAGATCTGACAATTTTTCTTCTCCCTGTAATATAAAGACTCGTTTGGATGTAGTCTCTCTATAATAAAACCTTATCGCTAATGAACACACCGGCTTATCTTTACAATTTATATGCTTTATTAGAAAATGGTAAACAGACATTTGACATGATTGCATTGGATGGCAAGCTACCACAGTGTAAATGCACTTTTGAAAATTTTGAAACATTTCTCATTGAAGATAGCCAAATGTGGCAATGATCTACTAGCTCCATCACATGCTATGCACTGCAAATATGAAGTTTGAAGTTCCTTAAAACTGCTAACATAAAAGAAGTCGGGCTAGGAGCTTGATGCTGTGTTTCACTCTTTCCATTAATATATTTCTTTTTAGTTTGGAGCAGGCAGAGATATCTTCAAGATATCAAAATCAACAGGAACATCTTTATATTTCTCATGAAGAGTTGGTTTAGAAAGATTTGAAAGAATATATAGCAAATTAGTTAATGTGAAAATGAGACTAAATGAATCTAAAAAATAATAAAATTACATACCACAATTAATAAAGTATTTTCCAGTATACTGGCAAATTCTAAACCTATGTTGATATTTATAGATCACATCTTCTGCACAGCTTCATATAAAATGAATGCTTTGCCAATAAATTATTACAGTTACAAACTTCTGCAAAACTTAATTTTAAAAAATATTAATCTTATTATAAATATCACAAATAAAGCTTGCAAAACTTATGCTGATGCAGGTTATCAATCACAGCTGAATCTATTACTATGCCATACAAAAGTCAAAAGTGTGTCTTCATCTAAAACAAGCAATCAATTACAAGTTGTACTCTGGATCAATAGCATCAGTCCATTTGCCATTATTGATATCCCAGCAGAAACTGATAGAAAGGCAAGAATTGACTGTTACTAAAAACAGCTGCTAATTCTTGACCAAACAAACCCACCCAGCAGTTAAAAGACATACCAGAGCTCATATTTTTCAGGCACATATCTGGTTTCATTAAGATTGCCCTGAAGAATTTGAACACAAAAAAAGTTGTTGTTAATTGTTTCCACATATCTAAGAAATGAATATTTTGCAGTTCAGGCCAACAGTAGGCTGGTAGTTAATCTGGCAAAGACAACATTATACTTAGTTTCTATCAAATGAGAATAATTACTTAATTACTATATCTTAAGATCCTGGTAAATAAAAGGAACCTCAACACATGTGGATTAATCATAAATAGATATGCTGGCCTACATTTTTTCAAGGTTTCAGAAGATGGCAGTTAATGGCCATTTATGTTAATTATCAATGAAATTTTTATTTATGTGATGAGATATCTGAACAGAATTTTTGGCAGAAAAGAACAGCATTTGTTAATGAAATAAAACAGCACAGTCCAACAATCAAGTTGTGTAAAATATAGACAATTCATAATGAAGGAAATGAGAATTAGAAATCTAATGACATCTACTGAATATTTGGTAGCCATCAAAATTCAACAATAAAACATTCATTCTGGGCATCGATCTCTCTCTCTTTGAAGAGTAGTTTATGAATATTTACTATAGAAGACTACAGCTGATACCTGACTGATACTGGATGCCCCACAAGGTTTTCTGCACAAAAAAAAAAAAAAAAAACTCCCCCAAAAACCTGATTGTTCTACGTACCAGTCAAGTGATTCATTATGATAGATCAATTTGTTTTTGATAAACTAATTAAATCTGCTGGTCAAAAAATAAGATGTAAAAAATGTTTGCCATAAGAATTGTTTATATCAGTGTAAATATCAGAAGATATAGTAAAGATAAAACTACATTATTTAATACCTGTCTAGTTTTGTATCTTCTGTGCATAGTTAGAAATTACTGATTATTCACTTGTTTTAGTATATCACAAAACCAGATGCAGCAGAAAGTTATTCTGAATAATTTAAATTCTTTGCAAAAGACACAAATAGTCATTAATATTGTACTGTAGTAAATCTTGCTGAAGCTATTTAGATTTATTTCCCTTTGAGTAATCTCTAATTATGCTGTAAACATTTGATCTATATCTCCAATAATAATTTTCATTTTGGCATCAGTCTGATATATAATGTTATAGTCCAGAGAACCATGAAGTTTTCAACATACACCCCCCCCCCTGTACAAAGAATAAGTAAATAAAGTGATTCTTCCACTTACTATTTGTATTATTGGGCAAAAAAGACAATGACTAACTGGTATTGAATAGAAAGATTAAACTAATTATGAGCTTTAATGTTATTTCATTGAAAGCAGTCTTTAATTATTGCTACAAAATTTTTTTATTTCTTTAAGTATTAAAAGATTAATTTCTTTCAGACCTTTCAAAATGTTATAATGTTTTTAAAAATGTAAGTAGGGTGGTCAGTGGTTTGTCAAAATGGACTGCCATGGTTGAGGACAAGAATTTGAACCCCAGTCAGGACCAGTTCAGTTTGGCTTATCACTGGCATTTCTTCTTCTTCTTCTTCTTTAGCAGCCAGCCACACAGTTTCCTCTAGTTTCTTTCACATCTAGAAATGAGGAATTCTAGTAAGGTTTTCTAGATACAGGGAACCCTCAGTTAACGAACAAAATAGGGACTGGAAAATGTGTTTGTAAGCCGATTGTTCAGAACCCAAATTGAATTTCCCCATAAGAAATAACTAAAATAAAGGGTTAGGCTCCATTAGACCCCCAAAGTTCCCCTTTTGAGATATTTTCAGGATAGAAAATGACAAATAAATGACAAGTAAATGTATTGTACAACAAAATGTAGTACTCTACCTTGGATCCTGTTATTGCTGCACACACAGGAACTGTTATTTCTTGTTGTAGGGAGTGATGGATTATTACAGACTGGATGACAGTGTGTGGAAGACAACTTTGCATGGGAAGATTGAGGTGTCATGCAGCTCGAGGTGTACTATTTGGAACTGTTGGAAGTGGTAACTTGGTAGATGGAGGTGATGAAAAATATTTTTCAATTCTTCTCTGAAAACATGTTCTCTTCCACTCTTCCAGGATTTCCTTATAGCAGGCAAGGTCATTGTGGATAGCCCTGTTGACTTTGGCAAACTTGGAACAGTTGGGGTCCATGCTGTCGAATTCAGCCATTATCTCTTCAATTTTTTCTGAAGGCAGCAACCATTCGCTTTGTAGAGAATTGTTTGGGTGATGGGTTGTCTTCCTCAGCTTCAGACATTAACTCTTGGGCCCTATTCTGCTTTTCTAGCTCAATCAGGTCCTCATTGGTCAGCTCCTGTTGGTGGCGGCGCCACTGCTTTGTATTCCGCTGTTGATGAACCATATCTACCAACAAGCCCAGTGCTTTTTAATAGTATCCCAGTCCGTGCGCATCTCCTTTCAGCTCTCTGGAACAAGTCAAAAACTGCCAAAGGAAGATTGTGTTTCACAATGAAGGAACTGAATAAACATTCTGTTCTGATCACATCATTTTTCTGATTTGGTGTTGGGTTTTATGAAAAATGGGTCCAGTTTATTAGTTCTAGATGCTCTTGAAAAATTTTGCTGATATTTAGAAGTGTTAAAATGTTTTTTGATGTCATTTTCATTTCTGTGAGAAATAGAGAAATCACAAACACAAACTGTACATCTTGCATAATTTATACCTTTGAGAGTAATACAATTCCAATGAACTGATCGGAATACTCGTCTAAACTTCTGCATGTTATAAACTTTTGTTTCTTTGTTGGAATCATTGCAAACAAAGCAGAACCACATTTTTCAGCTCATAATGATCAATGCACCCCAGAAGCTTACTACTGGGAGCATAAAAAAACTGGAATACACCAAAAATATACAGGATTATACACATAAAAAGGCATATTTACTCATCAAATGCAGTGTAGTTACACACTTTTTAATTTACTCTTTGAAGTGCCTGTTACTTCAAGATACAAAGCAGAGACCAGTGCATTCTTTCTGGAAAATTTCGGGTTAGTGAAAAAAAGTTACAGAATTTTACATTGTCATAAAATAACAATTTGTACAGGTGTAAAACGAAAGAGAGGGAGGAATAATTACACCTAAATCTTAAGAGTTGGCAGGACTGTATATGTCTCTCAGCATAATAATCATATGGGGTTTATCAAAAAAAGCTGTTAAACTCTAAACTCCTCTAATACCATGCAATACTACCTAATAAACCAGCTAGAAAAATAGCAGTATTTTCTAGTGTTTAAGATGCAGTCTGAACAATTGGACAAGCATAACTAATTTTCTTAAAGGCACATTGTCCGAATGGTATTATAATCTCATGGAGTCTTAGGCCACACTGCTTATGAATCACAAATATTGTGTTACCATTAGTTACTGACCTAACAGTATACTATCCCAAGAGTTTATACTTTTTTCCTTTGTTTGATTTACTGTGTGGTCAATGACTTGGATATGTCTGGGAAAATATCTCCACATAGCAACCTGACCACTAAGTCAACCAGGTGCCCACTTTCACTTATCTTTGTACCTACAAGAGTATAAACAATAAAACTTAAAGTAATATTTAAAAAGCCAGATAGCTTAACAACAAGCAATGCTGGTTTAAAATAAAAGTTAAATACAGATTATTGCCACATGCATTTAAGTGGGGGAAAATTAAATGTGAAACTAAAAATAATTCAAGTTTTTTTCCCAAAGATTAATTAATAATGACAAACCCTTAATTTAGCAAAAATTTAAATGTAATAATAAAAGTTTAAAGTTTTAAAATGCTTATTTTAGAAACAAACACTTTCCACATCAAAGTAAATAAACATTATCATACTTGCCAACATCATTTTTTTGTTTTCTTAAAAATTAGAAACAGTATGGCAGAAAAATGAGAGGGTCTGTGGGAGCCAGGGACAAAGCCCATGGTGAGAGTTAAAGGAGAGAAAATTGGCTAAAATTAGTCAGATAAGGCTATGTATAATCAATTTAAATGATATTAATACATTATTCTATGGTTAAAAAGAAGTAAAATAATTTTTAAAAAGCAATAGGGTTGGCAGTATTGCATTATTATTCAAATTGTAAACAAAAATATAACTCAATGAATTTTGCATTGTCAGCATTTGAAAAAAAACAAAAAAGTTTAAGTTCTTTTAAAATTTTTATTGCATAAATTCTTCAAAAATTTCATTTTAATTTTCTAGAATAGTACATAAGCATTGTCTCAAGGCTCCCCTGTGAAAAAGTCATATGATGCCAACATCAGTGAAGGAGGACATCCTTTAAAAGCTTTAAGAACAGTGATCCATAATTCAGATAGTTTTAGCTCTTGACCCTGGATGTGGGCCCATGACCTGCCAACAAACAGTGGCTTAAAAAAAAACAGTGGATAGTGGAAAAGATACCAGACCTGTAAACACAGAAAATCTTCTTTCCAGGTAGAGGTTCAGGCATCCATCCACTCAAAAGTATAAGATAATAAGATGTGAGAATTCTCCCCTAGGTAGCATATTGTTCCACTAAGTTGAAGCAATGATGCTATTTTGATTTCTTTAATAAAACTGTACCCATAAAGGCAGGAGGGTGTTTGCATCAGATCCAAGTAAGCTATCCAGTGATGAACAGTGAGAAAGTCAGTCATAGCCTGTGGGTTCATTCACACTACAGTAAAATTAACCTCCCTTCTGATCAATCCTTAACAAAGTTAACAAGCTGGTAATTTTCCACAGCTGTTTCCAAATTTATTAGATTATCCACAAAGGTCAACAGATGACAGGTGGTCTCAAATTAATAAAAAGAACAAAAATAAAAAGGTGCTTTATGATGGATGAAAGCTGCTGCAGCTTCCCAAATTGTTGCTTTAGTCTCTAGGTAGCCAGCCAGTCAGCTACAAATGTTTGCTTATACTTGCAGCTAGTAATGCCATGATAGGATTCCTGCTACCATGGAGATACAAAACTGTTCAATTCGAGTCCACAGCTCCAGCTAATTGTTTTTCTTAGAATCACTTTTCTGCTTCGGAATCTGTTAATATAATAATACATCTGAGCTAGACAGAACAAAAGGCCCATAGTCTACAGATTTTATGAAGGCTATCTAAAATTAATGACATGTACATATAAATTATGTATATTTCATATATAGGATTCTAAACTAATGAAAATCAATGCATAGATAGGAATTAATTTGCTTCTGTATTTTAACAGATATATAAGCATACATTTAACTTAAGTTTAAAGTATCAACAATTTTTACCTGCAAAAATAGGAAATCCTAGATATTTCAGAAGGTATTATTGATTATAATGAAAACCTGAATTTTCTACTGAGATCACATTTTAAAATTACTGCTATGTTCTAGGTGCAATCTTAAAAAAGAAACATTACATTTTTTTTTGGAGAAAAAGAAAATTACTCTCCCTTGAAACATTAGTGTGGATAAGGTTATGTATTTTCTGATTATCCTTTTATATACATATTATAAAGCACCAGATCAGTCCCAAGATTACGTTGATTACATTGTAAGATATACTAAAGATGTTTTAAAAAAGATGAAACCTGTCCATATACCACTACAGCAATACTATTTCAACCAGATTCCACTTGAATGCCTCTGGTGCATGTACAGTAAGTTTCTGTTTGTGCTGGAATACCACAAACAGCCTCTCAGACATAAGCATCATCATATTACTTGGTAGTTTTCTAAACTTGTATACAAGATAAGAAAGTTTTTCTATGGGATTCATAGAATAAATTACAAGGATAAATAATGTAAATGTAAAATTAAAACAAAATCTAAAAGCTTTTATAAGTTATTGGTGACAGCCTGCAAAATTTGAATTTACATAAGAGACACTGTAAGCAAGATGATACAAAATATTAAATGTTCAGATTTTGAGGCTTTTACCAATTCTAATCTTAAAACCATTACAATTTATATTAAAAAGAACTTTATTATAAATGTTAGATAGTTAACATGCAACATATTACTGAAATTTAAAAAAAAATTAAAATAAAGAATTCATTTTCTTGTTTCCTTTACCAGCATATTTTTTTATGTATCTGAATTGTGTAAGTTAATGTGTACCAAGGTTTATGTCTCAAGTCAGTAGTAGTCTAGTAATTCTCACAAATTCTTCCAAATATTAATACAATTAATAATAATATTTATATGATTTTTTTTCACAATATATTTCACTGGTGTTCTCACTCTGACAATCTGATTCCTATATCTAATTCCAAAGGTACAAAACTACATTAAATTTTTTTTTTTTACAAGCAGCATAAATCTGCAGTGTTTTCTGCTCTGCTGTGATTTTCTGAATAACTACTTTCTATTCAAGCATTAAAGTTGCCTTGGTACAGCTGTCAGCTCCCTCAGATATCATCTAATGGCAACTGTCTGTTTGCAATATCCCTTCTAATTTATTTATTGATTTGTCATGTTTTGTAAGCAGCAAGATTTCAGGTCACCAGCACAGGAAGCACTGCCTTTCATAACTTAAAACTGTAATTCATACCATTTTGTTATGTACATTGGTGAAGTAGAAAATTAAAAATATATATATATATATATTATAAATACATGACAGATTTTTAATGAAAAGCCATTAAACTAAGTTAAATTAATAAAATAGGCTTCAAATTATGATAGTAAATCAAGAAACCACATAGTAATTAGAACACTAAAAATTTTTTCTTAAGTTCAAAACGTTGAAAGTGAACAACAGACTCATCCTTTGTTTTTTGACAGCATATGAAAATAGTTTTTAAAAGTTAAAATGCTTGAGTAAACTAGAAATATCTTACAGTTAGTAACGCCAAGGTTTGTGTGCGGAATAGCCAGGTCAGTCGGGCAGAGCTACTTAAGTACCCCAGAGGAATTCTTAAAGCCATCTGAAGACACTCATGTTGCCAAATATTGAAGCGTGTTCTCCCAGCCCACTGCCTCTGTGCGCTCCAAACCGGAAGGAATTTTCTGTGACATCTGTACAGCAGTGGATTTTCTGTATGCTTACCAGCCAGTTACATCAGCTAAGCAATCATTCAGCCAGCTCATCAAAAACTCCTTGATGACTTAGGAGGACAGCTTAGATGACAGTGACCTTTTGAGTGTCGAGAGTGAACTGACACCGTGAGTTGGTTCTAGCAAAAATGCTACTACCCATCATGGCAAACTTTTTGACGAAGGCATTTTAAATAATGAATAACTTTTATCATTTTTTTATTCTATCCAGTAAATCATGTAGCATAAGATCAATAGAAAGGGTAAAAAATAGAAAGGACAAGGCTTACCATCACCACCACACCCCCCCCCCAATCTTAGGCCCAGGGAAGGGAGACAGCTGATAGTCTTGTTCCTAGTCACCATTATAGTAGATCCTCGTTTAACGTTGCCACACATTATGTTGTTTTGCTTTTATATGTTTTTTTTTTTAAATTTTTTTTGAAAATACAGTTGATGTAGTTTTGTCATTGCAAAGACGCAAAAAAAAAAAAGAGAAAAGATATAGTAGGTCCACATTTAAAGATGAACTGGATAAGGAAGTTTGTTTCATTATTACATGATGTGGCTCAAGTGCATGAAGGACTTTACAGGATTTAAGGTTTTACAAATATCCTTAACTTAGCCGAAGCAGGATACGAGTTGGATATTGATGAGATGTTTGAAACACACACCAAGAAGCTCTCAAATGAAGATTTGCAACTACTGGGAGAACAAATGGCTACCAAAGATGATGACCCCCGATGAAGAAAAAATGCAAATAAAGGCTAACAACAAAACAGATGGCTGCAGCATTTCATCATACTTATTGAATGCGAATGCGAATTTTTGCTGATGATGACCCAAATAGAGGACAAAGCTGTAAAGCATAGAGGTGGGGGGTGATGATGTTCTTCAATACTATCATGAGATATTTAGAGAAAAGAAGAAAAATGTGGAGTCAACTCTGGATGGGTTTTTTTTTTGTCACTGGGAGGAGGAAAATATACTTCATATTTAGCATAGGAGAGAGCAAGACATTATAACCAGAGGAGAGGGAGAAGCAATCTCTGTCTCTTTTGACTTTATCTCGTCATCCACCACTACTCGCTTCACCTCCCCCATCATTGGTAAGTACAGGTAACAGATACAAATTGTTTTTTTTTAGTTATTACAGGTATTTATTACAATGTATAATATATATTTTTACATGCACAAGGTGTTCAATTTACAGATATAAAATAAGTTTTGCCTGAAGAAAGCAGGCTCCTGAAACCTGCCTGCCTTATTTTGGTTATTTCTTATGGGAAAAATAGATCCACTTAACATTGTTAAAAGACTTACTGTATTTTATTTAGAATTATCTATACAGTGAATGATATAGTCAAAAACATTGTTAAAACTTACTCTTTAAATTTGCAAAACAACAACAAATGTCCTCTATTCACTTTACATTTAATCTTCATAAGTTGTCTGGTTTATAATCTCCTAAACTAACATCATTAAACTGCATCTAGTATAAGATATCCTTTTGTAAATTCATCAATTATAACAAAGCAGCCAATAAAATGGCAGCTGCCACTGATAACTACTCCAAAGTTGTTTGTTTTTTTTTAGTTTTCGAGGAGGAGGAAAGCAGAGTGCTTGCATCCTAGTTCAAATAGAAACAAATTTTGTTATAACTGAGAATCTTCAGGTAATCAAAGCATAGTATGAACTGACCAGAGATGTAAACCTCTTTAAAAATCCAGTCAATCAAAATCTCTAATTAATACACTAGTCTTTGGATATGCCAGCCATAAGAAATTATTTTATAAAGTTTTGAGACAGTAGATAACTCAAACATAGGCTTGCTAGTTTAACAACGTAGCAAGAGCCCTCCCACCACACTTCAAGATCCATTTATTCAACAGAATGTAAACTAAAAATGGCCCTTTAAACCAACTTCTGGGTCTAATTGTATAAATAGCAAATTGACAGTTAGAATTTCCAAAATTTACTTTTTAATCCTGCAAAGTCTACAAAGCAGAATTACTTTCAAAAATTGCACATTAAACTATGTGCTTTCCAATTACTACTACAGAAGATAAAAAAACAAAAACAAAAAGAAAAATTGCTGATGCCAAGTTTTCATTGATAAATTCATCTTGGGTATCATTAAAGAAATAACTATAATATTTTTTTTTAAAAAATTATAAACATCATTAAGTGTTTGGCTCATTAGGTTATAAAAATACAAATAATAATTGCAAAATTTATGTGATATCAAAATGTGGGCATAATTCAGCTTTACCCAAATGGCAATTAAGGCTTCTCACATTATATACTAGGGAAATTTAAATGAAACCCAGCTAAAACAGAATTGTCAAAGTAATATCTGGGACCTTGCTTTCATTTAAACAACCCTAGTATATACTGCTTTGTATGTATCTCCTAACATTTTTGAAGGGTATTGTTGTTTTTTTTATAAAATTTTCTTGGTTATACTTCTTACTTACTTTGATTTTAAAATTAGCAGATTAAATGCTGATCACTATGAGAATAATTAATGTTTTAGTATGACAGACCAGTGCCATTGCCAAAAATGAGATGTGTGTGTCCTGGAAAAGGTTAAAACTTTTAAAATGTAATTGACAGCTACAGTAAAACAATACTTCAATGATAAAATATAGGCTATTTGAGGGGAGAAAGCCTTGTTTTGCAACATGAAAACTAAATGAAACAAGTGACAAATTGACTATCAATGACATAGACATAGAGACCTTTCCAAAAATGTACTATTTCTCAAGTGCTTGCTTATTATCTTTAAAAAAGCAATGTCAAAGATTATCATGCCACCATCACTTAAAAAAATTTTTTTTGTACCAAAAAAAAAAAAAAACTGGAAATTTTCTTTTATAGAAAAAATCCTGTTTAATATATATATATTTAAGTACACACACACATGGATGGCATCTTGGTTTAATAAAAATAACAACATATAACAGAGTATTTTATTAACTGATCAGAGTGTCAAATTACTTGGGAACAACATGCAATATCAATGTCACCCCTTTTCTTAATCAAACATGTCCCCTAATTCAATGCGCAAGCACATATTAACAGAATTGCAGGCTAGAAGCACTGGTTACCAGTACTTTTAGTTTTATATATTATATAATTTAAATTTTCACTATTTCTTAAATTGGAAATATCATTGTAAAACACTGAATCATTGTATAAACAGAGGTACATTAAACAAGATTAATTTCACTAATGAAAGATGGCAAATGATGAGGGAGTACGTAAAAACATTTTTATTATTATTATTTTTTTTAATCACAGATTTTAACTTCAAAGCCCAATCTTAATGTTATCAAACCAATTGGAACTGATATGAACCCAAAAAAACTCAAACCACTTTTGTGTGTGTGTGTGTGTGTGTGTGTGTGTGTAGTGCATGTTTTTCATCAAAAAGTGAAAATGGGTAAGGTAGATAAGGCCACATGTAGCCAAAGCCATGTTTTACTTCTCCTCATCCAGTTGACTGGTGCTCAAAAAATGAAAGTTAACTAGTTGAGGAAGGTGAGCAGCAACAAACTCCTGCTGATTCCTGGTACCTTTCATTATTTAGGTATGCAACCGGCTGGAATCTCAGTATCCTCACACAGCCAGGACTGATAGCAGCAATACCACACCTTTCTTTGCAAATCATGAATAACTTTCCACTTAAAATGGTTTGTTTATTATTTCTATTCTAGCTATAAATGACTCTTAAACCTTCATGTTAAAATAGTTATTCTGACCACCATCAAAATAGATATTTACAAAATGTGGATAAAATTAAAAGAAAATGTAATTTTAAGTTGACAGCAATATAAGATCTATTCCTTAATGCTTTCATTGTTTGTCATTTATTAAGATGTTTTTGTTAAAGTATTCCTTTCACAAATGTGAGTTATTGTTTATTGAGGCAAAAACTGATGCGATGAAGCAATAGGCACAGATATTAGTAACATTTACCAAAATAAGCCATTTTTGCTAAGTGATAGTATAAATCTATTCCTTATTTGTATGTGTTTCTGAACTTTTGTAAATTATAACAACACAGCAAAAGAAATAAAACCTATATGGCTTCTCACTATTTGGTCAGAGAAGCAATGCAACGGCCAGAATGACAATTTTGAATGTTACTGCGTTCCAAATAAAGTTTAAGTTAACAGACTAAAACCCATGATATTCCTTTTATTATACACAACAATACTAACTCAAATTATGTTCATACAATGTTTTCCTAAAATCGATATTCCCTACTGAATATCCCTATGTACAGTAATATCTTACTGTCAATCATATTGGCATAGTCTTCTTGCAGATGCATGCATACACACAAAGTTAAAATTATTGAACACTTTAAAATGCAATCTCCTATTACATATTCAAAGAAAAAATAATAAATAAGTAAAATATATAAATTTTTTAAAGATTTTAAATTTATATTGCAACATCTTTGCTACTAAATAAAATTAAAACAATACAAACAGGGGAAAATTTTTAATCGTAGTAACTTATCTATTATATTGTGGCTAGATTAATTAAATTCTTGACTGATCTAATCAGCATCAGCTTTAACATAAATATGCTGACTGATGCTCAACAAACTCTAGACTCCATTAGGAAGAATTTCAACTTGTTTTTTTAAAAAAATTGAAATATTTTAAGACATTTTTTTTTACTCTCACCATCAGATAAAAATCTGACCAAGCAAGTCTTACTACCACTTGTTTCTAAAAAAAAAAAATTGTCAAAAGACATGCCACAATCAATTGACAATTACATTTCATTAAGTGTAAATAGTAGTTTAATAAATGATGATAAATTATTATTGTGCTAGAATCAATAAACTAAAAGAATGATGATTTTAGTATATAGGGAGCAAATGAGAATCAATGAAAAATAATAAATCCACATTTTTTAAAATTCTTTTTTGACTTTTTACTGTAATATTTACAAAGCTTGTTTTTTTTCATTCATTTTTTTCTATATTTTTTTAATTAGAAAGCAAGTAAATTTCTTAATGGTTTCTATTCTCAGCACGGAAAAACAATTTTAAAGTGTTATTGCTGGGATTGATTTATTACACTGCTACCTTGCTGCTGTGGCTAGCTACAAGTAATCTGAATCAGAAACAGAAGAATCATTAATTTTCTTCAGTTCTATTGGCTCCAATGGCATCTGATCATCAGCCATGGATACTATCTACTGGAGAGTGCAGTTCACTCCAATTTGGTAATATCCTTTAATAACCTATACCACAATCAATAGATGAATTCTAAAGTACAACTTGTGCTACCTAAAAAGTTGTATCTCAAGAAAATGATGCTAGAGAAGTGAGTTAACCACTACATAATGCATTGATTAGAAGCAAAATGTATAATCAATAATAAAGTAATCACATCTTTATTTTAAAATATGCTTTCACTATAAACCTTTAGATCAGGAATCATTTCAACTCACTACCATTAGTAAAAATTAATTTTATTTTCATTTTTCATCAATTTAAAAAATACATGCAACTCATTGTAATATAAATCAATCAAAATCCATAATACAAAGGTATGTGTTTTGTTATTGTTGATATGTCTCTAAATTCTCTGCAGTCTGTTAGCTCTGAATAAGCCCAGGGCATACCTTACCAAAACTTTATTTCTTCAGGAATGTGGACTTAACCAAGGTAAAATATCACATTAGTGATATTTTAATCATGAACATTATCTAAAACTACATCATTATCATTCAATGTTGGCAAGCCAAGACTGATGGATACTTGATGATGAATCTATTTCAGGAAAGCTTGCCTAGTTGTATTGCCAATCAAGCTTGACTTGACAAGTCTTTATTAATATGACAGTTTCATTGTTGCCTCAGAGACCAGCATAGCCAGCATACCGTGAACTTGATCAAGATAAGGTTTAATTTGTATAATTTTATGCTTGGGTGGCAAACACTGTGTGCATTCTCACTGATTTTTCTCCATGTGGAGTGAAGCTCTAATTTTTGCAATTTTGAATTCTGATTCAAACTCTAATTTAATACTGTCATAGTGAGCTGCAGACAAGATAATCAATCAATCTAGGAGCATTTCTGCAACATCCAAGTAATTAAAACAACTTGTTATTCTGCTTAGCCATGCTGCTAAATAACCAGTGCAATGAAGCAATAAATTTCACATTTTTGTATTACTTCTCCACCTAACATCTATTCAATTCTCACAATCATTTGGTCGTTTTAACTATTTTAGTTAGCACACTGAATAATCTTAAGCTTTCTTCACTGACATTTAACAAAAGGTATTTTTCCAATGAAATTTTTTACCTGAATCATATGATGACCACCTTTCCAAATATTTATTTGGCACTGGTTTAATTTTCATCCATTAATATATTTTTGCTCAAGTTCATGATCAAATTTTAGTGTATCCAGAACAGCGGTGGGTGGTCATGTATTCTTGATCCTATAGGTCAAGACAAGCAAATAAACAGATGATTATTCTGTCATTGTAAAAATGCTAAGAAAGGTAATGACCAATAGTTCCTTAGGAGATTCCAGCATAAGAAAAGAGAAAAATGAGATATGAACACATTTATCATTTTCAAAGATAAGAAATAAACGATACTTCTTAAAATGTGATGCAGAACAATGATATTTTAAAAATATTTGATCAGTTTAAAGCAAACCACATAAATCAAAACGATATCAGCTAAAAAAGATTATTGTAAACGATTACTATATTGATTCTAATTACCGCCCATGTTCAAAGAAATACCTATCCTCATTTTAGCTCCCAAAAAGCTCTTTAAAATATGCCATTCTCATGCATTCATAAATATCTCTAATAATCCTCCCCAATCTTTAGGAATATTTTAGCACATAAATATCATTTATCAAAAAATTTACTTTATAGACATGATCACCCTTGGTGAAAGCATTTATAGATACTAAATGGAAATTAGCTATCTCAATTCAAATTATTTGTAGCCTACTTCAAAGCACTTTTCACCACTGAGGTATCTGCACCAGCCATAAACAATGATTGTTTACTTATATATGATATTTGCTTATTTGTTTGTTTATGCACTCCCTGTCAACTTAGCATTAACACTATATCACCTTGTTGAAAGGTAACACTTTTGAAACGACTCCTTGTTTGAGTATGCAACTGTAACATTGCTGATTATGTGACACACACACACACGATTGTCTCAGATCATCAATTGCTAAGGTTTAATATGGTAAAACCATTCTACTACAATACCAATTCTTTCATACATTCAATTGTTCATTTGAAATTTTCTGCCAAGAGACACACTATATGACTGAGTTCAAAGTAGATGCTGCAAAATGAGCAAAATCTGCAAGTGGAGCAACAAAATAATGTGGTAAACAAAAAAAAAATTCAAGAATAAATACAAGAAGCTGATAAAAGAAAACTGATTATGGATCTGCCTAAAACAAGAAACAGCAACCTGTGGGTGGCCAAAAATTGAGACACACTAAAACACTAGGGGCATTCAAATGAAACCCAGCTGAAATAGCATTGCAGTAATGGTATCAGGCTGGGTTTCATTTAAGTGTTCCCAGTAGATCATCATTATTTTGACTGATTTTCCAAGTATCATTATCATGGCATACAAAGCACAAGAAAACAGATGAAGCTAGAGACACAGGGAAGTTCTACTTCTGCTGGTAGAGAAATCTCTGTGCACAATGTCAGATGGCTTCAAAAATTAATGAAATAGCATGGCATCTCTGAGACAGTAAACCATTATGACAAAACTTCTTCAAAACCATAGAGAAAGGTGGAAACATTCCACCAATACATTAGAATGTGACAACTCCACAATTACTTTACTGCAGATAGCGGAAACATGGATGAGACAGTTATCTATTTTGACATTCCAGGCAACAAAATTTGCACCAATGTAGGGAGTAAACTGTTTTAATCAAAAATGGGCATGAAAAAGAAATAGTGATAGTCATGCCTGTTGCAATGGCTAATAAGCAAAAAGTACCCTCTTACTTAGAGAGAGATGATAACTATTTGCTTCATTGATTACTTTAGGATTTTCAGTTGTTGTAAGCCCAAAGGTATTATTCTCTATTAGCTGTGAAATGTATGGAGTCATCACACCCAATAACATTTCTTGTTTGGGATTCATTTAGAGCTCATAGGACTAAGGTAGTAAAAAAGACAATGATCACCTGCAATCAGGGTTACTGGAACTGAGAAGTTATAATAATTCCAGATTGTTTCAATAGCCAGCCAGCTAATATATCCAGAAATCAGATAGTCAAGCAAAACATTCAAAAGAGAAACGAATTCACTGGATGGTAAAAAGAGAGGTGAAACAATGTATTAAGCAAACTAAGATTAAAATAGATCAACTGCAGGTGCAGTATTTGTTTTTTCATTTTGCTTCTTTACTATAATTATATATTTAAAGAAACAGTTTGTCAAATTCTATCAGACAGGAATTTCAACCCTCCAAATGTATATTTGTAATTTAACAGTTTTAACTGAGCCAACTAAAATCTCTCTTTCACAAGTGAACAATCAAGAGAATATTCTTCAAAAAAAAAAAAAATTTTTGCCATAGATATAACATACTGCTGTCATTTTATGTAGCAAAAATGACGTTTTACTCTCTTCAAACAATACTCTCAAACCACATTTTAAATAATATAACAAAATGATTAATCCGTTTTTGTGTGAAATAAGTCGTCAGGAAATTAACAGAAACTCTGTACAGCCACCATGCTAAAGACAGACAGCTCTCACAATGCTTTTCTGTTTACCAAATGTTGTATTATTATTTTTATAAGCCATTCAAAACATGGCCTGAGTAGAAATTACCAAATATCTAACATTTCTTAAATCTGTGGCCAATATTATTTTAGAGTTCACCAAAAGAAATGCCACGGCTGCAAAAAATCAACCTGGAAGGCTTTCAAAAGTGACACCATAATAAAAACATACCACTAATTGCCATGTCCACACTTACCATCAAAATTCTCCTTGTGACATTGTCTATGCAAAAGAAAAGGTAAAGAATAGTCTGACATAATTTCTTCTGACTTGACCACAGATGGTACATAGCACCTAAGATATCCTGTTTGTATCACAGAAACAAAATACTTCAAAAGTTTTAATCAGAAAACATGTCTGGAAAGACCTCTGAGTATTGCAGTATGGAGGGTGAGATGTAATGCAATCTGGTTTGAGAATATGAATCAGACTCTGTAAAATCTTGTTGATTTAATACCGAGCAGGATAGAAGCTATTCATGCTGCAAATGGTCACTCAACCAAGTATTAGCATAAAGAATTTTACTCCAGAGCATGTTTTTAATAGTTATTTTATGCAACAAAAAAAAAAAACACAATGTAATAACAGGTAACTAAATTATTATGGCAGAGCAATGTATATTCCTCAGTAAATTGATTTTCTTCTTGAAAACAAAAGCAATTCCTTATGATATATTTATTTATGCTCATAATTACATATAGCCATTAACACAGGTCAATTCAATTCATTTTTCTGTTGAACAGAGAAAATGTTCAGGAATAATTTTCATAAACAGCACTATATTTCTGATTGGAAGAGAACATGATCAGTGTAATAAAAGTCTAACAGTAATTAGGATAATATCATATACTAACTTTTTATTGCATTTCAATCAGTTTTTTGTGATTTGAATTATATTGGCTTTCTTTTAAAAAATAAAAGAGAGACTAAAATAGAAAAAACAAAGTGCATAAATTCCAAAGTCCTTGCCTTTTCCTTAGTATTATAAAAATAAATAAAAAAAACATTCAAAACAAAATAGTTTTTTACTTTTAAAACAAAAATATTACAGTAAGTAAACTAACTCTTAAATAATTACTTTATGTAAAACATATATATGTTGTTGTTTCAGCTCCTGGGTTGATGCTGCAAAGATTGTATTCAGATCAAATCTTTATCATTTCAGTAAAAAAAAAAAAAAAAAAAAACAGCTAAGGAGTCAATCTATTGGCAATCATTTTTGGCTGATCTTTTAGAGAGATTCTCATAGCATAAGTATCTTAGTTTCTTTCTAAAATGAAAGGTATCTTGTCTGGCTGTAATTACACGAGCAGCTGAATCTTGTTTACGACTGTTAACCACGTGAAACTGACTGATGGTGCTCAGAAGGGTCTAGAACTTAGACAGCAGCATTCTGTTTAATCTCTATTGTAAAGTAAAGCACTGGTAAGAAATACCACACCTATGACAGATGTGATTTCTCTACAAATTCAGTTACTGAAATTAATTCATCAATTAAAATTCAGTCCATACTAAAAAAAAAAACTGAGCCAAACTAATTAAATTTAAAGAAGAAGCAACTTTATAGTTGCAAATTTTAAATCTTATTTAAAAACAGACTATCTTGCAATTAAGAGTATTTTGTCACCACTGTTCATATTTTTAACAGTACACTTGATAACAAGAAACAGTAAGCCAAATGATTTATAAATGCCCAGATTTCACACCTGAATAAAAAACTGAAAGAAAAAATAGTAGTATAAAACCTTTAAGAAATAATATGATCATTTAAAGTCATATTACTAAATTTTAATGTCAATAAAAATATAATTTTTGTACTGCAGAGAGTTGTTTTGAAATAATGTAAATGCAATATCAACAAAGTTGGGCCACGATCTTTTTCAGGAATTTTTATACATCTGTGTCAGTGAACTAGTTTCCAATAGGGTTTTAAAAATGGAAAGAAATGCCAACCCAGCAAAACTTTAAAAAATCCAAAGCTACCTGCAGTGTAAACAAGTTAATGATCTATGCTTCAAGGAACTACTTCAGTCTGTTCACTAAATGAAATGCTTCTCTGCATCCACTGGTGAGATAAACAGCATGTAGGAATGCCATTAACTACCATGAAGTGACCATTCATCTATGAGATATGCAGTAATATAGAAAGAAATCAATTAATAAACTGTTTTCTCATAAACATAAAAAATTGCTTTATTTAACAAAAACTTTCCCTAGAGGAAAAAAAAGAATTAAAATAATGAGATTTGACAAGTCAAACATGCCAGCATTAGTTAAAAGGTACCATAGCTATTAACTTCCCTAAAACATATTAAAAATTTGAAGAGATATATAAATTATGAGAATTCAGCTAGTGATAATGTTAACAGAAAATTTTTAATTAAACATTTGTAATTATTTTTCTATAAAGTCTGGTGTTGTAAATAGATATAGTAGTCTTCGTATTTTTCATAAATTATTATTTTTCTTTTAGATCAGGCTAAAACTAAGAATGCTTGGTGTCCAAACTTAAACCTGTTCCATTTGTTAGGATTCATAAGCATGTTTTATTTCAACTGTAATACTGGTCAGAATTAATTCTATAAGAGTTAACCGTTTCCTGATCAGCCTCACCAGACTGGCAACCTTAATTCTTTAAGTACTTATAAATAAATCCAAAGCAGGTAGACTTTTTACCTTTTTTCCATCTACTACCTTACTGCTGTAACATCTCTTTGAAGAGTGTTCATTACACTGGTCAACACAATTTTTGCTGACTTATATCTGAGACTTGTTTCTGACTAATTTGGGGGCACTGAACTCAAATATCACATTGGTTTTTAACTATCATTCAAGTTTTCGCTCTACAGCATACTCCCATTTTCGATCAATCGCCATAAAAAGGTACCCGATTACAATGACTTCCACAGTCACCTTAATCCTATTCTTATCATTTTGTTTAGAATTACCATTCCAACAAACAATACCATGAATCAATTTTGAGATTAACAAATATATTGGTTAACTATGATGTATCAGGTCAAAATATTGAAATAGAAAAATATAAATCGATGCTAGAATTTAATGAATTTTAGTCAAAAATGGGCACAAGTTAATCCAGAATATTCTTATCATTTCATTTAGAATACCGTACAAACAAAACAATGACAGACATGGGCTTATTTACATTAACTAAAATCAGTAAATGACACATTCTTCCTTCATGGATTAAATTTTTGTTTGTAGGTTTTTCTGGAGTGCTTCATTTCCAGACAGTCTCTTTTAATACTTTAACAGTAGTCAGCCATCATGTGAGTATCCCACCTTCCTTGGTATCGCTCCTCCATAGCTTATATATCTTGATGGAACCTTTCACTTTGCTCATCACTTACATCACCTAGACTTTCAGGAAATTTATCGAGATGACTGTTGAGGAAATGAATCTTTATGCTCATATTGCAACCAAGACGATGAAAATTCTTAAGCAATGTTTGAATAAGATCTTTCTAATTTTCAGCTTTTTTGTTTCCCCCAGAAATTTTTCACAACAGCCACGAATGAATTCCATGTTCTTTTCTCCATATAATTCATGGAGCTTGTGAAATGTTGATCTCTCATCAGTTTTCTGATTTGTGGCCCGTCAAACACACCAGCTTTTATTTTTTTCATAACTGAGGCTAGGAAATGTTGTGCAACAGTCACCTTCTATGCTCAGAGCTTTAACATACTGCTTCATTAGACCCAGTTTGATGTGGAGAGGAGGAAAGATGATTTTTACCCGATCTACTAGTAGTTGGTTTTTGATATTTGGTTCTCCGACATTTAAGCATTTTCTCACCAGCCAGTTCTTCTGAGTCCAATGATTGTCCTTAGCTCTACTATCCCACAGGCACAAGAAACATGGATATTTCGTGTATCCTTGTTGACCAAGTAAAAAGTTAACCATTTTAAGATCCCACAGAACAAAAACTTGAACAAATGCAAAATGCCATAGAACAAAAACTTGACGCGATAGGCAAAAACCGATTTTATTTTTGAAATCAGCGCCGCCAACATTAGTTAAAAACAGGTGTCAGATCTTAGTCAGCAGAAAAAAGAGAAAAAAATGTTGGCCAGTGTTATCTGAACATAACTACACCCAACAAGAAAAAAGCAATCTTAGAAGATATCTGGACTATGTGACACAATAGATGTATTTCACATTCACATAGCCCATATTTGTAGTGATAAATGGTTGAGGTTGCATGTGTATCTGGCTCACTGACAGCTTTTCTAAGAAAGTAAGTTTAATTTTTATAACTTGATAAAACTGTACGATTTATAAAACCTTTTTTTTATTTTGAAGTTAACATTTCAATCATTTCAGAGAATCACAAAAAACAACAACAACAGGTTATTAATGTTTGTTTTGCCAAAGCTCTAAGCATTATTTAAAAAAACAAAAAAGAGAGAGTGCAAGTTCATTGATTAGCCTGTCCACTTTTTCCCAAGTAGTCAGGTGCAAGAACAAATAAATAAAATACTGATGACTGTTGATGTGACAAAGCAATTTTCAAATATGCTGTAAAGTGCAAATGATAAGGAAAGGAAAATAAAGGCCTGAATCAGAATTGTAAAATTTATAACTTTTTATCTAAAGAAGCCAAAGGCAAGATCAATTCATTTTCTGTCATCTTGATTGGAAGTAATGACAGGCATTCTGCAACCAAAAAAAACAAAACAAACCAACCCTGAAAATGGAGAGATTTGTAATCATGGTGACAATCATTAAGCAAGTCATATTTAAGTCCTACTAGAATAAAGCCATGTTATGCATTCATTTTGATTCCAAGATGTTTTTACTAGTTATGTGCAGATACATTTAAATGATACTTAACAAAGAAAGAAAGAAAAGCTTCAATGTTGTTGTTGTTTTAAATAAACAGACTAGTCTCAGTATTTGTGTTTATACTGTGGCAAATTAACAAGAAAAATAGACATCCATTAGACCACTTAGGATGATGGCCCACACAACAAAATGTCAAAAGTATTAGCAAAATAGTTCAGTTAAAGTGGGAAACCAAGAAAAAAACTGCCTCTAAATTGGATTTTTAAGCCAGGTCAAAATGTGGAAAGATAGTGAAAACAAAATTGTGACTATCTACATGCTGAAAACAGTTTTAAATCCTCTATCAGATGCTTCTCAAATATTTGACATCCAAACTGGACCACATTTAATAATTTTAATCATTCTGCATACTCTAAATACTTAAAACCTGGAAATATTCCAGTGAATCTATGTAAATCTCTTCTTGATATTCCAACATCTTTTCTTAAATATGGACTCCATGCCCAGCAAGTTAGGAGATAAAAAAAAAAAATAGAATTGATAAATACATTAAAACCTTTACATTGTAGTTATTTTGTTCAAATTTTTCTGGAATAATAGATACTGTACAGTGTCCGTTATTTAAGCAAGATAAGGATGTAACAGTTATGGTTTCATATAACTAGACCACTGTAGTGAGTAGAATGGAGGCGGCAGCTACAATTTGTTTCTAGTCTGGTTTCTCTCATTTCTAAGCAGGGGAGTTTTGTAGTTTCCTGGACATGCAACATGTGAAAAATGTACAATAACTACTACCCACCTTGCCACAAAATACATTCTATGATGGAAAGTTATCCTCCAGAAAGAAAACAAAATCCCAATGGTAGAAAATAAAATTAGATAGAAAAATTATGATTTTTCTTAATGAAAAAAAAAAAATTCTAATGCAAAAATCAAAGAATTTTAGTCAGTAACTTTTGATATACTCCAAGAATTATCAAAGAGGTAGAAAGAATCATGTGCTTAATTAGCAAAACAGACTAAAAAAAGTGTCAAAGTTGATACCCCTGTTTGGTTATTTACTGCATATTATGAAGGTTTGATTTAAACTATTCCAGATAAAGATCTTGAATTTTTTTCATAAATGTATGTTTATTAAGTAATCTTAAGAGTTCTTTAAACTGTTGAATAAGTCAACAATATTTGTAATAAAAATCCAGACACTGTTAAACTAGTTTCCCACTTGCTTGCTTTTGAAATCTGACAGCCCCTATTTTAAAGCATTTCAACATGGAGAAGCGTTTAAATGACATATCATCTACTGTAGATTGAAACTTCAACAAATTGATAAATCCACTTTCAGTAACATCCATGAAAATTTCAAGTATCACATACTATTTCATCAAAAGGAGATACTGTAAAGTATGTTTTATTTGCTGGAATTATTTTTTTACAGATTTGTTCACATGAATTTCACAGAATCTAATTTTCATGCATTCATTCAATAAAGCTAAAAGAAAATTAACTTGTAAACTTAGTAGGTGAGTGCCACATTTGCAGAGCAGATTTAATCCTTAGTCATAGTGGGTGGGAGTCATTCATCTTTAGTAGGGTTTGATCTGCTTGAATTAAAGACCAAAGGTTTTTTCACACATTCCATGAGCATTTTTAAAATGGTAAAGACAAAAAAGGATGTCAAGTTTTGAGTACTTCCAACTATATTATATAAATTCATGAAGTTCACAAAACAGCAATTAGAGCTCGTTTGAAAACAGTTAAGTTTATTCTTCCAAAAATAAGAAGTGTTTGGGGAAATAGATAACAACTACGAAGCCACCAAACTCACCTGGTACCTAACCAACAACTCTGTGATACACTGGAGGCTGAAACTACACAACAAGAAAACACCATCACAGAGTTAGAAAATTCTTCTCGAAAGAGAAAGTGTGGAGAATGCAATTCCAATGACAATGAGACAAGAGCTAAAATAGCAAGAACAACAGTAGAAATTGGCATAGCATGTGTGGCTCAAAAATTCTCCACATAAATAGGGAAACAAATCAAGGAGAGCACAGTCTATGAAACAAAGGGTGTCTACCTGCAAAGTGTGAAATCCAACCTACAGAAATTGGTTTCAACTCTCCCCAAACAACCATAAATTGGGTATATTAAGTCCAGTCTAATGGCAGTAAATGGACCGAAGAATAGTACTGACTGTCACAGAAGGAATTTTGTTGAAAAATGACAAAACTAAACTAAACTAAACTTGGGCGCCAAAGACGTGAAGCAACTACCTGGTGAAAATGGAGAGTGGACAATGAAGAAATGAGAAGCCTGCCAAGTCACCGTCACTGGGATTGATGATAAAAGAAAGACTACTGTACTGTTTTCTGTCAGCATGGTTGGTCATTTTCTCCCCCCACCCCTAAGCTCATCAATGGTGGAAAATCTGACTGCAGTCATCCCTAGCTTACTATTCTGTAGAGATGGGATGTTACCCATACTGAATCTCACTGGAGTACAGACAACTCCACACTGAGGTATGTCAATGAGGTGCTACAGATTCATACATGAAGACAAAGAAAGGCCAAGAGTTGTCGGCCATCTTCCACATGTTCAAGGCCCACCAGGGGAGTGATCTCTTGACCATGCTTAAGAGAAACAACATCCTGAGCATGTTTGTGCCAGCATGCTGTACTGACAAACTTCAGCCTTTAGACTTATTGGTTAACAAAGAATAAAGTGAACCAAAATAGTGTTTTCAGACATGGTATGTGAGTTTCAGTGAGAACCGGGCAGTGCATGTGGACATCAGAACCTCAATTTTGAAGCCCATCCATTCTAAGTGGCTAGTGAAGTCACATAAAAAGATTGGTAAGCAATGAGTCCTAATCAAATCTGGATTTACTAAAGTTGGACTGTGATATTACATTGTTAAAAAAAATGACTAGATAAAACCTATTTTACTGAAAAAACAAAAGCCTTTGAACAATTACATGATATTGCTGTATGTGTTGCAAATATTATTATTTCCTAAATTAGTATCTAAATTCATGTGTGAGCATGTTTTTCACAGGATTTAGTTTTTGCAAAAAGAGGTTTAATGTGAAATCCACAAAAATTACATCCATGTGAAATATATGAACTTTACACGTAGTGCGTACAACAAGAATAAGCAGTCTGTATATTTATAGAAAAACTCCTCCAACAAAATGATTAGCTGAAAAAGGAAAGAAAAATAAATTATAACCGTTGATGACTCACTAATGTCAAAGCTTAAAAAACATGTAACATGCTTTTTAAAACAGAATTGTGCAGTGATTTCATAAACTCTAGACAAGATCAGTAGAGATAATTTTATCAAACTAAAAAAGTTGTGCATGTGTTTGAATGTGTACATGCATGAATACAAGTGAAAAAGTATACTTTTATTTTTACAAGTGGCAGCATCATGGTTTGAAGCACCTTTAGTAAAAAAAAAGTATATAATACTGACTTGGAATTCAAGGTAACTATACTAGAAAAGTTCTAGACCAACAATGGTTATATTTGGTGGTATGTTGTATATCTAACATCATCATCTTTAAGTGTTTATAAATTACCTCTTTAAACCATGATTCTGTGACAATAAACCAGAAATTTAGGTCTTTAGTATTTAAAAATGTACGATCCAATTAACAAACTGTAAAATTTCAAAAACCTAACAGAAATAGAAAAAAACTAGAATTAAAAAATAGTATTAATTAATAACAATAATAAAGAAAAACCATTAACTTTAAAAACATACACAACAAAACATTTTTACAGTAGTCATTCTGATCGTTTCTTTGAATATATTAAAACAAGCTCAAAGACTATGTGCCACATTGTCACTAGTACTCATTTTGACATGTGGCCATGACAGGCAGATTAGCTAACTTTTAAAATTATGAATAAAATTTAATGTTTGATTTTCAAAACATTCTTATTTAACACAACAAACTACCCACTAACAGTTTATATACAGCAAATATTCTGCAACAGATCTATTTCTCTTGCATCTATGTCATCTTTTCAGTAATATTGACAGTATTTTAAAATTTTATGTAAAACTAACTTACCTTGCAACATCTGGATTAACAATAGAACTTGACAACCAGATTTGTTCAATCTCCTGGCAAGAGACAGAAGGAAATAATTCAAATTAAAAAAATGAATAATGAAAAAGTTTAGCTGAAAACAAATTTAGTCAAATGATGGAGAAAAATTCATGCAAAATGTTTTAAAATACCAATTATGTTAGCATTTTTAAACCAAAATAGTCATTTCATGAGATATTCCTATTTACTTTTTCAGCTGTTGCTGCAATTCCAAATAGAGAAAGAAAAAGACAGACAGACGGAAAGGGCAGAAGACCTGGTTGAAATTTTATTTTTTAGAAAGTGAATACTTGATGTACTTTTAAATAATAAGCAAAAATACTTTATCAATTTTTTGTAATATGCTTCATTGTATAGTAATAAAGTGTTACACACGCACAAATATTGAGCTTTTTGCTCACAAATAAACTGAAGATTAAATTTTTTTAGTTAATTTTATTGTGTATTTTTAAATCAGCAAATATACATTAGATTACTGATGAAAAATATATCAGACATACCACTAAAGTTTCTCTATGAAATCATGTGATTATATAAAAGCAATAATTATACATGTTCCTTCTCATGAATTTTGAAGTGTTAATAGTTCAATACAGTAATGTGCCATTCTATATAAGAAAAAGCAAATAAGCAAGACTCAAAAGTGTTGCAGAGGTACTATTTAAAAAAAAAAAGAAAATACAGAAGCATTAAAATCTTTACCAAACTGATAATTTTATAATAAATGCAACAATTCCTGATGATGTCATGCATTGTACTAAAAAATCTCTACTCTAAAACCTAAACAAGGAGTTTGCAATGATATTATCAACTGCATATTTACAAAATAGTATTATTAAGAACCATTGGGTTTACTGTGGTATAGTCATATTGGCTGTGAAGAGTTGTTTTTTCAAGATGGTCTAAAGATATTATATGGCTACTAAAGGCAGAATTCTATCATAAGTTGCTTATAAATGATAACTCACAGAGCCAAGTTACTCAGACTTACTATTAGTCAATGGCAATCAGAAAATAGTTGCCTGCAATCCAGTGGAGTAGATAATAGGCTTTTGTCTAAGGCACAAATACAAAAATTATATGGGGATTGATATACTAATCCATCTATCACTTTTTAGAAGTGCATGACTAAATTTGTGAATAAAGTCAGAAATCATGTATAAATGGAAAGTAGTAAACAAAAAGCTATAGATAGATAAGCTATTAATTCTGATGTGACAAATGTAATCAGATGCAACAGACATGAAGTCAATGAATCATGATTCTTACTGTAACATGAAGGATTATGTACAGATGCAAAAGTCTAGGTGAGTTTCACTTGTTAATATTCAATATATTATTGGCACTTTTAAAAATGGATTTTAACATCTAAAGAGCTGGTGCTATTTCCATCTTTCATCAGGACAATATCTGCTTACATATAGTATGAAAGTCAGATACTGAAAGTTTATAATGTTACTGGATTGGTAAATAACGTCACTAAGTTTGACTGATGTTGTACTGGATAAGTTGGTTAAATAATCAGATTTTCATAACATCTTTCCTCTAGGGAAGTAGATAATTATATAAAAATTATTGTAGATGTTATACAAAATCTAGTATTACTCTTGGAATGCATTCAACAGATTAAAAAAATTTTTTATGGCAATGCAATTTTAAATCAGTTAGCTTCTTTTTTTAAAAGGGATTTTTATAGTTATATGGCATTATATTAATAATCTGAAATCATATCACTATTTCATGCTGATGTTTTCAATAGTGTATACAAATTATAGCTTAAAGTATGTGATAATTAAAACCAATTCTGTCAAGAGCAAGCTTGGTTTTTTGTTGTTGCTGTATTTCCTAATAATAACCATTTTAAACTAAAATTGTATCAATTATTTTTTTCAAATCTATTAGAATTATATAATAAATAAGATTCAAGCTAACCTAAATTTTCTCTTTTCTGGCCAAAATTTAAGGTTCATTTTTTCATTAGTTCAAATAAAGATTTACATTCTCATATTTCAGGTGTCTTACTTGGAGATAAAATAATACAAAATATAGTGTGAAATACCTTACATAAGACCAAAACTACAAAGTTGCTGTTGCTTTCATGTGAACTGGCAGATTTTATTCTCTTTTATTAAAAGGATACATAGATGATAAATGAATGTCAAATACCATGCATTATAAGTTTATATACGAGTGAAATCAATTAATCTTAGAATAAGTTAAGATTCACCAGATTTCCTTTATATTAACCAAAATTTACAGCAATAAAGCATTTTCATGGTTCATTGAAATCATGTCTAAGCTTTGTGTCAGCCTCATGCATTTGACATTCTGATTGCATAGGGTTGGCTTTGGAAAAATAAAGTATGATATCATGATCTATACATGTTCTAAGCAATATAAATTTGGGATGTTGCATGCATGTCTAAGGCTCCAAATGTAAACAAGTATGGTACAGTGACACTACACAGAAGCCAAAAGATGACAGATAGTTGGCATATAAAATGCTTGGCTTCCTGCAAAAATATAGGGAAGGAACTTGACATGCACTAGTCCATTACCAGTTGTCTTGTTGCTAAACAGTGTTTACAACACTACTGTTCTTAGAGCACATAGTTATGTCTCCATAAAACAACTAGAGAAGATGAGGTAGTTTTTTTTAAAATGTGCTATGATTTCTTCATTAATGTCAGTGCCTTAAGAAACCTCTGAAGAACCAACACTACATCCTCAGATCAATGTTCAAGAGATTGAATGACCCTAGTTATCATTCCCATTGCCTAGTGAAATATTCAGAGAAGCTACACTGATCTGATGAAAGTTTATTTCTCCTGCACCATCAATGGTTGAAAGAAACTTTGGCAGCAGAAAGGACAAGCTTACAATCAAGGAAACATTGCCTGCAGTGGTCTGGTCAATCCTTCATGGAGAGAGAGAGAGGATTTGATGTATATCTTATGTCTGAAAACTTGATTTCCTTACTGTGCACAGAATCTTAAATCCCAATAGTACCATAAAAACAATTTTGATACTGTTGTTGCTTCTCATTTTGACAATTAACAGCTTGCTACTAGATCAATATTCATGAATGAAAATTCTAGACCTCAACATATGGATGCAGACATAGTACTAGAGCAATATGACTGGGGTCCCTTGTTTAGCCTGGTATTAGTCCAGATTTAAACAGCAAAGAGCATCTTTGGATCAAATCAAGCATAGTGTGATGAAGAAGAATCAATCCTCCTGCTCAAAATGTTGCTGAAATGGACCTGACTTTGAGTAGCATCAGAGAACATTACAGATATAACATTCAACAACTTGAGAGCAGTATGAGAAGGAAGTGTAAGAAAATCATCCATAAGCTTTCAGGACATTACCTTTTCATTGTAAAATACAGATGATACATCTAATTCTGTGTGCTCTATAACAATTGTTTTTTTTTTCCTAAATGGATACGTTGCTCCATTAGGTTACATTTTAATCATAAATCTCAGTACAGCTTCTAACCTAACATTGTCATGATATTAACTTGTCTTTTTGAAATAAATTCAGATACTTTAAAACCTTGAATTTTATTGGTGGTATCAGCCTTAAGGAGTTAAAGTAAAGCATTAGTCTTTCCTTTAAAAAAAAGAAGAATACAGCCAGTATTATTTTTTTAATGTTGACATTGAAATCTTAGGCTAATCTACTAATTGCTACTGTTACCTGTCAACAAATTCCATTTCATATTATTTTTGATACTTCATTTAAAACACTGATATATATTTCCTTTTGCATGAATTGAAAATTGTTTTTCTCTCTCTAATTTTGAATTTTGAGATTATTTTCAAAATGTTTTGGATTTCTTATTCACTGTACAGGTATGCCACTGGAAAAACTTTAAAAATTTCTTTTACATTCCTTTACAAAGATGAATAAAATAAATATAACTTTTATTCAACCAAGATATTGATGTCATCACTTTTTACCTGCAACCAAGTAAACAAATAGAACACTCTCCCAGAAAAAAATATATTGTTCAATCTGCCTTGACATTTAACTTGGTTTAAAACAAACATAACAGTACAAAATTATTTGATAATGACACTCCTAGTGATCTGGATAACTCTAGCAGCTGACATGTTTAAATAGTTGTATGTGAAACAGTTCTCAATAACTGTGCTATGGAGATGTAAAAGTAAAAATATTTTGTTTACAGCTCAACTAAGTACCTAGATAGCAAATTGTCTATCATCTTCAGAATTAATGCAATAGCTTTACGAGTATAACAAAAATTGTCAAATGTTCTCCAATAAAAAGCAGCTAAATAACTTTCCATTCCTAATGCTACTCAAGATAAAAAATAAATAAAAGATTCAAAGTAGTTTGGTTTCTATGCAAAAAGTATAACCTAGCTGATGATGAAAGTTTTGTCTGATTTTTAAAAAGAAAAATTTATTTTGAAAATTTAATCATCATTTTTTTTTTTTTACATTTTTTGTTCATTATTCAATAAATATAAGAAATTTTGAAATAATTTGATCTCAAGTTGATAATAGGAGACCTAAGTTGTTTTTAATATGTTTTGATATATATTGTTAGAGAAATCCCTAAAACATGATGTCCGACACTTTCAAATAAACCAAAGATTTTTCATGGTTAAGCGTAATTAACAGAAATATTTAATATTATTTTGTAAAATTTTATCACCCAGTTTGTAAGACTATAGTGAGTGCCACTTTGTTGAGAAATATTTGGGGTCGTGGCTCCGAGCAAGTCTTATTTGACCCCAAAAAACAGCAAAAATTGACACTTTACAACAAAAAAGATGAGTCATTTTTTTAAAATGAAATTACAACACTTTAAATATTGAATGTAATCACATGTACATTCCTAGTTTGTTTGTTTTTTTCATTTTAGTTTTCGTGGAAGACATCTTGCATTTGATTTAGCTGTCTGAAGAATATAGAGCACAGTTTGGGATGTACCATTTGGTTGAAGACATTCTGTGAAGATTTGAAGAGTATTCACTGGCGTGATGTAGCCGTTGTACTCAACAAAAATGTTGTTGAGATGTTCAAGATAAGGTCGCATGAATGCCTCTAGTAGACAACAACACACCTTTAATTATTTTTCTTTTCTTCTACCAGTATGCAGTAAACTTATTTTGCATTGGTGTAATTCTCAAGGCTGCCCTCCCTGGCTTTCAAGCAGCCTTTACTAAAGGATCAAGACCATCACAATTATGTCTACAGTGGATGTATGATGCACATCATTTGCATGTTACCTTTGCAATTTCAATATATACTTATACTTTTTCTACACACAAAAAAAATGAAGAAATTAAAAACAAGTTTAGTTTTGGGGCTTCTCAGACAATATGCCAGTTGGGAAGTTAACTAAAAACGCTATAAGGGAAAGGCTCCAGTGCCAGAGGTTCTGTAAAACTAACAAAAACATGCCAGGCTGTTTTACAGACTAGGTGTTAAAAATAATTTTTTTACTTGCCTTTGACAAACGATTAGATAAACTAATATCGTCAGCAAATCTTGATTATCATTTTGCTTTTGACCAATGATAATAGTAGTCAGGAGTAAAAATGCTTATTCACCCAAATTTTTGCTCTTTCCCATGGATTTGTTTAAACTAGACAGGTGCGTGAAAATAAAAAATTTTTTTAAAAAAGGGGGGGAGTATTATTTGTGTTTAGTACAAAAACAGGCATTCAAATAAGAAAACGAGAAAATTTTATTTACAAAATAAATGTTTTAAGAGACAAAATTAATCAAAACAGCAGAAAAAGGTTTTTTTCTTCTTCTTTTTTTTTTAAAACACCATGCGTGTTTGACTGCTCTCATTAACTAAGCACATCAACCACAGACCTGGGATATACAGAAGTTTTTTTTTGTAAAGTTTCTAATCAAGTGCATGTATTTCAAATTAATTTAACATTTTTCATGCACTAATAAATTTATATAAGGCAACAATAAATAGACCAGTTCAAAGAATGAACAGTACCAGTTTTCAAATTCTGTTATTTACACGCAATTAATTCTGAAAATAAGCTGCTCATTCATAGAATGTTGCTAAAATAATCACACCAATGCTATGTAATTCATCAAAATTAATTATAATGCATTTGTAATGAATGACAGCAGCTTGGTAGCCTTCAGATCCTGTCAGAACTTAATGTCTGTCATCTGTTTGAACATGACAAGCTACTGAAAATGACTGATATGAGAGTGAAAAATTCAAATGCTAATTAACCCCCCATTTACACTCAAGTCAAAATGAAAAGTTAAAAATGAAAAATAATTTAAAGACACAAATATGTCTGTGAAAGAAATTTATAACTTCAAAAATCTGTAAAGCAACTAATTCAAAATAAAAGAAAATCCTTTTGTTGTGTCACAAATTACTGCAAAAGAGAATAATTATCTGCTAATGACAATTTTTAACAATGGAAAAAAATTTTAAAGTCTAAAATAGATATTAATTAAAGCAGAATGGTAAAAGAAAGATTTTTTCCTTTCTTTTAGGATTCATGGGAAACATCATTACCCATTATTAATCGTTGTACTACAAAATTGCTAGAAAAATCTATACAATATTTTAGAGGAAAGAGAACAGGGCACAGAATATTGTCCACATACAATATGCCTATGAAAATTTGTATTCACATTGGCCTATAGCATAAAGCTGCCACTGTAACCAATTCCGTCCCACTGTCTGGCACAAAAGGCTACAAACTATCTGTGTGAACAGTGATTAACCACAGACCTTACCATCAGTATGAAATGACTTAATCTGAGAAAATTAGTCTAAAATCTATGATGTCAAGCATATGCATGTACAAATTGCTTACATGCACACAAAGCTGCTGTTTAGTGGGAAATATTCCACTGTATGGCCTCCTACACCTTATGTTGTCTAATCTCAGCCTCCTGATAATGGTAATTGGATATACTAGTACACCTCATGTTCCAAGTCTCTGTTAAGTAGCAATTTCATAAATGACACATTAATATCTGTTAGTGATGATACCATATTAAACATGGAGATGGCCAAACCTGTTGCTTTGTGATAAGCTAAGCTATATGCCATCTACATGAAAGGCACCCATGCAACATGCCTAAGGGAGTCTCTATCTGCTTGTTCCAGTTGTGATATCTTGATGTTTTATAGTAGAGCATTAAAGCAACATTCATTTATTAACAAACATTCCATATGCAAAAATCTATAACTATTCTTGACAACAGATGCTCATGCCACACAAAACATGAAAAAAAAAATGTTCTGCTCTCTGCATATCTGTCTCATCATTTTGTAAAATGTTATTAACAAACAGCAGAAATAATCAGCAGCATATTATATTATATTTCTTAGAAAGGACGATGCATTCATTACTAAAGAGTCTAAGCATGCACACATATACAAAAAAAGTAAGGATTTTTTAAGACTTTCCATATTGTATGGATTTTTGCTGTCATATATAATGCATTTTTGATGACTATTAACAACACTACTTGCTAAACTATTTGTAGCCTTCTAGAACGTAATGCTTGTCATTTTCAAATGATCTAAGATCTCTTCAGGTATTCAATGATGGCAGCTCATCATGGAAAGACAAAGGTAGCTTCACTAACCTACTAAATAAGATTTTTCATGAGTTTCTGGAGTATGCTAATAAAAAAAGCTATCAATACTATCATGGCATAAATCATGACCTGTAACTCAAAAAAATTCAGTTTACAGAACAAGGAATAATTATATATATATCATTTCTGTTATAGAATTTTCTTTTTAATATTAGAATTTTCAAAATGCTGTCTGCTTCACCAGGAACACAAATAGCAATAGATCCATAAACTGTGTTTTGAGATTAGTAATGCTACTGATCTACAGCTTAATATATTTTTACTACCAGTAGCATTGACAAGACAGATAACAACATCTAGTGCTAACTAATAGTAGTACCAACCAGAGCCACAATCAGTCAGGTATTTGACCAAAGTGGTGATCATGTCTGATGCTAACTAAAAATTATATTAACTAAAGTAGCAATCATGAATGGGGCTGATCACCAGTGATATTGACCAGAGTGGTGATCATCTCTGGTACTGACTGCCAATGGTATTCACCAGACAAAATTATTCAAAGTAGTAACCAATCTGGTGTTAACTACCTGCCAGTGATATTGACCAATAATGAATGGAAATAACCACCAGTGGTTTTCGGCAAAGTGGGAATCATTAGTATGGGTGATCAAATGTCTGGTGCTGGCTCAGAGTAGTATAGGTAAATCATTTCTGATGTTCTGGCTTTAAAATATTTTGTACATATAGAAATCAAAAACCAAGAAGTTAGTAAAAAAAAAAAAAATTAAATAAAGCTCCATTTTCAATCGATTTTAAAGATATTAACAGTTTCTGCTTTCACTAGAGAAATAATATGCAGTAACTATCAAGAAAATTTCTTAATTTATCTTCTACCAATCAGTGATACTATTAATCTCCTCTAAATCTTTTCAAAGATATCTCTATTCTGAAAATGTGGATCTTATGCCAAAAATTCATACTCAAAAAGAAAGGGAGTCCAATTAATGATTTGTACAGAGAAAACAGAACTGTTCATTACTATTTACAGTACAATATATCTGGTGTCTTTGATGAACGCAGTCTTACTTTGCTTATGACTTTTTACAGTATTTTTTCTTCAAAAATTGTCATTGAACCATAGTCTAATTCAAATGATTGGTTCAGCTTATCCTTTCCAAAGCTAAAAAATCTACATTTGAAAGTATTAGATTTTAATTGCCTTTAGTTTGACCAGTCTACTAATTAATTTAAATCAGATTGTATATGCTTAAAACCATCCTCATCATTACCCCTTCTACACATTTTAGGGTTCCCAGTAAATTTTATAGTATTGATAAAGATTCCAATATCAATAACTCCTGTAAAAAGACCAAATCCTAGAACTTAACCTTGAAATACTCCAATGGTGACTTTCAGACCTAGCAGTCAATAACTCCCTGAAGTCTAATTATTGATTCATAGTAAAAGATCCATTTATGCCAAAACTTTCGTATTTCTCTACCAAATATGCATGGAGAAAACCATATCAAATGCTATATGGACACAGAGCTAGAACTCATCTTATACTGACTTTGTCCATGTTACTTCTGACATCATCAAAAAACTAGCAAATTGGTTAATCAATGTTTTCCAGAATAGGAGCAATGTTGAATATTTTAAAGTTAGTTTTCACTTTGTAATGAATAACAAATTCCCGTTTTATAATATTTCCCAGCATTTTACCTAAAATAGATGCTAGATAGGCCTATAATTATAGGGATCATACCTAAAGTCTTTTTAAAAATAGTTAGGTGAAATTAATTTATTTCCTTGCTGATACCTGTTTTCCACTACAATTCTTTCTTAGAGATCCTACTTGAAGGCAACATATTTGATGAGAAGTTAATTCTAATTATCTAGGATGAATGTCATTAAGACTTGCTGTTTTATTTTAAGTCTGCTAATTAAATTTTTTTTTTTCTATTGTATTAGTAATATCCTTTACATTTAGAAGGTTAGTTTTGGGAAATGTATAATAATTTTCTTGAATAAAAAGCAAAAACAAAAAACATGACATGTTATGAGGATATTTACTTTTTCCTGAATATTAACAACTGCATTCATTACCTTTGCTACCTGCAAATGATTTTACTTAGGCCCCACATTCAACACTTTCTTCTTTAGTTTAAATATTAAAATTGTTTTGGTTGATATTTAGTTTATCTGCCAGCTGTTTCTCAACTTTTGCTTTATCAATGCATTCCTTTTAAACCAAACATTTAAAGATGCATTTTTGTTGTTTTATTATTTTTTGTTTCAAATTTTATGAAATACATCTTTATGTTAGTAGGGGGTTCTGATGCTTTATATATCATTTAGGATCCTTCACTTGTATTACATCAGTGTCAGGAGGAGAGATCATATTCCCTTTTCAAAAAAATTGAATAGCAGTAGTTTTAAAATTCTACATTTCTTCCATGTTCAATAATTTATATATTAATATGCAAAAATTTGGTCACTATTGTCCAGAGATTCATAAATAATTTAACTTCAGTTCTGTTCCTTAAAACTAGGAACAAAAAACATGTTATCCCTAGCTGGTAAAGTCAATTTTCATGTAGAGCATCAACTCTAGCAATTAGCACCCAGTTCTTGAAACCAATTTACCATAATTCCATATAATTAAAGTCAACCATTATTACACATTTTCATTTTAACTTTGCATAACAAAGAAGTAATCTACCTTGATCTCCCCAAGTTGGACTGCAATAATATCAATAATAAAATCTATGCGATTTAGAGTTTTATTCTTCACCAACTTCTGTCAGTCTAATCCCAATGTTTACATAAAATAGCAACTAAATCATTTAAAACGTATTACATAGCTCTTCAACCATTTCTGTTTTCCTTTCTTTATAAAATAATGGTAACCATCTATAGAAAGCTTGCCACTATCAGCAATGTCAGGACAGGCCATGTTCTAGCTAATTCAATATGTTGATGATCTTGATCAAGAGCTAATGATCTTAAATTATCTATTTAGCGAAGCTTTAACACATAAATACTGTTCGGTTTTTTTTTTTTACAAATAATCTTAATCAAGAACGTTGTTTTGTGAAAAATGTTTGAATAAATTACTTCCTCTAGAGATTTAGCCATACTAAATCTTAAAGAACCTGCTTTCTTAATAAGTAAATATCAACAATTTGATATACTACTCCAACCATGCTAACAATAATGTTTAAGTAATAAATATTCGTAATGATGTTATAACATTGCAACTACTCATTAACATTAGAACTCTCAAAGTGGCCATTTTGACCTCCCAATTTTTTTAAAAAAATATTTTTTAACTTTGCTCCTTTTTCTACATCTAAGAATTAAGTATCCTGAAAATTTAGTAAACACAAGACTGAAAAACTACTGCAGATATAGAGAAATCAACACGTCTAGCTTAGTGACCAGATGTCTGGTCTACTTGGAGCATGTGACCTTGCTTAAAACTGAACTTTAAAGCACAGCATGCATTTAGTAAGTATTACAACAGGGAGACTTTTTCAAACTCAACTTTTGTGTGTGTGAAATATATTTTTACAATAAAAATGAATAAGGAAAGAAAACATCTAACTACACTGCAGTTTTTGGTTATTATAAGACTTATCAGGAGGAAGTTCTCATAACAGAAAACCATGACAACAGTGATAGTGATGACATATTAACTAAACTGAAAAGAAAAGTGAAAAAATTTTGGGACAAAGACAAACCACCATAGGTGCCTACTTCAGCTCAGTTTTTGTCACCACCCAAGGAAAAGCAATTACCTACACCAGGTCAAAACATGCAAAGAGATTGCTCAAGTAAACAAGTAGCAACACATGAACACAAAAGGGGACAAGATCATGCACTAGCAAGTAAGCAAGAGGTTGCTTAAAATGGCACTATTTGAGATACTATAAATCCTGTTGTGCAAGCTGTAAAAAGATTGGCTTTAAGAAAGTTCCAGGGCCAACCATAATGCAAAATATCATATCACTGAAGAGTGTATTAGGTGTTTTCTTGTTCTTGATAGATGAGCCAATATATTGATGCACTAAAATAAAAACCCATTGACAACTGCAAGAAGACTCATGATCAGTCTCTTTAGAGTAATTAAATGTGTTTATCATATTAAAGTATGCTTATAGAGCATGTGACATTGAAGGCCTATAAGTGGAAAGCTTATGTCCAGTATGCACCATCTTTTCACCAGCCCATGGAATAAAACAAAATTCTGAGATCATGAGATTTCTGATTTTCAACTTGAAGAGAGCATCTTCAAAAGAAAAAAACTTGGCCTGGAATCTGAAGTATTGGAACAGTTTATCACCAACAACATCCTTTGCTGCAAACCAGAAAACACCATCATAGTCATTGAGCAGCTTTTTTCCAATAAAGTATTTTTGAATGTAGTGTGTGGCCAACAAACCAAACAAATTTTGGATCAAGATTTGACTTGTAGCAGACATTTAGTAAAAAATATCTCCTAAAATTATTTACCTTAATTAGACAAATAAAAGGTAGAAATGTTACTGATAATTTCTTCACATCAATGAAATTGCAAAACAGTTGCAGGAAAAGAGAATAAGCTCGGTTAGCACAGTACATATCAAGAGAGGAATTCTGCTGTTAGTAGTGGACCTGGATAAAGCAGTTTGACTGCTGAAGGACTACAACAGTCTACAAGTACAAACTATAAAAAAAAATGATTTTGTTCAGCAGGCCTCATTTCCATTGCCAATGGGAATGATGCAAAGAAAATCTCAGACTATTGAGTTTTATAACTCCATAAAGTTTAGAATTGATGTAAATTAAATAGCACAGAAGCACTCTGTAAAAATAGGGTCTCGGAGATGGCCTATTCAAGAGTTTTCATTTGGGTATCCCTTGAAAGTTGAGGATGATAATAAATGGAAATAAATGTATCTTGTTAGTGGATCTGAAGGTGGCTTAGAAAAAAAAAAACACTGTTGCCATGGGAGACACCTGTGCATGACTTCTTTTAATGTAGAATTTTGTTACACATCAGTATCCATAGGCTCCTATACCAAAAAAGGATCTGGATCCATTGGCATGGAGACCAAGACAAATGAAAACCTCCATCCTGCTGCAGCTCTCTTCCACCTGATCTACCATTGAGAACTTAAGGATTTTCAGAGCTTTCTGTAAGGGGCTTTACCCTTAGCCTTCGGCTTCTCTGTTGCCTTATTCACAAGGTAGAGTTATTTATACTTAAGCCTAGTCAATCACCCAAAGCCAGAGGGCACATAAGCTCTGTTTAACAAACTGCCACATGGAGACAGTGACACCACTTCTGATGATAACTCTGATCCACCTGTGTTCCACAATATTCTGAATCTAGCAGCCAATAATTCCTGGATCCTTTACAAGTATGAATAAAAGAATCAGTAAGAGAAAATTAATACTACAGCTAGCATACAAATTTCATGTTAGGAAAAATAAAATGCAAACCAAGTAGCAGCAGAACCTACAGCAACGGTTGGAGAGCAATGCCAGTGTTAGATGTGAGTTTTAACATAACACATAAAAAGCAATTTTACCCTATTGAGCATGAGCATCTTGAAAAAAAAACAAAAATGTTACAGAATATTATTTTTATACAACTTTTATTACAACAGTCAAAACAACCACTTTGGTAGTTCCAGTGTTAAACAAGATCTAATTTTTGAAAAAATAATCAAAAGATATACAGGGGAGGGAGGGGGAATACACAATGTTAATAGTATCATTAAATACTACTATATGGATTTTTTTCTTTTATTAATGCCCATACTGCAATAAAAGGTACATCATTGCTCTTTCTCTCCTACTTACGCCTATTATCAACTAAGCATCAAAATGAAATTTCTCGCATACATTTCAAATCCCATTTTCCTCTAATGTCAAGATTGCCCCAGTTTAAACTACAGCTGGCCTTATTAGACTATATATATACTTAATTCAAAACAGAAACCCCTAAATTCAGTGGCTAGCCAGTACTGGAGCAGCTTAGCATGTGACCATGTAATCCATCTCCCCTACTCCCCTGAGAAAACAAGCTAAAAGAAAACAAAAGAAAAAAAATATATATATATCATAGCAGATATGAAAATAATTTTCAAGTTATAGTACAAAAAATGAATGGAATAAGGAAGTAAAAAGGCTTAGCTAATCTAATGGATTTTAAACAGAGAGGAGGATTCTAGTGAGGTTTCCTAGACATATTACAGGGTCCAGGTATGTAAAGAATTGGAAAGCAAGGATGTGGGGGTGGATGGATTTAAACACCAGTAGCCATGACCACACAGTCAGCTACAGACATCACCAAAGGATGGCAGCAAGGAAAAGAAAGAGATGTCTACTTACTTGCTGTATTCAAGAATGAGTCATGGATTAGGAAACAGAAATTTACCAAACCAAGTTATCATTAATGCATGTAAATGCTCCAATAACAGAATTTTCTTCATGCAATGTAAGTTGACTACTACTCTTCCATTGCTTCAACACTATGAGAAAGTTTTTTTACCTCAAAACCAATCTTTTTTTATTTTTTTTACCTTTTTGTGGTGAATGCATAAGTGGTGCGTGTGAAAGTTTGTGTATGCGTGTGTATCTCCGAGGAGAAGGGAGTGGAGGTGTCCAAAGCCGTGTAGGGTCCGAAACCCGGCATGTAGCAAGCTCCCGTTAAGGCCTAAAAGGCCGGGTTGAGGCGCCGAAGCACCTCGTGTATCTGGCCGCCAAGGCAGCCAGAGTTAGGGGCGCAAACGCCCCAGAAATAAACGGCCTGCAAGTCAGTACACACAGATTCTTTCCAAAACTTTTCTGGAGCACTGTGTTGTCAAAAACTACAGCATAAATAAACAAATTTTTAAAATAACTTAAATAAAAATATACAAGCAAATCATATTTTAAATGGCCGACATATTTCACTAATTCTAACAAAATTAATGATAAAAACCAACACTAGAAATAGAAAAATTAGGCTCAAGATTATTTTGTGGCAAGTTTGCTACTAATTTTGATAACTTTTCAACCAAAAATTTGAGCAAGTTTTATGTAAGCCCTATTTTGATCTTAATGAGTCATCTACTACGGGAAGAGTACATATTAATGATGTTAACTACATGGAGTATAAAGCAAAAAAAAAAAAAAACATTTTTATTATTTTTCTAGTAAATTTTTAAATTTCAAGAGGACAAATCTCCTGTGGAAGTTGTGCCATGTCTTCAAAGATCTCCAAGTTGTAATTAAATGTACATTTCTTTTCTTTTTAAGAGTACCACAGGTATTTAGTTGAATTAAAAATAAAATTTTATATCTATCTATTTCTCTTCTCACTCTCCGTCCGTCCGTCCGTGTATTGTCTCTGTCTCTGTGTCTCTGTGTGTCTCTGTCTGTGTCTGTGTCTCTGTCTCTGTGTGTCTCTGTCTCTGTGTCTCTGTCTCTGTGTCTCTGTCTCTGTGTCTCTGTCTCTGTCTCTGTGTCTCTGTCTCTGTCTGTGTCTGTGTCTCTGTCTGTGTCTGTGTCTGTGTCTCTGTCTGTGTCTCTGTCTGTGTCTCTGTCTGTGTCTCTGTCTGTGTGTCTGTGTCTCTGTCTGTGTGTCTGCGTGTCTGTGTCTGTATGTGTCTGCGTGTGTGTCTGTATGTGTGTGTGCGTGCGTGCATGTCTGTCTCTCTGTGTGTCTGTCTGCGTGTGTCTGTCTGTCTGCGTGTGTCTGTCTGTCTGCGTGTGTCTGTCTGTCTGCGTGTGTCTGTCTGTCTGCGTGTGTCTGTCTGTCTGCGTGTGTCTGTCTGCGTGTCTGTCTGCGTGTCTGTCTGCGTCTGTGTGTCTGCGTCTGTGTGTCTGCGTCTGTGTGTCTGCGTCGGCGTCTGTGTGCGTCTGCGTCTGTGTGCGTCTGCGTCTGTGTGCGTCTGCGTCTGTGTGCGTCTGCGTCTGTGTGCGTCTGCGTCTGTGCGTCTGCGTCTGTGTGCGTCTGCGTCTGTGTGCGTCTGCGTCTGTGTGCGTCTGCGTCTGTGTGCGTCTCTGTCTGTGTGCGTCTCTGTCTGTGTGCGTCTCTGTCTGTGTGCGTCTCTGTCTGTGTGCGTCTCTGTCTGTGTGCGTCTGTCTGTCTGTGTCTGCGTGTCTGTGTCTCTGTCTCTGTCTGTGTCTGTGTCTCTGTCTGTGTCTGTGTCTCTGTCTGTGTCTCTGTCTGTGTGTCTGTGTGTCTCTGTCTGTGTGCACGTGCATGCACGAGAGAGAGAGAATGTGTATGTGTGTGTGTGTCTGTATGTGTGTGTGTCTGTATGTTTGTATATGTTATCTGTGTGTTTATGTGTGTCTGTATGTGTGTCTGCGTGTGTCTGTATGTGTGTCTGCGTGTGTGTCTGTATGTGTGTGTGCGTGCGTCTGTCTGCGTCTCTGTGTGCATCTGTATGTGTGTGTCTGTCTGTATGTGTGTGTCTGTCGGCGTGTGTCGGCGTCTGTGTGTCGGCGTCTGTGTGTCGGCGTCTGTGTGTCGGCGTCTGTGTGTCGCCGTCTGTGTGTCGCCGTCTGTGTGTCGCCGTCTGTGTGTCGTGTCGGCGTCTGTGTGTATGTAGCACCTTGTTTTCTCTCTCTCCTGCAGTATGTAGCAAATATGGATGTCAAGATGTGACAAATAGAGAAAAAACATCCAGAAAGTCCTACTTATTTAAAGATGCAGGACATTTAATTTAATTAAAAAACACTGCATACTTAGGTGCAAGGATTTTATTTTCAAAAGTATTCATATTTTTTTACTTTCATTACTAATTCACTGATTCTAATTTTTCAGCAACTTTTAAATTTAATTTCAGGCAGATAATATTGTTTATCATTTGTACAAACAATGTAACAAACAAACAAATTAATTTGATAATTTGGAATAAATAATTTCATGCATGGGAGAAAAGCTGAAACTATAAAATGAAATGCAACTCTTCTGTTTCTTTAAAATCTTACTTTTCTTATTTTCAAGTTGTTTCTAGAATTTTTTTCTGAAAAATATATTTTACAGCCAAACAGATATTGTTATACCATTACCACCACATGCTAACAAGCATCAAAATGTCTTTTTAGAGACCAGCTCTAACTATGATAAAATTCTATGTTGATAGCAAATGTCTGCAAAGGAAAAAAATTAGCAGAGTGAAAAGCAAGCAGCTTAAAAATAATTACCGTTTTTTTTGTTTGTTTGGGTTATCTTTGAAAGGTAGGTTCCAATACCGCTTGTTTATTTTATGACAACTATGCTTCAATTTTTACGGATATTCTTCACTCTCATTTAAGGTAAAAAGTAGTGGTTATTTAAGATATAACAAACATGACAACATCATTTTTAATTGGGTACATGCACCTGCTGAGTAGTCAGTTAACTACACTTCATCTATGAACCGAACACATTTGTTTGTTGTTTTTTTTTACTTAAAGCAGAGATAAGCTATACAATTTATTTCCATAATAGCTTCACCACCATTTTATAATTTTTACCATTTGTTTTTTAAAAATTAGTACACTAAAAAACAACAACAAAAAAAGTGCACATGCTAATTTGTCTTTCAGAGAGTTTTCCTTCTGGTTTAACAGTGAGAATTTCATTTTTTTCCCACCATCCAATCAATCATTTGTCATCATGAACCAGAAATTGACACTATTAAATGTTTCAACTCTTCACACTGCTAGCAACACAGTTTTTTTTACAATTAGCAACCTTTCACTATGTCCACAGTTTTTAGCAGTTTTAAAGTAGTCTTCCAGATAATTACATTTTCATTGGTTCTTTTTTTACAAATGGAAATTATTAGATCAACAAATACTTCAGTATTCATTAATTTGAACTCAATGTAATTTTTAATCAAGTTTCAAAACTGTTTAATTGCTCATCACACACTAGTTTTCATGGTCTGATTAGAGTTCTTTGCTTGATCATGTTCAAGACTGATGATTTTGGTTAGAAAAGATATCTTTATAAAACCAAAAAGCTAATTTAATTACAAGGGTCACTGATATTACAATCAATACAAACTAAGCAAGCAAACTGACAAAAGATAAAAATCAGAAATATATTAATAAAAATTTCCAGAAAGGAAGAGATTTTTTTTTAAAAAAGCAGAATTAGTTTTCGTGACTGAGAAGTGAAAACGTGAAAGGTTTTGTTTTCTATTTATTTGAAAAATTCATTTAAATCAACAACCAAGTTTAAAGATATGCAACTTTTCTTTCTTACCACTGAAACTACTGGCTTTATAACAAGTTGAATCTTTTTCAGGCTAAAGATGCCCACCCTTCCGATCTTTAGGTCAGCTCCAAGGTATTTCTTTAACGCCCACTGAACAATCCATGCTGTCAATCTGCAAAAAATAGATTAAAAGAAAGGAAGGAAAAAAGTTAGAACTGTGAGTTCTACACAACTTCAAGATCACATGCCCCATCTTTCATGGAATTATTAAAAACTATAGCTACAGCAATTAATCTTTTAAAGTGATTTCACAAATACATTTATTAATAAGTAAAGTTAAATAATCTGGTTATTACTGTATTACCTCACTTATAACAATATGCCGTTTTAAGCAGGGTACTGTGTTATAAATGAAATAGACTTTTTTCTTTTTTGTCTCAAGACCATATTTTTTGTAGTGGAGACCATGCCTCAGACTTTTGGCTTTATCACCCAATTTGTGGTGTTTGCATATAATCCAACTTTTCAAACATGGCTTCCGTTGATGATGTTGAGTTGGTCAAGTCGATTTGTGTGTGTATGAGAGTGGCTCTAATGAAGAGATCGTTCCTGTTGAAGGGTGGTGGTGAAGCTCTCAGTGATGTGGATTGAATGACGAAGATGAAGATGGAGGAATAAATCCTGAAATGTTTTGTTGAAAAAAAGTTTTGTTTTGCCTGCTCTGTAAATTATATTATACCAACTAGATTTTTGTGCTATTGCTGGAAAATAACTTATTTTGTATGTCACCTTGCTTATAATGATGATGTTATAAGTGAGGTATTATGATAAAAAGATTACTATTATCTTCCTTAAAAGTTTAATTCTAGCTTTTAAAGCAATAAATTCAGAGGCAAGATTTCAAACATCAAATTGCAAAAAAAAAAAGATTTTCTTTATTTCTTTTAAAAACAACAAGGATATCGTGTACTAAGTATGCTGTAAATCAATGATATAATAAAGTAAATCAAAAGAAATGTAAACACTATCACCACACCAACAGCTGTCACTGTTTGTGACAAAATGAGGCAGCATGTACTACTGGCTATATTATTAAAAAATACTAACAGTACAACTAATGTCCTTTGTGACACCATCCATGTGACCCTTTAATTTCTTTTAAATAAAAAAACCCTTCTAAACATAACAATACTAGAAACTAAATATTGTAAAACTTACAGGATGTTTTACTTCATTTTTTAATTAATACTGAATTTACAAATCTTTTTCACCATATCAAGGAATCATATTCAAGCAAAAAAATTCACAAAAAAAAATCAACACATTTAAAATAACAAAAAAAAAAATTTTTAGAACTTTCAAATCTTTTGAAAACAATATCAACTGAAGTGTGTGCAATAAAATTCCCTAATGGTATAAAGATGTGAAATTTTATCTCAGTAATAAGTAAAACTACAAGTATTTTTGCATAATGTGAAGCCATTAAAGAAAGTTCAATTTATTTTAATGAAGAATAGTATATATAGTAGAATTTATTTACTATGAACATGGTTGGTATGAACTTTATGAGAAACCCAAGTCAAAATACTTTTATTTTGTATTTAACCATGTGCTATTTATGAGCAAGCTTAATATGAATTTACACTTATTATAAACCTGTCTCTAATCCCAAAGAATTGAATGCACATAATATTAACAAATGAATGGCACTGTGCTGTTATCCAACTTGTCTTTCATTTGCTTCTATCTCTAATTCATGTGATTAAGGAAAAATGTTTTTTTATTCAATAGAGCTATTTGTTCATAATCAAAATTTCCAGTCCAGAAAGGATTGCTAATAGATTAGCAGATGGGTTAATATAAAAAGTACTGTATTATAAAAGAGACTGATTCATAATGATTTTGCTAAGAAGTATGGCATTGCAAAATCTATGATTTATGGAATTTTTTGGAAAGAAAAGGGCAATAATCATGCAACAATACACTTCAGGACAGTTCCAAACAAGTACCAAATTAATTCCTACTGAAAACTTTAAAGGTATTTAAAAATCTGCTTAATTGATGTAATGCAGCTTTTGCTGCAAATCTAATGAAGCTAACTAGACAGATAGTTGTAGAAGTCAAAGAAATTGCCAGACAGCTTGACTACACAAAAGACAAGTTGAATACCAAATGGATAAACTATTTCAAAAAGTGCCATTAATAGCTCTTGTAAAATTGGTGAATCTGCAGCCATTATACCTTAAATGGCACCTGAATATATCCAAAAGGCTTCACCTAGAATTTATAAATGGTGCCATGAAGAAGACATTTTTAAAGTAGATGAGATGTCATTTTACTGGTGACTTCTAATGGATAAACTCTACAATTCAGAAAGGACAAGTGTATAGAAAATAAATGGATCAACAAATGAGCAAATATGCTGCCTGGTTCTCATGTAACAGGTATGGAAAAACTGGTTTTACTGATGATGATAAGGTCATCCAACTCGCAATGCTTTTATGGTAGCCATTATCCCTTTGGTGAATACTAAATCAATTGCACTGCCTGGATGAGAGTGAGTAGTACATCCAAAAACTCAACAGAAAATTCAAGGCTGAAAACAGAAAAGTCTGTATGACAACAATATATATATATATTATTATATCCAATATATATGTTTATCAAGGAATTAACAAATGACGACTGAGTCAACCTTCCAAAGAACACATCATCATCCAACCATGGCCAGTGGATTCCAGTATTGTGCATATAGCAAAAGCATATTATCTGAAGAGGTCGAATGAGAAGACTATCATCTTCAATAATGGCATGTAAATGAAGCTCAATCTCCTAATGAATCAAATGGTGAAATCACCAAGAGATGCAGTTGGCAGTAATAAAATCCATCGCTGTAACTTGAGACCTTCAATACAATTCAAATATGACCTCTGCTGCCTTTTCCTCTCCTAACTCTTTTGATAATTCTCCTTATCTCAATGATTCTGAAACGATTGGAGACTTGTGAGAACATTTACCTAGTGCCAGACTTGTCTGTAGAAGAATTGCCTTGCCAGTTTTCATCCAAAATATTAACAACAATAATCCTTTAAAACTTTCATACTGATACTGTGGATTCTGATAGTGAAAAGGGGAAGAGGAGCACAAAAGTATCGCAGCCTTTGGCTGCCACTGCTTCCATGGATGACCTGGAAATCATCCAGAGATGTCATGAAATAACGGAAAATATGAAAAAATGTGCTGAGTTTTGTTAAAGAAAATTAGAAGATTTTACTGTAACATTAAACTGCAGTTATTATTATTATGAACGTTTGCCCACACTTGTCATGGATGTTCACATTAGGTGCGTCCTACTGTACAAAATTAAACTGTCAAGAATCTCTCTGTGTGTTTACTGGTTAATGAATATATTGAACCTATTCAAACTAAAGAACTGAGAAAATATTTTAAAAAATAAAATTCTACTGAATTCCACTTTAAATTAAAATGACACTGAACATGAGCACTTTTAACATTGCCCATGAATTTCAGAAGTAAGACTTTAAACAAACTCTAATGTTCTGCTGTATCTCAAGCTGCATGACCAGTTAACTCAGTTGCAAAGAATTGATAATGCATAATTTTAAAGATTATAAAACCACTAAACATTTTGCAATGCGTTGCCTTAAATATCTATAAATAAGGCCATTTGTAAAACTGCAACACTCTTGTTTGCTTTAATTCTGTTGGGCTTTTAACCACCAGACAACTAATGATGTTGATGCTGTAGCACAGAGCTAACTTCGCTAGAATCTGTTACTATATGGTTTAAAACTAGCAAACAAGCAACCCCCCCAACCTAGGCTAAACAAAAACTCCCTCCTTAATCTCACTAAATCATTGTCTAAGAATTTAGTGAGTTGTATAAAAAAAGAAAAGGAGGCAGCTCTGAGGACTAGCTTGGGCTTTCAATGTAATTGGTTTCATCTTAAAATAGTTACATAGTAAAAGAAATAGATGCCAGAAACCACAACTGAGCAGTAGATTAATTTTTTTTTTAATGTCTTTACCATACATGCAACTGATAACCTTGACACCTTTTAAAATCATTATCTAAAATATTTTTAAAAATCAGCATGATGACAAATGACAAACTGCTGCAATTACCATAACAATGGTTATTGAGCCATATGACATTATGAAGTTTGGTATTTTCTGAAAACTATTTGCCCAGATTTACTTTTTTTTTTTAATCAAATCTCTACGCTAGTTTGTTGGAACAACTCATGAAGACAAAACATAATCAGCAAAGTATCTACATTGTTGACTAACTTAAAACTTGGTTAAACAAATCCTACCAAGATATTTCCTAGAAGATTCTGCCAACCTGATGTGGAAATGAGAACAAAGCTGTCACTGTGCAGTTGTTGTTTCAATGACTTAAAAGTAAAAGAAACACCCAACCATGTATATATGCTACATGGGTTCATTATAATTAACAAATATGCATTACTGGTCCCTTTATTAACCATGGATTTTTCAATTTAAACATGTTTAAAATCTTGTTTCACACCTGTTTAGGTTGATTTGATGACAGATTAGAAGAAAGAGCAAAGTAACTCAAAGATAACTTTACACAGTCATTGTCTACTGGACTTTGAATTAAGGTGCAGTTTGACCTCTCAGTATTGAAAATAAGATTTTCAACATGCCAGGCATTTTTCACAAGTGATGAGGGAGCTGCAAGACTAACTAATGAATTAAAGCTAGAACTAAGGCATTACTGTAACTTTGTTTACATTCTGTTCTAGCTCATAAACATATCAATACTACTATTTTACAGACTGACATATCCATTAAGTAAGAGACCAGTTAATTACTTTTAATCAAAAATAAACAATATGAGTCATCATCAATCCTTTTTTACCAATGCATGCAATAGTGCTGGATGACTTACAATTAAAGTTTCTTCATAAAAAGGGAGTGATGTCCATAGGGCTACATTTTGAAAACAAAAAAGGCAAAACAAACAACTATACTGGCAGCCGAGATTTTTTTATATATTTCTAACAAGACAAATTTTATGCAATCAAGAAACAACAACAAAAACCCCCTTAAAATCTATTATTTCAAAATTCATTCCATAAAAAAATAAAAGTTATTTTCCATAATCAATTTTTCTGGTCTTCTTTGTACTTCAGAATATTTCCTATTAAACATCTCTACCTATGTACTTAAATGATCACGCAGCAATATTAAAACCCTAAAGTTTATTTAGAGAGCAATGACAACTATAATCAACAGGATCTTGTACCTGACACTCCGTGAAGCAGCTTACTTTTTCTTCAGAGTTCATCTGTAACCATGCACACACAATTTTCATTTTTCTACCCTTAGAATCACTGTACCTGCCTGTTAGCTTGTATACGTTAATTTGTTTTTCAAAATAAATGAATAAATTAATTTTCCAATGTAAATTTCAAAAGTTTATAAAAATTAAATACTTTTTTCTTTACTCATAGTGGCTTCTTAATCCTAGGCATTGTATTAATTAAGTCTGTCAAATAAAACACTAAATAATAACACATCCACCATAATGGTGATGTTTTAGCATTTACAGCAGTGTCTTCAACAGCTGGGAAAAATGTTTTCTCTGTTCTCGTCTTCAGAATGAGCTGTAAAGGATCTAAATATATTTTACATGCTGGCAAATACGTTGTGGTTTGTCCTGTTAAAAATCTTTAAACAAAACAAAAAACACTGAACTAAACTCTTTGAAAGAGATCCAGATAAATCCCTTAAACAATGCCTGAAGGATACAACTCCAAGACGGGGAAGATAAGGTAACAACCAAACCACAGCAAAAAAAACAAAACAAGTGTTGCTACCTAAGTTGAATTTTCTTGCAAAAGCCAACAAATTGTACTGACATATAGCATGATCCATTTTTTTAAAACAAATACTGAATCAAATATAATGAAACTTTTCAAAACTAAAGTACATACCTTTAAAAAATATTATCATCTATAAATAGGATAACAAAATGAAAACCAAATATTTAGTTGATTTTATATTATACATAGTACCACCTCGGCACAAATGACTTTTTCAGTAGTTCATGAATTACCAGATAATTTCATGAAATCACAACATTAAGCATTGCTGGAATAACCACAAAAAGTATGGTTACCACAAATTATATATATATATATTTTTACTTGAAGTTTGAAAGTACTACAGTTAAAATGCATAGTGAAATAAAAAATACTGTCACTTTTCGTTTAACACACCTACGTTATAGAAGGTTTAATCCAAGTTCACAGTGTTTCCAGCAAAATGCAAAAACAAACGCAACCAGAAAACTTTGAGAGATCTCTCTCCTTTTTAGCAATTTTTAATCATGACCCCAGATTTTAAAATCTCTTTGTCTGTGTTTCTTTGGACCAAAGCCAGCCAGTCATTTATAACTGCTCATCAGATCACATATCAGAGTTTACTTTAGAGAATTCTCTTGATTGTACAGTTAAACTTAGCCCTGAACATGATTCTTTCATTATAAAGAATACAGTATTATACTGTCATGCCTTTCTCTAGTTCAAGACCAGGGACAATTCTTGTTCATATCTAAGCAGGAATAACAAGGTATTGGTGTTAACTTAAAAAACCCCATCAGAATTTTCTCTGTGGAAACTTCAACCAAATCTCATCACCAAAGATTTTTAACAATCAATTTTAATAACATCGGATTTTCTCTCTACAATGCCTTTCTATACTGTCTGGACAACCAGCCATCTTTCACACTTTTCCAACTGCTACCTTTGTCAAATATCACAGCATTCTCAAAAATAAATGTCCCTTTCAAGATAGTGTGTATGACTGTTCTTTTCTTTTCTTAACATTGTTGAATCATTCACTAATCTAGTGGCCACCAGTCAAGATTCAGTAATACACAATAGTATAATCTGATTTCGAACTAAAATGCAGAATCTTCAACAGTCCTCTGGTTTTTGTTTGGCATAATGTTGCAACTAACTTGGATCCGTTCATGTGCTTTTGAATTTCCTTCCAATAATAAAGTCCATTGTGAGACATTTTTGCAGACAAGTGTTGCAATAAGCCAACATTAGTAATTGAAGAGTTCAATTCCCATTCTCATTGTATGTAGTTGTATATCAGTAAAATGAACTAAGGATACATGAAAGTAGGCTTTCTGTGATACCTATAGAGAAAATCTGGAGGAAAAAAAAAACCCTACCCTAATATATTAGTTTTTTTTCAAAATACAAATTGCAGCAAAAAAAAAAAAAAAAATGGCAAAGCAAAGGATTGAGTAATTCATTAATGACTGATCAGAAATTAGCATTTGGCCTAATGCTGTCTTTGTGCCCTTGGACCCTGATATTGACCAGTGTGGTGCTTGCTTTAAAGACATGAGGTAAATTCACATTGCCTAAACAACTAATGCAGATTAAACCATTTTTGTTACAGCCAGTTAGTTTGTTTTTTCTTCAGAAAAATGTGCATAAATACAGAGCCCAATGTGGATTGCCGTAGTATCAAGAGCATGCACTCAGTCTACCAGAGAAAGGTAAACAACAAACTAATCCAAGTGAAAGCAATCAATTATCACTTTTGTGAAAATCATAATGTTTAAACATTCTGTATTAAGATCAGCATTTGTAACTGCCATGCCATTAAATAAAAAACAAAAAAAACTGTGTCAAAATATTATGAATGAACCAATCACTAGTACTGAACGTTTTTAATACAGAGCTGCACCAAAAACAACTGTCTCAGAAATGGGCTAGTTTGCCCATAAGGTCAGTGATCTTAATGCTACAGTTATCAGAGAAAATTCTACCAACAATAAGGTCCTGTTTGGTTGTTTGAACAGAAAAGCTAATTTGGTTATTCAATTTGCCCGATAGTTAGCTAAACCCATCAAGTATTTTAAAAATCGAGAAGGTGAACTTCTAACTACCATTAGTGTTATATCAGTTTTTTAAAGACTTTTAGAAAATACATAGGTTGTGAATTAAGCAAGAGCTAATGTCTGCTTGAGAAGGACAAATCTTTTAAACTCTCTTTTTTAATTAGGGAAACTTAAAGCTCTTACAACAGTTTGTTTTGTTCCTTTTATTAAAAAAAAAAAGCAACAACAGAAGGATATTAGAGGTTCTCTCTCATTCTAGTAGGTAAATGCTACCAGGCCTTTAGACTCATATTTTAAATAATAAAGCTTTCTTCTTAATTAATTTTTTTTTTAACAAATTGGTGGATAGTAGTTTATCAAGTACTTGATAAAACTGGCAAAAATCTATCAATGAAAATACAAAATCAAACAGGTCATTTCAGCAAAAATGTAAATGCAATTTTAAAAAAAGGCAACAACCATATAGAATGCAAGGATTTTTAGGTTATTTATTTTTAACATAAATTCATCTTGAGACTAATAAAAACACTAATTAATTAACATTTTAATTTAAATTCACGTTATTAAGCTAAATTCCATTAAAATAAATGGGTAGGTCTGTGCTAATAAAAAAACACAACATGACTGTGAAGGACTAAGACAATTGGTATTAGATTTAACTTTATAAAAAGCATAGATGCTGGTAAAAAAACAAAAACATAGTAAAGAGGCAAAAGGCACTTTATCTGCACTATCATTTAACAACTGTAGAGATATATTTATGGTAATGCCATTGAAGTTGTACAGCATTACTCACAGCTATCAATCAAGTAAGAAACAATAAGAGTTAGAGACCTGAAGAGGCTAACAACAAAAAACCCAAGAAGATTAGTAGAGATAGATGACGGAAGTTAGAGACCTTAGGGAAAGTACATCAAGTATTAGGATATTCAGAAAATGTAAAAGGACCCAAGGAAAAAAGAAAAGACAAGAATGTCAAGAAAAGTATGATATAAACCTCAAAAGCAGCAGTGTTATAAATCCTCAAATGGAGCAATACAATAACCAACTTCTGAATAAGACAACAAAAGACTAATTATATAAATGTGCAGAGCAGTCAATCTTCCTAAATATTAAAAGTGTTAACATATATGTAATACATAAATTTTAAATCATTTTGTTTTAAAAATACACAATTTAATGATTGGAGAAACTGAAGCTTCCACTCTTATGTATTATTTCAAATGAAAATATTTATCAAAGAACAAAGAACCAATATAAGATAAAATCAAGGGAAACAGATAAATATGAATTTAAAAATACTTATGAAATAAAGTGATTGCATAAACAAAATAACACCAACATTGAAGCCAGAGAAAGAAGTAAAAAGATGAAGAAAGAGGAAACAAAGGTAAGGATTAACATGAAGAGTAAAAGGTTTTAAACATGCAACAAATACCTTTTAAATAGTGAATTTAAATGGTGAATTAGACTATAAATAGATATAGTATTACTTCAAAATTGTACACATATAGTAAATACAATATATAACAAATGTAAAAAAATATCCTTTTTTTAAATTTTTTATTAAAACCTCTTTAAAATGCCTACAGATAAGATTATAGCTTTTATTTAAAACTGTAAAAAGAAAATTATGAAAAATTAATTCACAATTATTTTAGATTATAGTGCCAATCAAGTCTGCAATATTTTACACATTAATCTCTCCTCATTCCTCTATAAATTAGGAACTAACCTATACATATTTTATAGAAAAATATTATAGTAGAGAAACAAAATAATGCTTTGAAGGTTTTCTGTATCACTTGGAACATTTCCAGGATAAAATGAATAAAGAAAAACTGGGTGTAAAATGCAAATAACATGTGATAGAATTGCATCTAGTGTAAAAATGAAATGCTCTATAGTACTGCCATGTGTTGATATAGTAGACTAATTGGTTGTCAGGCAAGCAATCAGAAAGTGCCACATCTGCAAAAGGACTGTAAAAGTATAGGCAGTAATGGTGAATATTATGGTTACTGGGAAGGAAAAATCACATAACAAGCATATAGAAATCAAAGTCTTAGTGAAAGCTACTCTCCACAGCAAACTGCAATGTGAATTCATGTTTCAGAAAGAGCCAAATCCAGGACACTAGGAGGATATGCAAAACAGGCATTGCTGACAATAGATGCAGCTGAAGAAAGCCTGAGAGAAGGCATGTTAGTTGGTATTCACTGGAATAACAGCATTTCGTTCGATATTAAAGATGTGAATACACAGTAAACATTTTTAGAAATAATACATTTCTAGACTTGGCTGAAACATTGTCAAATTTTTGGCTTCGCAAGAAATTAAAACTTTGTCAAAAGAAAGAATTCCAGTTTGCAAATATGAAAAATAACCTGTATATTAGTATTTGTTAAACATGATTAAAATCAAATTTGGTTCTTGTGGCTGTTTTTAATTGCTTTACGTAAATCCCAATTGCTAGAGTATATGAGTCACGTATTATAAAGCAGTAATTCACGGTCATTACAAAAAGCAATAATTCAAAACACATTCACACACAATTGCTGATTCTGCTTGTAAGTAATGTTCACAAAAAAAGGGGGGGAGAAATAAATTTAGAAGCCTTTTATAACGAGTTAAACCATCAGTATTTTGTGATATATACTTTAGCTTTAAAATTTATATATGGCAAAAGCGTTTTCCATCACAAGGGAGGTACATTGTTAGTAACATGTCATAAGTGATCTGTTTGATTCAATAACTTTAGAGATATGAAACTAATTAAGAAATGGGCTCAATCTTAAGAACTAAAATATTTTCAATGATGATATTTCACTCATTACCATTGCTTTTTCTTTATTTCTTGTGACATATACATATCACTGATTGGGGCACTGGTTTTACAGGGTTTGATTCTGGAGAGTTAACCCTGACATGGATAAATTTTTGAAAGGGGAAAGCATATCAGCAGTTATAACTGGGCCTCAGAGTACTAGAAGCAGCAACCCTACAAGCAAAAAGGCAAAGACAATGAGTAGACAAAATAGTGATGGGTATTTGAGCTATGCTTTACATTATGTGGAAATACATCACCAGGACCTGTATGTCTTGTTTGTAGAAGGAAACTATCCAACAAAGCCACAGTATCCAGCAAATTAAAGTGACACCTTTCCAGTAGACATCCATCTTTCCTCAGCAAGGATATTAGATGCTTTAAGCAACTACAGGAGAAAAATATGCAACAAAGTTCCTACATAGAAAACCTGCATGAGTGTTTCTGACAGGGCATAAAAGGCTAGCTTCAATGTTGCCAGGCTAATAGCCAAAACAAAAATGTATATCACTGAAATACTTATTCTACCAGCATGCAAAGAAATCATATGGTCTATGTATGGATTCAAAGCAGTAATGGAGATAGCCAGATTTCCATCTAGATGATACTATTAAGAGATGCATTGTTGATAGATCAAGTGATAGAAACAACATTAGTAAAGAAACTACAAGTGGGTGGAAAACATTTACTTCAAGCTGATAAGTGAACAGACATCGGCAGCTTTGCACATCTCATTGCTATTGTGCATCTTGCTGATGTGCATTAAGAATCATTTCATATTTTGCAAAGAACTTCCTCAGCATGCGAAAAGTTATGAAATATTCCATGTGACAGATGAGTACCTGAAAAGCAATGATATCCAGTGGAAAAACTGTATAAGTATTTGTATCAAAGTGTCTGTGTCAAACGTGCAAAATTGAAATCCAAGTGTTCAAATCATACACTGTTTCCTTCAGTACAAAAATCTAATGACAAACAGCCTGCTAAATGAGCTAAAATCAGTTTTGGCTAAAGCCATGACAGTTGCAAGTTTCATCAAATTAAGACCTCTCAACTCTTGCCTTTTCTCAGTACTTTGTGAGGACAAAAGCAGATCACCAATCCTTACTTATTCACAAAGGAGTTTGCTGGTTTTTGCAAGGCAAGGTTCTATCAAGAATTTTTGATCTAAAACAGTCTCTGATGATGCACAATGAATTGAAACATGTTAGACTGATATAAGACAACAGAAACTGGCATATATGGCTAACATCTTTGAACACATTAACAAATTGAATAAACAAATGCAAGGTCGTGACAAAAATGTGCTCACATGTACAGACAAGTTAAACGGGTTCAAATTAAAACTTCAGCTGTGGAGAGAGAAAGTAAGATTCAACTCATGGGATATGTTCAAATGAACCAGTAATGCACATCCTGAAAAAATAAAAAAGTTAAATGTGATGGCAAAACATATGTGCATGCTTCACAAGTTTCAGCATTACTTCAAATTATCCAAAATGGAGCAGCATAGCATAACTGGGTTCATGATCTTTTGCTTTATCTGTAGAGATATCAGTCAAAGAGCTTTCTCTGAAGGTGAGAGGAATTTATAGACTTCAGGAGTGATTGCACTCTCAGACTAAAATTCAGTGAGATGCCTCTGGATGCATTTTGGGTACAAATGAAGAGAGTATCCATATCAGAGTCTGCCATTGATATACTGATGCCATTTTCAACAACATACTTTTGTGAAGTATGCTTCTCAACAATGACACTTATCAATAATAACAAGAAGTTGTGTCTAAAGAGGCTGAATCAGAAGGTTCATGTGACCCTTTCTAGCATAGAGGTTAACATTAAGTGCCTCTGTTCCTCAGGACAGAAAAAGGTTTCTCACTAGTGCCAAACGGAAATTCCAGCCTTCAACTTTACTTTATTGCTTGCTGAAATAGCTATGAATAAATTATTTGTTTACTCCATGATTTTCATGACACATTACAGAGAAGTATTTCAAAATGGATTAGATTTATAATGAGACTAGATCATGACAAAAATTTTTTCATAATAAAACTTCAAATCACTGTTTAAAAAATTGTGTAAACTACTTGAAATAATGAACTGATTTTAAATACACAAAATTATTTTAGATTTTCCCATCCATGTGGATAAAATAGATTTTCATTTTTTCCTTTGAATGAATGGTGAGTTATGAAAGTTGAATACACATTGATATGGTCAAATTTGATTTGGTGTGCCATGAAGATCAAACACACAGAAAAATCTGCCATGTAGTGAAAAAGGTTGAGAAACACTGCACTAAAAGACAAAAATATAGAACAGTATTCTATTCTAAAAAAAGACATTACATAATCCTCTATATTTCAGTGCATTTCTTTATTTCTTTGAGAGCCAATAAACAAGTGTCTGTTGCATCTAAAATATTATATACCTTATATTAAAATGAAATTTCCATATACAGCATTTTAATTCATGTAAAAATGGGAATACATCATGCATTGCCATTGAAAATTATAGAACACATTTCCATTACAAGGTCTTATCATACATTGATTTTGCAACAAATTGGTATATACAGTGAGTGAATTTTCATTCTCCTCAGTTTCTTACCTTTCATTAATTTGATAAAAGGTGCCTGATAAGCATTTTGTGTTGTTATAAGTTATAATAAAGTCAATTTCTAATCTTCTGGCCTTGTATCACTAATCTATAAATTATAAATAAACGAGTCATGCTGTTTGTCCAGTTATGCACTAAAGGTTAACATTTGGAAAAGTTATGTTACAATTGGCAATTTATTTGGTCACATCATCAATATGGTGCCATTACTATTGTTCAAATTAAACAAGATCTAATCCCAATCAAGAAAGTGTGACTTCTTCAAGTCCTGAAAAAGTATCAGAAGAATTGACATCAAAAGTCTTGGATAACAAATAAAGTCTTTCACTAAGTTATGATCACTTTGCTTTTGGCAATTAATACACTGGATCAACACCAAAAATCAAAAGTTTATATCACATGTTCAAAACCACTGGCAGTCCAGAAAAACTGTAGCCATTTAGACAAAAAAGGTGGCCACTGTCTGAAATTTTTGTAGATATTTGCATTCTGCATTCAAAAGGTTGGCTGATACAAAATTCCCCAAAATTGTATAGAGTATGGTAAGGCATAATTAGCTAAAAAATTATTTATTTGGAGTTCAAGATCATGCCAAACTAAAGACTAAATATTCATATGATGGCTTGCTTGAAATATGAGAAAAAAAATTCAATTCACATTACACTTTTTGAAGCATATAAATCATGCAAAAAAAAAAAAAATGCAGTGTCACAATATATATCCTTTGCTCCAAATGGAAGAGAAAATGAAAACCCTTGGATATTAGAAATGTGCAAAATAAAATGATGAACTAAAATTTTCATTTATCTTTAAAAATATTTAATCAAGTTTTAGAAAATTTTTAAAAGCCATTTACTAGATATGGCAATGTTGACCACAAGATACTGTAATACTAGACTTGCAATTTGTCTGTCTTGCACTTTTAATCTAAACTGCATTAACAGTCTACTTGCCTTCAGACATTACATAATGAAAATGAAACGGCAGCAGCAATAAAGTATTACCATATAATAAACTACAGATGATCTATTTTAAGGCTGTCTATAATACACATAGTTCATACTGTGCTATTAGTTTGAAAGTGTATAGTAGTAGTACAACAATTCTCTCTTCATCTACTAGCTAAATCACCTGTAATTTACAATTTTTAGCAACTTATGTAAAACACAATGCTATATCCTAGTCATCCATATATTCAAATGTTTTTTTACAATTTACCTTAACATAGTATTGTTTCAACCATTTGTCTGGTTACACACATAAACCCCTTTTTCTTATTTCCAAATTAAATGTTATTGCAAATTTTACTTTATTTTTTTTTAAAAGTAACAACCAAAATCAAAACACATGACAATAGTGTTCTTGTTCCTGTATTTTTAATCTGGTTATTCATTCGTTTAATTTTAGATTTTCACATTTTTTTTAGCTTACATTAGTTGTTACAATTAACAATTAAAATAAATATAACTAGAAAAAGCATGTAATCAGTTGAAAATGCTCACAATATAATAACAGCAATATTTCATATTTATTATCCAAAGCTTATCAAAAATACAGATAAACAAGCAAAAACATTTTAATGAAGTACTGCCACTAATGGTCACTAGTTCATGTTAAGTCAAATAAAACAGTTAAAATCAGTCACTTGCTGCTGTTAGACAGTATAAGGTCTCCAGATTAACATCAGCTACTTGTCCTGTTTCTAATTAAGTTTGTTGTTTTATTTGGAAACAGGATACTTCCTGTTAACCAACTAAATCCCTAATTGTAGACAGACTTCATCAAATGACACAACTGTTGACACTAAAAACTAAAGGCAAATATGACAAGCAAGTGACTTAGTTCCAAACTAGGAAATTTAACCTTTAACCAAACATACAGATATAAAAATAGTAATTTCGAAGATTTCTAATAAGTTTAAAAGAATGTAATCAAATTAATAGTTAATTATGTAAAAGTTAACCAGAAAAACTGTAAAACTGAAACAGATTAGTTCAGTGAAAGCTAAAGATATTCTAGATTATGAACATTATTATATCCAACCAGTTATCTGTTAATGCTAATATAAATTTTTTTAAGGGTGATTTATGACACTGGGACAAACAATAAAATACTATGCTAAATAAAACAGTACCTGCTGCTAACTAGAATAAAGTCTACCTACACTTAGATACCTTTTATTTAACTAACAACTTTATAAATGCATTCATGTGGTTTACCACAGCAAACAAATGGTGATTTCACTACATTCATTTGAAAAATTCTGTGAATTAATAAAATTTTTTGAAGGTACCAAACCATAATCTTAGTATAGAATATATATGAATAATATAAAAAAACAATGTATTTCTGTTACAAGAATATATTTATTTATTTATTTGCTATAGAGACAACACAAACCAAAAGTAACAGATGTGCCACTTTCCAAAATTAAACAGAATATACCAGCCAGCTAAAGGCTTTGAAGTTATATCATCAATTATTAAACTGCAATTAGTTCATGTGCTTCCAAAAAAATCATGCTGAAAATGGACCTTAATTAGTAAATTAGGTCATAATACTTCTAGTAAAATTTGCTATAGTTTTTCTGTTATAACCAGTGGCGTATCTAGGGTAAATGGCGCCCAGAGGCAAGCTCAAAATTTGCGCCCCCCAAGTAAAAAATCGACCTATTATTTATTACTTATGAGTTATAAGTAACTAAATCATTTCATTTTATTTTTCTAATTTTGCCCAATATTATTATTGCTCCATAATAATCAACCCACTAATTCCAAACCGTCCTTTTTATAGGACATACCGTAAAAAGCAATGAACAAATGAGTCGTTCTTGGAAGTATCATATAAAAATGCTTATACTGTATGTACCTGTTAAGCAAAGAAATTATTCTTGTCAAATTTTGTTTATCTGCTGAAATGAAGTACGGATATTCCTAACTTTAAGCCCTCTAGAGCTAAATGGGTTAGGTTAGTTACTTCAAAAATCTATGAACTAAGAATTCTTAGACACTAGTCCGATTTAACCTCTTTAAGGACTTTTTAAAGTTAACTATATCCCAAGTACTAACTATTGAAAATACCATGAATGCATAATCTAAAAATACTCTTATGAATTGAAATGGAACAAAAGAGTAACAAAGTATTTACAAAGGGATCTTTCTAGCTTTCATTGATGCAAATTGATCGATTGTGTCTTCAAAATCGGTTGTGTTTGTTTCTTTGCTTTCGATGCTGAGGAGGGCAAGGTCACGCAGGTGGCTTTGAGACATTGATTTCTGCAAATATGACAAAATTAGCTTGAGTTTGCTGAATGACCTTTCGCAGTTTGCAATTGAAACGGCTAATGTTAACATAATCTGAAGACCAATGCACAAATTAGGAAAGACACTGTTATCTCCGTATTGAACAATAAATTTGAGGAGATGTTCTGGTCTTGATATTGAAACTTTGGCGCGAGTGGACAACAATGCCAGGCAGCAATGATTTCTTCGAAGAGCTCCTCGCCATCAATGTCAGCACTGTAATGATTAGCCAACGAAGTGCATTTTGATCAAAGTGCAACATCGTCTGGAAGTGAGGGATAACAGAGTACGAACATCGAGGAAATAAAACTTTGCGTCAATATCGTGTAAACGGGCGAATCTATGCTGCATTTCGGATTGAAGGCGATGAAGAACAGTCTTCATGATTTGTTCTATCTCATTGGTTGGTGCTGATGTTCCATCTTCGGAATTATCAGAAGGCCGTCGTTTTGGTCTTCTGCGACATTTGTTGATGTCAACGTTCCAGTGTTGACTAAGCTCAATGCCTTCATTTAGAGATTGGTGGACAAGAGCATTTCCATTATCCAAGAAATGCTGCTGAAGGGCTTTGATATCATCTGCGGCATCCCGGAAGTTCATCGTTGGATCTTGTAGCCATTTCTGAACCCGGTCGATTCAAGCGAGAATCCTGTTCCAAAATCTAAGCAATGCAAAGAAATGGAAAACCAGCATTTGGCTTAAAAGATGGTCAGCATCACAGCGTGTGTCAGATGTCTCATCATTATCATCTACCAAATTTTGCAGGTGGTTTAGAATTTTGTTTAGGAATGTTGCAAGATATTTCACAGCATCTGCTCTTGCGCTCCAGCTGGTGTCTGATGGAGATTTGAGAACAAAAGGGATGGCTTGCTTCAACTTTTCCCAACGCAGTGTTGATCGCGAAAAGAATGCAAACAGGGAATCGATGACGTTGAAAAATGAAATAATCTTAAAACTGCTCTTTGCTGCGCTTAAACCAGCAAGGTTGAGCGAATGGTTGCCGCAATTCACAAATATCACCTTTTCATTCAAGTCCGCTATGCATTGCTGAACTCCACTGGTGTGTCCGGCCATGACTGCAGCATTGTCGTAACATTGTGCCTTGCAATCACTCAGGGCAAGGCCATCATCTTCCAATTCCTTCAAAATTATGTCGACAATACTGGCTGCATCTTTCTTTTCGAGTAGGGTGAACCCAAGAAAGGACTCTCGGATACGAACAGTCCTTTTGTCAAAGTCAACGTCGACATATCTCACCATTCGTGATAGTTGGTCCCGATGAGCTTGGTCAATTTTGCGCCCCCCCCCTCAAAATGGCGACCTGGAGCACGTGCCCCCTTTGCCCCCCCCCTAGTTACACCACTGGTGTTATAACTTAACATTTTTAACAATAATATGACATACAATTAGTCCATAGCTTTATTATTTCATTTGAAAACTGATGTGAATTACTGTCTGGAAATGTAAAATATAGTAAAAAAAACAAGTATGAGAAAATAAAATAGAAAAGAATTAATGGAAGCCTATTTTGTAATGAAAAGTTTTTATAACATTCAACTTTTAACACTATGAATTCAGATTATTAAATGTGTGCATGTGCATATCATTATGTAAAAGTTGCCAACAGCAAAATAAAAAAATAAAAATACTAGTACTTAGACCAGGTCAATCGGCCTCTAATTACCATCACATTCATTATGTCCACTTCACTGAATGCATGAGTTTAATATTGATAATGTTATGTTACTTCGACTTTATCAAAATGATATCTTTCACAGTCATCCATGTAGCTTTGATGTGGGCAACAGCGAATAGTTCTGAAATATTTTTAAAAAATAGCTTTTATTTTAGCTATAAATTTCACCTAAACAAAATCTGGAACAAGGGAAAAAAAAAGTAGTGTGCTTTTAGCTTTTCCATGTTGCTCAAATCTTTCCTTGGCTTAAGTTATGTTGTTTAATTTAAGATTCCTGATTCATTTCAGTTGCAGTGGTAACTCATTCATACTGACATGAACAAAGCTATGTTTTTTAGCCTCTTTGCTCATAGAATAGGGCCTATACGATAATATACGGAGTGTCTACTTTCATAAGGTGAGCAACAATGTACCAGGTAGAGCCTTGGTGTCAGGCCATCTGCCATGCTAGGATTTCTTACAGCTTTTAATTTTCTTTTCTTTTAAATGTATCACCTGTATGTCAGTGTGGCATCCTTTGCACATGACAAATGATTTGGCATCCCTAACAACATACTTACAGGGCAATAACTCAGGTCCACACCGGATACTTGATGGTGCTTCCTCATCAAAAGCTTCTTTCAAAAGTGGCAGATCTTTAAAATTAAAGGAAGGGGGAGAAAAAGACCAATGGCATGGGACAGTTTATTTAGCAACAAAGTAATGAATGGGAAAAATCAATGATGCAAAAAAATCCCTTAGAAGGGCACTTCATTCTTTAAAAAAGTATGTGAAGGGGAGGGGCACATGATTCTGTAAGCTGGTTGCGTTTTTAACAATGACATTCACTATGTCAACCGAAGTCTGCTTTTAAAACATTTTTTTTTCTATATAAACATTCTGAGTAAAATATTGCTGATGTTGATATGGTGAGTTTTCAAAACATGACCAACAAGTATCGATGAAAAATCATCATCATCGTCATCAAACAAGTTTATCTTCTTCCAACATTTTTTCGAAAAAGTTTGCTTGAATTTTCAAGAATGAGATTTCTTAAGCTTGTGTGGTGGCAATATATCTGCAATGATGTGCTTTGAAGTTTATCTTATACACAGAAATGTTAACAAGTATCTCCCTAGAAACTGTCTTTTGATCTTGCTCAAATCTTCATGGTAGAACATATGGTCATCACAATCCTGCTAATGATAAACATTGTGACCGTTAATTGTACTTTTTTAAAATTAGTGTTTAATGTTAAAGGTGATAATATAATATTAACATTTTAATTTCCCTCTCCCCTATTAGTGACTTGTGAAGCTAACTGCTGCAACTAGTGATCAATCATGGTGCCTTCAGTGAAAGCAAATTTTCAGCTAATGACTTGGAGATTTAGGTAATCAATCGTTTGGATAAAAGGTTTTACAATCAATTTCAAGCCTTGTAAAGGTGAAACGTCACTGAAAAGTGTTATCATCTGTTATCTAAGAAGTTCTCTATTAATAACAAAAGTAAACCACACACCTATTCCCTTAACTTTTTTTTTTTTTTTTACTTTATAAAATTTCCATGTTAATGTTGTTTTTTTTTTAATTAATCTTATTTACTCCACTTATATCAGGGGCTAACTATGAGGTTCCTAGTGTCCTGTTAGTGAAGAGGAAATTTAAACTGGATAGCCAAAGCATCACACTTAAACAATGCCAATACATACTTTCAGTAATTGTTAAGCTATGCTCCATCAATCACAGCATTCAGGAAAAAACCTTTAACCATGTGAGACTATTTAACAGAAATCTGTTTTTCTTGTTCTTTTATCCCCCCCCCCAACCCCACACTATTTCTTCAGACATGCTGTTGTCACAGCCAATGCTATAGAATGCTAACCCACCTAATTACTATTCACTGAAGCAATAGGTCCTCAAAGTAGGTCAAAAGAAAAGATTTAACAGCAAAGTGCTCAGAAAACCTATTTAACATTATACTAAAACAAAACTGATGCCCTCACCTATCTTTCCAGCATGGCAGTTAGCCAACCTGTTTAGTACTAATTCAATAGTGTCTTAGTCACCAACTACTCTTGACTGTTGCATTTTATACCAGAGAACAGAAGTTAGGCATTAGCACTTCATTCTAAGCAACCAGTAGTATGACAATATATTAAAATTCCTGGTTACAAGGAATTGTTAGTTAATTCACTGCTGTCAGAAAGAAAAGGGAAGTAGATATTTATTGAGGGTGTAGCCTTTCTCTAGTACTGACAAAAATTTATGTCAAAAAGACACTTTCTTCCCCAACCACAGCAACATTTGACTGCCAGCCAGCCATTACACGATTTTTTAAAAACTTTTCGTCATAAGAGCCCAGTTTATACCATATAATAAACATGAGCATCATCTAGTTGTAGAATTATCTGAACATAAATCAGAGCTGCTAATGGGTTCATCTAAGTGCAGATTGATAGCAAGTATGAAATGACTACAAAAAGCATTATAACATGCTGACTGCCAACCAGTCAGCCATTAAACTATTATGAGATTACAAGGCAGTTATGACATGGATTCTGTTTTGAAAATTCTGAATGTGCTGCCAAAGAAGTTCTCTAGCCCAATTAAGTAAATGATCTATGATAACAAGTGATGCTAAATGCTTAAATACTTGCTAATCATAATGGGTCTGAGATGGTTCCAGATTTAAACAAAAATTAATTTGCCTTAGCCCATAGCAGTTTTTTTGTGAATGAATACAATGACACTATAAACAACTAAGCTCTCTAGTAAAGCCTGTTCTGGCTTCTTTCTTTTCAAGGATGAATGGATTGAGAAAGAGCATAATGTAAAACATAGACACAAAAGAAAAATGTGATTAAACAGTGGTAGAATCATTTAGTTTGAAGCTAGTAAAAAGAAACCGATATAGAAGCACAGAACTGGGAAAGTTGAAGTACTGTAGTAGTAAAGCAATGAAAACTCTAGCAGTAAACTTTGTAGCCAGAAAAAAGGATTGAGCCCATACCAGTGAAGTCTAAAGGCACCACAATGAGAAGTTTTACCAGCAGGAGAAAAAAACTAGACTAAGAGATTTATCACAGGGATAGATATATGTATACATAAAGTAAATACTTGCACATGAAGAACTGAAGATTAAAATATCAAAATTTTTTTTCAAAGCAAGCATCTGCTTCAATAGATAGTATTCATTTCCATCAGTTGAATTCATCTTCCTGCACGAACATTATGCCGCCCGTCTTTGACCCTGACATTAACAGTGCAGCATGGCAGATAGCCGCTATGTGAGCATCCAATAAACAGGTTGTGCGTCTGCTGTCACCGTTACACATTAACCTCAGCCACAGGCTGGTTCACTGATAGTTAGCTGTGTTGTTGTTATTTTTGGCTATAAAGACATAATAATCACCATCTAAGCAGAAAAATTCTCTTTTAAATATTAAATGAAATAGTTTAAAAACTCTTCTCACCTCTGCGGAGAGAGAGAAAATAGTAGTATTGTACTCAACTGAATACATAACCAAGAATGATGTCTCTGAGTAGAAGCTTAGACCATTTCAATCTTAAACTACTGTTATATTATATGAAAAATATCAAATATTTTTTTTTTAAAAAAGCCAATTTTTTTTGCCTTATAATGCCAAAAGAGAGAGAGTTAAATATAATTACTTTATCAATGTTTTCAGGGCAATTCCCTTACTTACTGGAAAACCTTTGAGACCACAGAAGAGTATCACCAAATATTGCTGTGGATCTCTCCCAACACCTTCAAAGGTTTTAAACGTATTTGAATGTATACAACTGTACATCAGAACGTCTGTTATACTTAATTCCATAAGAGTGACACTTGGTAATTGTTTGTTTTTACTTGTCATTAAAACACTATTGCTTTTTTTTTTTTAAATCTGGTCACACACTGGTAAAGTTTGATACCTGCTACTTTGTTTGATCAGCAAAAAGAATTTCCAGCATGTAATACTTGGTGCATACACGCTAAGTAAATAAACAAACCCGACTTGCCCTAGGGTCTCCCTGACTAAGGGTAGCAAACGGCAAGCTGGTCTTTCTGAAATGTCTTATACTGTGGTTAGAATGCTGTAGAATTATTTGTGTAAAAAAAAAAAATTAAGTCAGTCTAATCAACTAGCAGTTTAGTTTTAATACGAAAGCAAACACCTGTTAAAAGTCAAAGCATTTGTTGTATCTAAGTTAACAAGCTAATTCCTACTAAGAAAAGCATAGCTAAATGATAAATGCTTTGATTCCACCAAAATTCTACCTGTACAACATTCAGACTATGAACAGGCATCACTGGCTATTGTAACTCTCAATCCCATCATATACGTTCACTCTATTGTAAAATAGCTCTAGTCTAAAATATGAGATCCACAAAGTGACTACACCTGATAAAAAGTGATTAAATAAAAAAAATAAACAAAACTTCAATAAGTGGAGTTTTTTTTTTAATTACATAAAGATATAGTTAAAAATAAATGTCACCAGCTGGCACAAAGTAAAAAAAAAGTAAAAGCATGTCATAGCTCAATGAACAGAGCCAATTTATTTCTCCCACCATGCACCCAACTACATAGTTCATTTCTACACAGCAAGAATGCAGAAAACAATAAAACCTAAAAGAAAGAATGCTATGATCAATATAGTAGATAAACTAATGTTTAAAAGGTGAGTAAATACTAAATTCTAGATTTATGACTAGATCCCCTATTATTTAAATGCCAATATTCAGTTACATAAGAATGAATGAATGTATGATAAAATCCTGTTCTGTTCTATCCAATTTAGCATTGTGGTTTATTTCCACCAAGTAAGACTTTTCTTGCTATTCAGTTACCCTCTTGACATTTCAATCACCAGTGAGCACAGATAAAATGAACAAGGACCTCTTGGACAAAACAATAGAGATGTCTCAGTTTTGTTCAGTCAGGTGCTGCTTAGGAGTAACGTGACAACATTAAGAAAATATATGGCAGGCTATGAGTTTTACTGAGTTCAATAATAATGCATGTCCAATAAGACCAGTTTCTACAACAGTGTTAATTGGAAATTCACATAATGTTGTCTTTTCTGGTGATTTTCTTTTTTTTCATTTTTACTTGTTGTAATCCTGTTAGCAGTTTTCCTAAAATTAAATATATTAATTAATTCTGAAGATTGCTATAGCTAATTAGTTAATTAACCATGTGTTCTCCAATCACCTTAGGTGATCAGAATGGTGATCATGAGGTAGAATTAGGAGCTATTGTCAAAGGAATTCTATTTTGTGTGTTATATCACAGCAAAGATCATGTTGTTGTTATTGTATGGTACACTAGTGAAGGAGTAAGTACCCTAGTGCATGTGTGGCTTATTCTGCACCATAGCAACTCAGCACTTCTGATGTCCAGCAGGGAAATCCCTACTAGAAATCATCTTTTTTAGATGTGGAAGAAAACCCATGCTGCCAGCTAGTGGAAAATGAAAAGAAACCATGCCAGGGAAATATGCCAAACCAAGTTTATGCATACCAAAGATCAAACTCTGGCCATCAACCTTGGCAGTCCAGTCCAGTAGTCTAGCAACTAGCTATCCTACCAAGAGGTATCAAATGGGGCATTTAAGTCATTGCCCAAACTGACTGGGATTTGAGATAGAAAACAAGATGTACTTGTGCTGAATATATAAGTTGCACTACTTACATTACATCAGTTCTAATTTGAATTCCTGATCTTTATCATACACAAATGCACAAAATGTTAAAGATATATATACACACAATATATACAATCACTGCCTGACAATGGTCTTTAAAGTGATTTCAGGTAGTTTTAGTTAAAGGTAATTGATTTACAAAATAAATAAATAAATTTAAAACATGTAGACTTTTTACAAGCCTATCTTTGATTATTTGATTATTTATTTATAGATAAAGTTCATAATAAAGTATAAAAAGAACAAAGCAATTAATCTCAAAATACTTTCTTTTAATACTTCCATTTATACTACACTTTTTTGTAGCGACAGTTTTTTAATGTATAATGCAGAGAAAACTTGATTAACTTATGCATGTGGCAAACATTGAGGTGCTAACAAAAAAAAACAAACAATGTATCTATTTATGTCTAAATTTCATAATTCTAAATTAAATTACAGTGAAAGGAATTTTTAGAGCACTTGTTCCCAGAATAGAGACCAACAAAAGGCAATAGTCAATAAGAGTATGATGAAACAAAACTGGAAATTTCCATCAAACTAGGCAAAGTTTATCAGCAACCAAAGATAAAAATTCAAACTGATATCACAAAATGCTATTGATGATGATAAAAGTTGATTGTTTTTTCTTTAAAGTTTGGTTAAATAAATAAATAGATAGATAAACTTAATCATTAACCATTTAATTATAACAAACAAAAATTAAATCTAAGAATCATGCATAACTATCAAGCAAATCACAAGAATAAGTTTAGATAAATTATTCTGGCTACTCACTGCATATAAATAATGAAATTTTTAATTATCTTTCATAAAAATAGTACTTTAGACAGAACATGAGTTTTCTTATTAAAATAACTGATAAAAAAGACAATTAAAGACTGCAATGGGTTCAGGAAAAGTGTTTCAAAGAACCATGCTAGGATTTTACACATGAGAGAGAGAGAGCTGCAGATAAATATGGAGAGAGAAAGAGAATATATATATATAAGGTATTAACTGTGCCTACATTAACTTTTTGGCATTTGAGGGTCCAAACAAAAAGTTGTTTTTGTTTTGTTTTAAATTATTGACATTTCTGAAAAATAATATTTTTAGGTATCAAGACTTGATATTAGAATTTTTAAAGTAATATAGCTAGAAATTAATTTGTTTAAATATATAGTATATCAAATGTATTTCCTTTGCAAAACATAAGGAATGGATTTTTAGTGCATTGTCTGAAAAATACAACCTAATTATGATGTACAGATATCAGAAAGCCAGAGATACCAAAATTAAGAAATAAGAGAAGAATGGGCATGGTTGATAAGGGTGCAGCAGTGAGTGGAAAAGATGGATGGCAGGTAATTAAGTGGGTGGAGATCTTCAAGCCTCAGAAACAGTTTTTAAAATAATCCAAAAAATGGTTCATTCTGTTAGTATTGTCGTCAATAGGGCTTTTTTCCTGCTTTGAGCACGATGAAAAAACAAAAATTACCTTTGATTTTGTGAACTTTTACACCATGATCATTTACTGGCCACCTGAGATACAGGGGTGCATTGTTCATGATTATTTATAATATAATTACACATTTTTAGCTATCATTCTACAAGGGAAAAAAAGTAACACGTTTTGCCTAACAACTTAGTTTTGTGAAATAGCAGAATCAACAGGCAAAATTTTGAACAGTTGACATTGCTAAAAACATATATCCTTACACTTACAGATAATATTATTAAATATTAAACAAAGAATCAACACATTTTGAATTAATTTTTCAGAATGATTAAACAAACTTGGTTATCTCTTGTACTTAATAATGAAGAGAGAAGAGCATATACCTCCTACATGTTAGAGAGGAATAAAAGCAGTGAATTTCTAAGCTAAAGATAATTACAGATTAGTTAAAAACAGAAAAGGAAAAGAAAACAATATCACCATCAATGCAACTAAGGCAGATAATGCATTACCAACAATAACCATTTATCTTTAAAAAATGTTTTTCTTTTTTTGTTTATCAGTTCAACAGTAGACAACATTGTCATCATACCCCCTGCATAATTTCTGTAATGACCAACTGATTAATACCAAAATTTGTTTAGCTTAAATATGTTCATCACACTCTTCTTTTAAAATGTTTTTCCATATGTTCTTTAATACAGAAATAACATAAGAAACTAAAAAAAAGTATATGCATATTAGATACTTAAGCTCCAGTAAATCAGACTAATCAGTGATTGATTGTTGGAAGAGCTTCAGGGCCAAGCACTTGATTGAGATTCTTCATAAGAAACAAGAACATGCTGTAATGACATCCTTTAGAGTTTTCCCCCAAAGCACTATAGTGCGGTGTTATGCCATGCTACTTTAACTCAGTGCCATGCTGGGATTTTGAGAAGCACTTTACTTATCCACCCAATAACCTTTTTTTTGGATCCCAAATGCAGCTTCCAACTGAGAATGAATCATTTAAACTTGAGTCACAAAGTCTACAGTAATAACTGTCTGCCATTTTGAATTGCTCCATAATGTTACTAAATTTTATCCAATCAGAATGATCAATTTGTATACAATATGTGGATGAGATACTTCAGACACTAGCTATTTACAGTGTCCACATGTGATTGTTTACAATGCCTTTTAAAACAAAATTCAGTCATCAATACTCAATTTTGAAAAAAAATCTAAAATCAAAGGAAACCAACCTGTCACAGTTGGTCCAGCATCAATTCATTCATTATCAACATCTAACTCCACTCATCCAACTAGATCACATTCAAAGCATAAACAAAGCTACTCAAAGACCTGGAGTAAATTTATGAAATCTATATTAATGAAATTTAATTATGCAAGTTTGGCCCCACTCTTGGAGATTTTCTGGGAAGGACCCTGCTTTGTGTTTTATAGAAATAAAAACAATTTACTAAAATCAGAACAAAACAAGTAGTAACAACCTGTTGTCACATCAAGGAATCTCTAGAAATCTGACGAACAGTGTGATTAGAATTTCTCTGTATTTCACCGCACGAATGATCAAATCTATTTTAATTTTTGTTCTTTAAACAAGTTCTAAGAAAATCTGTCTACAAGCAAAAATGAACATGACCATTAGTTAGTTTAAATTAATAAATCATCAAACTAAATCATAACAAATCCATAACATTAATGAGCTTTGCCTTATAAAATTTTTGGTTATAATCTAACTCTGTAAAGGTTGTTGGAGGTGTGATCATTAAAATCAACATGAAACAGATTTCTTTTTCCCAGTTTCTTTATAGTGATGTTATTATTTTGTTATTAAACTAAAGAAAAGTAAAGATACATTTTCTACTCTATGGAACAGTTTTATATCCAACACAAGTGATCATGGCCACTTTATTAGGACCTATGTACCTTTTCAGATTTAGTCCTAACTTTAGCTACAAACGCAAATTAGATTGAACACATTATGTGAAAGATGGTCCCAGCCACACTCTATACAACTTAGACAAGCACATTTATAGTCAATCTACCAGATATAAGGCAGTTAGACAAAATAATGAAGTCAAACATTCATCAAACCAAGTGACAGAGACATTCAATGCAGTGCAACCCATATCCATTTCCAGCCATACCTTGTGAAGAATGTTGCAATGAATGAACTATGACAGTAAGAGAGATCATTGCATAACCCACTGATCACAGTTACCAACATGAAAAGATAACTCATGTGGTGTAAGGAGTGCAGACATTGGACTACTGATGACTGGCAAGAACTGATGTGGTCTGATGAGTGAGTCATGCTTCACTCTTTTTTGCACAGATGAGAGAAGACAAATTCAGAGAAAACCACACAAATCACTCAACCCCTCTTGTGTGGTCATAACTGTTTAGGTCTCTGGTGGTGGAATCATGGATTTGGGGCATGTTTTTCTGACATACCCTAGGGTTCTTGATCCCTTTAGAAAACAAAATGAATGCCAAAGCTTACCTCAGCATCATTTTCAATCAAGTGAATTCAGTGATGCTTTGTGTGTACCCTGATTGGGACAATAATACTCCCATCAGCCATTCTCACAGTGTGCTTATGGTTTGAATTTAAGTAACACAGAGATTTCAAGCATCTTCCTTACCCAACACAATCCCCAGAAATCAATCCAAATCACCATGTGGGATAAACTTGAAAGATATATTCGCCATTGTGATCTTCTGCCTATCTTACTCCATACATTATGTACAATAATAATGACTAAATGGTAAAATATCCATCAGGACATCTTCCAGCACCATGTGGATTCTATACCATGTCAAGTCATGGCTGTTATTCTATAAAAAAGATGGCCCAACCTATCAATAGGTATAGGTCCCAATAAAGTGGCCAGCCACTGTACATTTGAGTAAGTATCAAATAATAAATGATTATAACACAATTTTTGTTTAAATCAAAGTTCTTCAAAAGTATGATTATCGCAAGCTTAGCAAAAGAAATGTGAAAAGTAGAAAATAAAGAATTTATGGGTTAAAAAATCAGTTAAAGAAAAATTTTGTTTAGTCATTTATTGAAAATCACAATAATAGAGTATTAGAAAATACAATAAGTTTGTCAAATCATCAGTTGTGAACAAGGCTGATGGTCTTTTTTCTTGTAATGCTAATTTTCAGGCATTTTAAAGCTTGTTTTAAGATTTTAAAAAAATTCCCCAAAACAAATTTTAAAGAATAACTGCAAAATTTGCATACTGCAATAAGGGGTGAAGGCAGACATGGTTGTGAATTTTTATAATAGAGTTATTTATCATTTATTTTTGTCTAAAAATAAAATGATTAAAAACAAACAATATACAAAATTGAAATGTTTTCAATAATTTAAAGATTTGTTTTGTTTACAGTTTTCTGTAAATACAACCTTGTAAGCAATTCTTGATTTTCTATTTTAAATAAGGTGATGGACAAGTCTTGCTTAATAGAAAAGTTAAGATTAACTTTAAAAACTTAGTGTAGTCCATTTCACTGTGGTCATCCAAACCCAGTAGACCTCTTTACCATTCAAATGTTCCATTAAATATTACCCTTAGATTCAAACGTTTAACCTCACTAATTTATGATAATCTGTGATAATCCAGTGTTATTCTTTACCTAACAGATCTTTAACAGCTGCTCAAATGTTGCCTTTACTCTCTCATGTGAGGAGTAATATATATATATATATATATATTTTTTAATTTAAAGCTTTGAAATGAGAGCAGGAAATACTTCAATAAATGGGGAGTTTCATCTGTTAATCACTGCTCTAAAATTAAAATTCCAAAATTACTTTCAAGAAAACTTAATAAAGATGATTTACATAAATCTGATTGTTGTTTTTTTTTAGATTCTTTCAATATCAACAGAAACAAAGTATTGTTATTTACACAATCATATTGGTATAATCCAAGAATCCCTAGATACTAGGTGTTTTTTTTTTATCTGAAAACAGTGCTATAAACATTCTCCTGTCACTAAACCATGTTAGAAATTACCATCTGTCTGCTCAAGATGTAGATAACTTCACTTATGATTCTGATCTGCATCAGAAAAGTTATATCACTAGCTGCTACATCAGTGGCTAAGCAGCTGTCCTAAAAAACCACAGGCAACAGAGCAGGGAGATTACGCAAACCAGATAAGCTATTACATACATATACCCTGTACCTCACTCTTCTAAAATAGCCATTACTTTTACGAAGCCAGTTTTGTTTGTTTTTTTTCAAAGCAGCAACTGAAGAGGTTAATCCTTGATATAGCCACTATTCTCTTCTTGCCCAATCAAGATATATTCTTGCATCTACTCAAACAGGTTTAGCTGATAATGTTCCTACATATAAGCTAGATATGTCTATAAGAAGGAAAAGGTAGGTGAATAAGATTTAAACATCTGAGACTTCAAATTACTTTATAAGCTAGGTTTAATGACCATTCTATATATAAAATCAAAATATGCTCTGATGATGTTTTCTTTTCCACCCAGTCAATTCACACTACTTTTCTCAGGTGATTAGCAGAGACAACAGTTGCAAAGATAGCTGCTGAATCCTCATCTTTAGTGGCAGCTTCTAAAAATTTTTCTTCAGATTAATTTTAACACCATTCCCATCTGATGCACACACACAAACACACTGTTAGTGTCTACTGGTACACTAAACCAGTTTCAAATAGTCTAAATTAGTTTCAAGAATGTGCTCAATACGCATCTTTTTACCAAAATTTATAGTATTTTAAATGTTACAGTACTTTTTAAAAAGTACAGCTCCAATTAATATCCAGACCAACCCACTCCTTTTCACTTCTCAAAGCACGTAAGAAAATATGCAGGTTTTAGAACAGCCACAGATTTAGATTATAGGACATCATTTGGAGAAAAACTTTTTGACAGATTTACTGTTAGCTTCCTTAGTGTGATAGGAAATGCTGTGCAAGAACATGCAAAGGAAAATGGTGATTTATTAAGCTAAGTATAGTGTAAAATCTGATCTGACTGAAGAGACTCCATTACAATAAAAACAAAAAACTTTTGATCAGAATTGTCTAACATTGAAAAAAAAAAATTTTGCACAAAACCTGTAAATGAAATGGTGTCTTCATTAAAACATATTTAATGGCAAAATGTAACCTACCCATCTAGTAAATACTCAAACAAAATTGGGCTATCAGAAGTGCCCCTTCCAAGATAAAAGCAGCAAAGAAAGTCATCAGTAGGATTAAAAACCATTTATGGTTACTGAATTAGACTTAAGCAAATTCTTGATACAACATATTATAATATCACTGCAACAACAAAAAAGATTACATAAAATGTTTAATGCAATCTTCACTAAGTAAATATATAATAATAATAATAATAATAATAATAATAATAAACTATTTTAAAAACTAATTTCTTGTATTACATCATTTACATATTTACTTAAAATGACAAAAAGTAAAACATTCCTTTTACACTAACTATAATCATTTTAGGCAAAAGAATAGTTTATAAACAGATATATTGCAAGATTACTCCTGAGCAAACAAAAATCAAATGAATAATAAAATTTTGTTAATCAGTTGTTTTGTTTTTTTTTACAAACTATTTTATAAAAAGTTAATTGTTTTAACTTGAATTGAATACAGCAAGTATTAAAAAAAACTTAACATATCATTATACATAAATGTTTGTATAATTTATAAAATACAGATAGTAAGAGAGAGAATTTTTTAAAAAACTAAAAAATATTCAATAATAATTTTTAAAAATGGTTGAAGGGAGAGAACTCTAAAAGTAATAAATAAAAGTAAATTAAAAACAAAAATTAACATGGAAACTTAATAAATAATTAAAATCAAATTTTTTTTAATAATGTGTAAAACAGTATATATATATTTTAGAGATTCCAAAAATGCTTATTTTCTAGCTTAGCTAGATTCTACATCAGAAACTTCACATCTGATAATACACTATAAAAACATTAGTTTACTTAGTAGTAAAATGTAAGTAAAACTAAGAAATTTAGTAACAAAAACTATCCAAATTTCTAAAATTAGTGAAATCTGTATTAGGTTAAAGTATTAGTGACTTCAAGATTTCTGTCTAAGTACCAGAAAGGAATGGATTTTAATAATAATGCACAAGTACTAATTAAATTCACCAGAGCAATTTGACTGGTTACAAGTACCGGTGTTAGTAAACACTTGTTAGTAAATGATCAAATCCATACCCACAGATATTTGTGGAAGAAAAAAAAGAGAGAAAGGTTTTCCCAGTTGATAAAATGGCAGGTAACAGCATAACAAAATAAAAAAAATATGGCTTTGTTTTACTTAATCGCAACTCATTTTTCAAAGAAGGAAAAAAATTGTTAGTTATTAATATAAATAGGTTCATCATAGATGATATTATTATTACAACCTGGAGTTATCTGAGAATGAAGAAATAAAGAATCATTTTTAAGGTTGCTATGATAAACTTCAAGAGGTAATATCCTTACAGAGTTATTTAAAATGATTAAAGAAATCACCATTTTCTTGCTTGTTATAATATTCTTCAATAAGAAGTATCTTGAGCAGTTCTTGTATAAAAAGAATTCTAAAACTAAATACAAGATTTTCTTCTCAAGTATTTTTTTTAAAATTTTTAATAAAGAAATTAAACAAAAGTTTGCGTTGCATTTTTTCTCAAGCATAAATTGAAATTTTGGTGTACATAAGGGTGTTTCAGAAAATAAGAGGAATAGATTTATCACTGGATTCTACATGACATTGCACTAAATACCATACTGGAAAGCAACACTGACATAAGAGTACTTGAATGCACCCGTGAGCAAATAAACAACATAGCTATGTAGTTGTCAGTGTGCACCAGAGAAGAACAGTGGTGTGTGCTGACTGAAATCCAAAGAATGCTGGCACAATATGGAGAGAACTATCACACAGAAAGAAGTGTATAGGTGAGTGGACAGTTTTAAAAGTAAACAAACATCAGCAATGGATAAAGATTGACCAGGACACATAAGCAGTGCCACTACTAATAAAAACATTAATAAAGCAAACACAACTCTTCATGGCAGTTGACAAATGAGTACTGATGAACTTGTCCATGCATTTGGCATAAGTACAGATAGTATCCATGAACACCTGAACTTCTGGAAGGTGTGCTCTTGTTGGGTCCCAAAGAAACTGACAGACATCCACAAACAGAATTGGATGGAGACAAAAAAAAAAATTTCTTTCCCATATTGGTACCAGCGATGAAAACATGGGTATGAGTTAAATCTGGAAAGCAAAAGACAGAAAATGCAGTAGAAACATCCAGCATGAACAATGCCCCAAAAATTTGCCAGTAATAAAGAGGTTCAACAGACAGTACAAATCTAGCTTATTCAGCAATCAAAAAGATTCTATTAGGGTGGTATAAAGAATTTTGAGAGTCTTCTACATGTGTTAAAAAAGAGGAGTGATGTAGTCCAATAAATGATACCTGGCCACTTGTTTTATTTATGAATTACCTTTACTTTCTGAAATACTCTCATGGAATCACTTTAACAATTCACCTGAAAACTGTACTGTAAGTTTGAAATTAGATCAATTCTGAAGACTAACTAACAATCTCAAGTTAACTGATAAGATAAACCACTTTAAATATAGTGGTCAAATAACATACATAGTCATGTCAGAAAGTCTAAGACTACCACCCTTAGCAACATTTAATTTTATGCACCTGTAAATCAATACACAATACACACACACAATAAAGTGCATAAATAACAGACTTGCCTACTATTTGGTTGTATTGTCTTTGAAATTTTTTAGTCACCACACAACAGTGAGATATCATTTTTACTTTAACTAAACAACTTTCAGGAATATTTTTTTCAAGAATTTTCACAGATCTTTCCAAGATTTTCCACATTTGACTGCATTTTCTCTTTAATAACTTTATCAATGAACTCCTGCAGTCCAATAGATTTTAGATCTCTGAAAACCAAACCAGCCAAGGAAGAATTCCTGGGACATTTTCCAGAAGCCATCCACTTGCTTAATTGAACTTAGATTCATCAGTCTAGAGAACTCCAGCCCATCCCTGAATCATTCCAGTCTTTCCACATTTTTGACCATACCAAATGTACCTTTCAATTTCTGGCAAAAACCATAGGTTCATGATATGCAATTCAAGTCCTTTTCCTTCTTTTTTTAAAAATCAAAGTAGTTTTCAAAGTGCTTGCTGTGGCTATAATTCTATGAATTTTTTTAAAATTCTGCATAGATTTGGCTCAAAGACTTGTAACAATTCTTCAGAGAGATTTGATTTATCACTTTGAGTTCTTTTGCTAAATTTATAGTGCTGTCCATTTTGCTCTCAACTGTGAAAATGTCTCAAATCTGAAGCTCTAGTGATAGCCTTTTAAATGCTGTCTTTTAGACTTTCATCCAATTGGCTTTGGCTGATTGGAGCAATCCTTTATATCTGTAGGTTTAAATCTTGGATCTCTGAAAACTCTTTTTTCTCTTGATTTTTAGTTAATTTTACTTGTAAAAATTAACTGAAATTTATGAAAAACAGAAACCCTGAAATTCATAAGTAAAAGTTTCTGCACCATATTTTAAGCAATATGGCCTGATTTAGCAGTTAAAAACCAATTTAATCTCAAATTTGGCAATTCAGACAAAATCATGGAAAAAAACAATTGAAATCCATTCTCTACGGCTTCTATTACCTAGCTGATGCTTAAAAATACCAGTTAAATGTATAATTTTAAGAAAATACTATTTAAACAATATGCCTGGCCTATGAGTGCTTAGAGAATTTGAGTGCCCACAGGAAAAGGTAAAAAAAAACTAATCAAATTTTTCATTGCCAATGTGCCACAGTAAATAAAATAAAATAAATTAAAGATCAGCTGCAATTTAACATGCAAATCAATACTGTCAAGAGGAAATCAGTGGTGCAGCAATTTAAAACACAAAACTGCCAAAGGTTGTCTCAGACTTTTTGACAGGACTGTACAAAAAGTGTGTATATTGTTCTGAAAAATTCCTTACATGTTTCTAATATTAATGAGTTTTATAGAGTTACTAACAGAAAATCTATAGGCATTTGTCAAAACCTATTCATCTTTATATTACAATCCTTAGTGAATAAGAATAAGTAGACAGATTTTATTATAGGCGTTTGTAAATTCACTTCATTCTTTTTTAAAAAATATGTTTTCATTTTATTAAAGTGGTAAATAAAGTTATAAAAATACTAAAAACTGATGATGAAATAATCATACTTTGTTGACCTACTAACATTACTCTGCAGAAAAATGGAGCTTAACCTTGTCTGGGTTCCTAATAAAAAATTTGAAGAGAGTCAACTACAACAGATTAACTTTTTTTCAGTAGATGAGAGACGAAATTTTAAACACATTTGTTAACTTACTTTCTCCCCTTTGAAAACTCAAAGCCATCAAGAAGTTAGATTAAGCTTTAAAGCATATCTGATTTTGATTTAAGTGCCACTAGAAACTCTGCTTGTAGTTACTGAAATAACCTATCTACTTTCAGCTTTCAAAAATTCATGGTATAGTAAAAGCCTGATTGTCATTTTGCCATAATTTCAATAGAAACAGATCATTCTAATTTAGCTGATTCCTGGTGATGGGAAGGGGGGGTGGAGACAGTAACACAGCCTCAATTACTACCAGAGAAGGTGAAAGTTAACATGGTTTAATTTGCAATTTGAATTAAAATTATAAAAATAGTTAATTATCATTACAAAAATACTCATAATAAATTTTAAAAAATAAGGCATATAAACAAAAACTCCAAGTAAAACACAAAATAAGGCAGATATTTAAATTTGGTCCCACAAATGCACTGTTCACACATCATCAGCATCACTTTTAGAATTTAAAAAGAACAACGACAAGTAAACAAGTTTGCACATTTAAAAACTGAAAAATTGTTATCATTATGAAACAAAGTAGCAAATAATGGTTGAGATTGTTATGTATTTTGTCTTTAAGTCAAAATCAAATTTAATGTGATTTTTAAAATTAAAAATTAATTCTTAATTTCACATAAAAAATCTAAACCAAAAAAAGCTGTTGAATGTTGTCTTATTATAAGCTCATACAAATAATTCTCTAAAAGGCTACAGCAAAGTAAAAAAAAAATTGGTATAGAAATTAGGACTATAATTTAGTTATTTCAAGGTAGGAAAACATGCCCAATAATCCTTCACATTTAAAACTTCTTTACACTATCACTATTAACAGATACTATCAGTAACTTAGTCTATTCATTTATAATTTCATTGTTCATTTTTTCTAATATGAATCCATATTTATACTTCACCAATTCTAACCATACATAACCCAAATGTTTGTTTGTTTCTGTCCAAACAGTAAAAATGTTGATTATTTCAAAAGTCTCCAAAAATAGCTAGTATATAAACTAGGTAAATATATTATTTTGAATTGTTCTGCATATTCCAAATACATGCAAATTTTGATAGTTGTTTATTTTTAGATAACAAATGCAAAATACATAACATTTTGTTGAAAATAGACAAAACTAAGTTTACATATTTAGAACATTTGAAAATTAAAAACAATAAATTATAGTATTATCTAACATATTCTTTTCAAGTAACATACATACAGTATTTCTAAAAAAGGCTCAATACCCACATGATGAAAAAAATAAGTTTTAAAGTTGTGCTTATAAAATAAAAAACAAACAAAACCAGCTGACAAATGTCGAGACTGTTCAGAGTCCATGTACAAGCTGAATGAAGCTGGCATAATACAAAAAAAAATTTCCTGCAAGTTCAATTTTTCCCTGCAATGTTGGAAGAGCAAAATTGTTGCATTGTTAAAAATTTAAAAATTAGTGGAAAAAATCTTTTATTGAAAACTGCATAAATATAAATGACAGCATCTTTCTCAATCTGAGCCATTCAAGTTTTATAACAGTGTTCATGAAATCACTGACATTAGGCTGATGTGTTTTCAGTTTATAACATATCTGCAATTCAGAAAAGGTATCATTGGTTCATAGTTTGATTCATCATCTTTAGCTTTATCCTCATCGTTGGTCTTTCTTTGTCAGGGTGATTTAATGACATTTTGGACAATTTGCTGGACACCAGGAACTTTTACGTTGACTTCAGCACTCTTTAATTGCACATTGTTGTTTTTGCCTCTGCACCATCATTAGGTTGAGTTGCAAGGGTATCTGATTCCCCTCAATCTTGTGAACCATTTTTCACTTACTATTTAGTGAGCAAAGCAAGCAAAAATTGTCTGTGGTGTTACTTTGGCCCATACAAGTTTTCCAAATATTAAGGCATTAAGCATGGTAATGTTCATCTCTTCCTTTCTGTCTATAAACTTTAGTTGTCACTAAATGATCCCCTGGTTCATAGGTTACACTTTGCTTGTCATGTTAGAGGGAAGGAATGCAATCTTAACACTTTAAAAGTTCATTGGTGGTGGTGAGCTGGACAACTGTCCAGAATTAAAATATTTTGTGTTTATGAACCATCTATGAGTTTAACTTATTGACCCGTTCTCTTTGAATAATTCTGCAGTATCCATATTGTTGGCTTCATAGTCACGCAAAAAAGCTTTTAAGGTTTTGAAACAATAAGGCTGTTTCAACTTTCCTATAGCAAGTGGTAGCTTTTCACCTGCCATACTGGCACAGATGGGTACAGTAATCCAGTCCTTTGCTTCCTTATTGCCAGAACACTTTTCATTTTTAAAACAGTGTGGTATGGTAGTCTATAATAAAAGCTGTTTTGTTAGCATTGTAGACATCATTTGATTGATATGAAACAGCGGGTTTTTAAGAGTTTTATTTGACCACTTTTTATGCATTTCTTTGTTTGGTGATCTCTCTTCCCACAGATTCTTTCAAGTTATTCCATGACAAGTGTTGAAAATGTCAATAAATCCAGTTTATGCAGAGAAGTCTGAGATTGCCAATAATCCTGCAAGTTCATTAGCTCCCACCCCTCCAAAAGGGTCATCTACCAATACTTCAGCATCTCTTGGTTATCTGAACCAGCTTAATAATGCTTCATCAAGCTCCACATGCATTGATAACCTTGTTTTCTTTTTTGCATTGAAGTGCAAATGTACTGAAGCTGTTGGTATCTTGAATATGATGGTGACTTTCCAAATCATTGACTGTACTCTTCAGATATCCAGTTTCTGCACCCAAACCTGTTTCTACCCTTTTAAAATTTCACCGATAACAGCTTTTCTGTGACTGAGATTGATAAACAAGATCTTTTAGCACTAGCATTGTTTATAAAAAAGATACCCAAGACAGAAGAAATAAATTATAGGCATGATTTTACAAAGACAATGATATATCATAGTGACACAATGGCAGACTTAGTAAGCTGTTCACACGTTTTAAGGCCCACTAATATTTTGCTCAGACAGAACCAACAATAGAACCAAACTTCAGATTCCTGTTGTGGAAGTCTTCCCCTTTGTATACAAAATGACCACTCCTTTTTCCCCTAGTATATGCCTTTTTCTCACATCCTGCAAGACTATTGATTTAAATAGCTTTAAGTTTGTAGCTATGTTATTTTTGAATGGAAGGGTTTATCTTGAGTGTGGTATGAATGTATACAATAGGTAAATTCCTACAATACTTAGGATTTCAACAGTAGAGTATGTATTAAGGGATATTTTGTTGATAAATCGTTTGTTTGGTTCCAGGGCTTAGGTATGTTACATACCAAGTGTATATTATGTCTCAGGTAGAGTCCAGAAAATCTTTCTTAAAATGTGTTCAGGCACCATCTAGGCCAAAAGAGATGAGTAATGTGAGTATATTTAAAACGCAATATAATCAGTGTAATATGGGATAGAGCACAAGCAATGATTTATCATTGCAGGTCTTCATAGGGCCTTTAAGTGACCCAATTAGCAGTTCACATGCTGGCACTGCTTTACTCTAACTTCAAAAAATCTTACCCCCCCCCCAAAAAAAACCTTGCTAAACTTCTAGGAAAAGACCCCTGATCCAGATACTTTATAGATGAGTTTCACTGTGCTTAAAATCAAGATATATTCGAGAATCTAAGTTGAGTATTTTCTAATAGTTCAATATCTGTTCTTGAATATGGACTCAATGCTTATAAAATGGAACTAAAATTCCTTAATTTTTGTTGGATAAATTATTCCTAGCATTCATCAAGTTGGCAAATGAACAGCATTATTACATTTTATCGGTAATAACCAGTAGACCCTGTCCTGAATCTACATTTTCCAATTTACAGTACCTCCCCAATGATGTTGATGATTAGAATTTTACCTATTTCCTAGTTAACCACATCTAACAGCTTTGAGTACTAAACATCAGTTTTTCAATCAGATCACCAATGTAATAAATTTAGGTTCATCTAAAGTTTATCAAAATATTAACCCTAGTGTAAATTTCCGTATCATCTACAAACTTTATAGTTGTATCTACTAAACCTGCAGTACACAGTGAAGGACCCGTTCACGTGAAGATGCACTGGTTAAAACGACATGCTGATCCCTATATTCTAAGAATTTATGCATCTATAATAAATGTACCACTAACACATCGCTTTATAAGGTTGTGTCTCATTAACTTGTTTGTTTTGGTTTTTTTTCCCAAAAAAATTGTGTGGGGTTGTTAGCCTGAAATCTATTAAATCAAGTTTATAGTCACATTTGTTTCATTTTAATGTTTCTTTACACACATTTACTAAATGTTTCTAAACTAAAATCCAGATCATTTTGTAGATAACTAAGGACATTATCGCTCAAAGGTTCCATCCATATCTATGTTACAATAAACCAACATTACTCCATTACCTCTCGATATGAGAAATTAACAACAAAAGTTAGAACCATTATTCTGCTGAAATTGTTCCCCTTATTTATTATAAAAAATGTGCTGTGTTGCTTTTTACTTATGAAAAAATATATGTCAAATAGTAAAAATTAATAGAACAAGCAATATAAAACAATTATGACAAACACAATATGTTTATGGTGTCTAAATCAATAACCATGTACATACAAGTTACTTTGCAACAAAAAGGAAATGAAAAAAAAATAATTTTTTTTTAAAATTCTTTGTCCTGAATTATAAAATTTCATTTTTCCATGTGATATATACTATTTGGAAAATTACTGGAACCATAATTAATCCCTTCTCAAGGATAAATGAAGATACTTTACTCTATCACACGTACACAGAGTAATGCAGTAATTCCTTTTTCACAAGATGAGACAAGCAAACTGAGGTTTACTGGTCCATGTATGATCTTCAAACAGACAATCTAAAATTATTATACTTTTTAAACAGAGACTGTTTCTTTTGTACACCCCGTCTTTTGATTAAAAGAAACATGTAGCTATGGTTGATGTAAAATCTCTAATTCAGGGGAGGGTGAGAAAGATAACACTTTAAGTTGCATTGTGGTTTTGAATGAGTATAACGTATAAATAGCCTGTCAATGAAATCCTCTTAAATGCTTCTTAGCAACACACAAAATGTCCTTATGACTTGAGAGCTTGCACCTAAATCTTTTACTCCGCTTATTCAATATATTTTCAAATAGTTAATTCAAAGAAATAAAAACAACAAAATTCCTGATATTTCAAAAACACCTGTTTGTAATATTAAGATGATTTCTCTCAGCTTGGTAATTGTCAACAGTACTGAATGTCATATATTCATAAACGAGTAAATTACACGATTTTTCTATAAATTGTCCTGCTTGTGTGCACTTTTAAACAAAAATGGATAATACATTAAATACACCAGATCAGATGTCTTTAATGATTTTTTCTCCTCCTTTAAAAATAACAGCTTTACATAGCAGAAGTTTGTGAAAGTATTCAGTAGACTCAAGGTAGGGAAAAAAAACAAACTAACTTAATGTAAACTCAAGAAGCAAATGGAAGGTTCAGTTTCAATCTTTGCACATCAAGCTAGACAGACTTCCTGTATACTACACCTGTCTAACACAGAAAAACAACAACAACTGAAATGCTTAAAACAGTATACAAGGCTTTTCATGTGCTGAAGAAGAGAGAGAGAAAGTTTTTAAAAAGACATCCTTCAAACAAAATAATAACTCAGTATACCTTTGACATTTCGAAGCTTACCAAAATTGCATCTATGAAGGATAGCACGTTTCAATTAGTTAAAAGTGCATTTCTCTGTTTAACTGTATCATGGCTTCACTGTCAGTAAAGAGGCTAAATTAAAATTTAGTTTCTGAGGTTAAAAGAAACCAATTCTGTTGAAAAAGCTGTTAGGCTACCAAAAGCAACACCACAAGCTTTCTCCACTTGAAGCATCAAAGAGAACAAGCAAACCAGAGTGCTAAAAAGTTTGTTTTTTTTTTAAGTTACCACTAGATAAGATTATCTAATCTGGTAATTGTCTTGTGAAAAAAATATAGCACCAATTTAAACTCGAATACTGTAACATCACTGAGGAGGGGAAAAGAAAAGGGAATAGAGAGGTTAGGGTTGATTTCAAACAAAAAGAATTACAATGTATTAAAGTCTTTTTTTTTTTTTAGATGTCATTTTAAACGAGAACAGCAATCCTTTCTGGTATCAGCTGTTGTTTGGTGCAGACATGATACAAAACTCTACTTTATGGCTTGGCTAGCTATATTAATTAGCTGTGAGTAATTGGAAAATTCTGCAAGAGCTAAATCAGATTCAGTTCCTGGTTAGAGACTGGCAGTCAGCAACAAAAAGCATTTTTAGTGGCTATTTACCCCCCCCAATTCTCCCTAGTTCTAGTTCTTAGGAGGATTTTTCTGTGATAAGATCTACAAATTTTTAATCTCGCAATGTGCTAAACATTTTATAGTGACAAATCAAAACCACTGACAAACTCATGAAGCATAAAAAATAAGGTTATAGTGATTGCCAAATGTACAGCTTAAGAAGTTCTTCAATTTCTAGGCCTTGCAATCCAAAGAGCACAATAAAAGTGAGTCCATGTGCTATAAGACTACACAATGAAAGAGTGGTTTATGTATCTAGTGTATGCCAGCTAGAAACCCCAAAAATGGCAAATTGTTAAGGGCTCTACAGAAGAACAGTCAATCTATTTATTGAAATAACTCAATCAGAAACACCTAGATAGCACATGACTACTGATATAGTCAAAAATAAAGCAATAATGTTTCCAGTACATGAAATAATCATTTGGAAGAAAGAAATCAAGAAAATCCAAATAAAGTCTTTGAGATAAAAAGCAAACAAGCCTTTAGTCAGGTGTTTTATTTATTCTTATACCACATAATCACCCTATAAATCCAGCATCAATACAAACGAAACAATCCTATCTGCCACCAAAAAATAAATGAAACCAGAAACAGATCCTAGTAATGTTAATAAAATATTATTTGCCAATGTCTTTATATGAAACATAAACTGAAACTTTCTTTGACAGAAACGACAGTAGCAGGCCAAGTGAGAATTCACTTTTTCTTCGCTTCCTGGATGTTCCCCAGTGCTATTTAAAAAGCTCATTTGAATATAAAATAAATATATTAAAATTTTTAAAAATAAAATTGTAAACAAATGCTTCTCAAAAGTTTCTCTGTTATGAATTCTGCCTATACCATTTACTTTTGTTGATTAACTCAGACATCACTATTTTAGTTTGGGCAGTGAGACTGATAAATTCAAAGTATTTACATCAAAATGGAAAATTAATGCTGACTTTTAAGATAGATTTTTTAATAAAATCTGACATCTTGAAACAAATATTGTATAACAAAAATTTTAATGTGGAAATACTGCAAAGATGTCCTAAAACACATAAAAGTGCTGCAATATAATAAACAGAAGGCACAACTTGGAGAGAATCTAAATGTTCCAGCACAGATGGCTTAGTATCCTCTCCTATTTGTAGTTTCAGGACAAAACTATCCAACCATGCAAGAAAATAGCTACCTTTTCTAGATGCTTCAACTATTTCAACAAATTCCTGGTAAGTAAACACAGAATTGAAATTTACCTACATGATATTCTTGTTTTATACAAGAATATTAGAATAAATAAATGAGAAAAGAAACATTTATTCTCAAGCAATTTAAGTTTATTTTTTACCAAAGAAAAGAGAGACTTTTGATTTTGAATAAATCACATTGCCAATAATTTTCCTACTCAATGTTACATAACATAAATCATTTTAAAATTTAAAATAAAATATGACAAAATACACCAAAAACATTAATTATGAATGAATCCCTTAACATTTTTTCTTATATAGAACAATGTAAAACATTTCTGTAAATAGTTATAAAAGTCCATATAAATTACTATGATAATAAATAAAATCCAAACTTGAGGCTATCTGAACACTTTTCATATTTATTTCCCTTACAATTCATCAAAAGGAAGCCTAATTAAAATATTAAACTAAATATTAATATTCTGGTTAATCACATAGTTTATATTTTTTTAACTTCTTTAAAAGTCATTTGCAGAAACCATTTACAGTTTACGTATTCCAAGATTTATTTAACTTTTATCAGTGCAGCAAAAATGTAAATATTCACATTTTACTTATAAATTTTTTAAAATACCAATAAAGTTGGTACAAATTTTACTATATATATATAGCAAAATTTTCTCATAAAAAAGAAATTTTGCACAACTTTTGTTGGTACAATTTTTTTCATTTAATTCAAATAAATATAATTAATGATTGTTGATTTTATAAAACTCAAAAAGCTTTTTTTTTTTTTATCCATCAAGTCTTTAAAAGAAAAGATATATTAATAGATAAAAGAAGAGCATATTCATCAGTAGCCAAATTTATCTTTTTGGAGAACTGTAATTTTAAGTCAGTGCATCAGCACTATTTCCATGATACCTACTGTTGTTTTCAGTAGATAGTGCAGTGACCCACTTGATTATCTGCATGTGAATATTACAGATAGGTAAATATCTGCCTACATGAAGAAATGGCTCAACCTAAGTATATAAAATTATATAAGAACCTAAATTAATGCATTTAAAAATCTCTTTTTTATACATACAACAAAACAAACACAAAGTACAACACACACACTCTCTCTGTCTCTCTCTCTTGCATTACAGATAAACCTTCATAAAGCATACAAACTTAATTGACCACTTTAAGTATTCTGCTCAAAATGTATCAGGCAAATAGTTAACTTGAAATAATGAGAAAACTAAAGATAAGGTTTGAATTTTAAAACTTTAAAAACAAAAACAAAAATCTAAAAATAAAGCATTAGGATTGCAGTCACATACAAAAGCATAGGCATGGATAGTTCTTTTTCTATTCTTATGCAGTGAGTACTCTGTTGTGTAGGTTAGAAAATAAATCAACACAGTAAGTTAAAATGTATCAAGTCCAAAACACAAAAACTTTAACAAAGATTTAGACAGCAATACAGCGACATCTCTCTCAATCTTCAAAACTACGCTGCATTTGCAATTGTTTTACCAGTTTCTTGTACCTAAAAATACAAAGTCTTTTTTTTTTTTTTTACTTCTTCAGTTTTTTTCATCAGGGTTCGGTAAAACACTTCAATGACATCTAAATTGTTTGTTTGAGAATGGCAATGAGCAATCTGTAATGACAGGCCTCATTATTTGGACAAATCTGCATAGAAAGACCACCTTTTTATCTACTGTTCCATAACTTAATAGCTTCTCTGAAGCCAGCTGAAACTGCTAAGCACTAACTTGCTTCAAAGCAGGATGAGAGACCTATACAAGACTCTGGACAAATCATTTGTGAAAAAACATGGCGATTAACTACTCAAAATTTTTTATACCAATCAAAATATTTTCCACATCCTTAGGTTCATAAAATACTATTAAATTCTTTTTTAAAGTTTTTTATGGCTGTGGGCTATGATCACAGTGAAAACATTATTGAAGCCAATACCATATTAATCAATTCTTTAGTTTTTCTGTATTATGCCTCAAAGGCACAAACTCTTATTTTCAATTTTTTAAAAAGTGGCATATCAGAAAGTTGCAAAATAACACCTAATCATCTGATAACAGAAGATTTTCCAATAAAGAGAGAATCAAACTGATCCAAACTACTTTTATATGGACTTTAAAATATGGTTTTGGGCATTTCTTTTGCCTGTCATTAAAAAGAAAATGATCATCCACTTTTAACCTTCTGTCGAATCCTTTAAAAATGTCTTGACAAGCTTTTTTCATAACATTCCCCACTAATGCTATATTTTGTTTACCGGCATTAGAGGCCAATTTATTTAAAAGCTTTTTTAATATTACAGAAAATGGAAAGCCAAGAGTAGCCAGAACACAGACTCTTCTGAGTTCTTCAATAATCTTACATTCTTGCTGTATGGAGTGGGTAACCTAGTAATAGATTTTTTTGCTTTTTTTTTTCTGTGACCATGTCATATCTTCAGGATAACAAACTCCAAGAGAAAAAAGTACCACAATGTAGAAATAAGGAATGATGGGTTAAGCTTACAAGTGATTAAAAATTATTTTAGTTGATTCCTATTATCTATTTGATCCCAGGAAAAAAATCAAATGAACAAAGCCAAAACAACTACATACCACCATGATTTAACCTTTTACCTGCATTAACTTTGCATTTGATTGAAGAATTTAGTGGATTAATGATTGACAAATCACTACATTAATTTGCTTTTTTTCTCCTACTAAAAAAAAACTAGGCAACTATAAAACTATTAATTTTACATATTCATACACATGAACTTCAAATAATCACCAAAAGTTTCAATCATCTATTAACACACGATAAGCAAATTTATAATATTTAATAGAATAATTATTAAGTTTCAATAATATTTGCATTACGAGTATAAATTTTCAATTGTTACCATCAACCTTAAATTTCATATATAAGTTTTTTTTAGACTTTTCTTGATTTTTTTCCTTCTAAAAAGTGGAAATATGCAAACTGACAGCTGCCCTTTACCTTGAAGAATCACTGCTGGTTACACAGTATAACAATTACTCCACAAAAGACAGTAATACAATCAGACATTTTACTGAACTAGGGTAAGAACAACAACTACACGCATCCATGTTTGATATACCACCACTGCCCTTCCACCAAACACGTTTGCAATGTGCACACGCCCACAAAAAGCCTGGCTAAACTACAGTGTGTGCATGTGTAGAGAATTGACCACCCCCCCTTTTTTTTTTTTAAATCCATCTATCATAAAGTTTTAAAAAATTCTGCATTTATAAGACATTTATGACATACAGCCATCTTCTTTACAGGTCCAGTCAGATACTGCAAACAACTAGCCTAACTCACTCTATACTTTCTGAACACACACCTAAGCAGTGACTGCGGGAATAAAGTTCACTGAAACCAGTACTGCTGTTTAATAAGTCTATGTCATCGGTCTTCCGATTGCCTGATATCAACATATTTCTTTTAAAACTTTACTTAAGGGAAAGTTGTGTTTAATTTTTGTTGTTGTTGTTGTTTTATCCATTTATCTTTAGAAAGGTCATTTTGCTAATAAAAGTTTGCAGGATGAATTTTGTCAGGACCTGGTCTGATTGGATTCTTTTCTTTCCATTTTCTATGATCTTCCTTGAAATGAGACAGGGTGTGTAGAGAGATCCCTATTATATATTAGGGACATTACGGCTTCACTGTTGGTACCAATACCGAATGCCAATACAATGTCCAAAGTTATCCATAATTTTTAATGCAAATATCACAGCGTCTTCTTGTTTCACTCAACGTGGGTGGGGCCAGAAGCACGAGTTTGGCCGGAGTATTAAAAATAAAAACTACATTAAATTAAAGTTTCGGGGTAGATAAGGACTGAAATTAAAGGGAGAAGTAGAGAGGGGAATTCTTCACTAACCCTAACCCTCTCCTCCTACACTTCTTTAAAATATTTATTTAGTTACAAAACATGGCAAGAAATTCCTGCAAATTTTGACAGAGCGACCTCCGTTTGGCCTTCAGGGAGGGAGGGAGGGAGCTGGCTGGGTGTTTTAATAATTATCTGCGCAGGACGGGTGGCGGGTAGGAATGGCAGCGAGGGGTAGAGAGCTGGATGTTCAGACGTCCGTCCTCCAGCCAGCAGATGGGCCCCCTGTCAACCCGCCGAGACGGTGTCAACTGTATAATCCTTACCTGGTCACAAACCACAAGCCGAAGACGACGACGCAGCACACTAGCCAAGCGAGTCTAAGCATACTATCTGACCGAAGTTTTCCGACATGTAAATCCAAATATATCACAGACGCATCATAACGATAACTAATAACAAACCACAAGTAGCAGTTGTTGACGCCATCTTCGGTTCCGGTGTTTTGGGGTCACTGACCATGTGACCGCGCTCAGCCAATCAAACGCGGCTTTTCCTTGCCGCCTTGTTCTATAGAAGTCGCCATTACTCTGTCGCCATATCTGTGAAGTATTTGTGGATTCGGAATTTTTTTCTGAATTTATGGCTAAGTAGATGTCATAGAGGATACTGTTCTTATTACTTTGCTTCTACAGATCATGGAGTGACGATGAGTCACCCAAGTCCTCCGGGAAACGGCTGCTCTCTCGAGGATTGCTATACGAACTTGTTCGCCTTGGTAAGAATGTGATTTAAATTGAAGCTACTTCTCCACTATTGTTTGCGAATAATGATTTGTTGTTCCGCCCTGGAGAAGTTGTCAGTATGCCAGGCGAAATAGTTCGAGTAGTTAGTATGATGGAATTCAGGGCTCGGTCTCGTAGATCGGAAAGTTGTTGTTAATATTTTTTTTTTTCCCTTCTATTTTTGGTCAAGTTTCTAATTAGTGTCACCTGCCCTCCCAGCTCAGCTAAGAAGGGTGATCTAAATTTAAATATTGACTCCTTTACATAAATAATCATTGACGTCTTGAAGCATCCAGCTGTAGAACGGTGTGTACATCTTGTTCCTTTTCACCTGTTTCAGACTGATTTATGCGGGATAAAATGGCGTAAACTGAATGCAGAAAGTGTTTCGGTCGACCCCCTCGACGACCCCGTCTTGCTATCGTACACAAAATGCATCCAGTCGGACATTTTATGTGTTTGGCGGCGGGTACTAAGGAACTCGGAGCAGCGTATGCCCGATCAGCTGGCTTACAGCAAAGAGCTGTGGATATTCTGGTATGGCGATGAGCCGCCGAATTTGGAGTCACTCCTGGCACCAGACCTAAAAGGTAAGTCCAGCAATTGTTGTGAAGTGGAGAAGACTTAGCACAAATATTTACTGTCGTTGCTTTTCGTAGACTTCGCGATAAGAAGGGGCTTATGTACTCAAACGATGTTGTGAACCGTCTGAATGTGGCTGCACTTCACAAGGTGCGATCGGTGGTTGGATAAACCATGTTGTGAACTGTGTGAGTGTAGTGGTTGGGTGTACCATGTTGTGAACACTAAGTGTAGTTGTACTTGGAAAGGTGTGTAGTGGTTGGGTGTACCATGTTGAGAATGGTAATAGTGTAGCTGCACTTCAAAGGGTGTGTAGTGGTTGTGCATACCATGTGAGTAGCTGCATTTGAAAAGGTGTAGTGGTTGCACTTGAAAAAGTGTGTAGTGGTTGCATTTGAAAAGGTGCACTTGTGGTGGTTGCATGTACCATGTTGTGAGTGGCTGTGGTTGCAAGGTATCATGTGAGTGGTTGTGCTTGAAGAGGTGCATGTGTGGTGGTTGCGAGGTACCATGTGAGTGGCTGCGCTTGAAGAGGTGCGTGTGGTGGTGGTTGCGAGGTACCATGTGAATGGCTGCGCTTGAAGAGGTGCGTGTTTGGTGGTTGCGAGGTACCATGTGAGTGGCTGCGCTTGAAGAGGTGCGTGTGGTGGTGGTTGCGAGGTACCATGTGAGTGGCTGCGCTTGAAGAGGTGCGTGTGGTGGTGGTTGCGAGGTACCATGTGAATGGCTGCGCTTGAAGAGGTGCGTGTGGTGGTGGTTGCGAGGTACCATGTGAGTGGCTGCGCTTGAAGAGGTGCGTGTGTGGTGGTTGCGAGGTACCATGTGAGTGGCTGCGCTTGAAGAGGTGCGTGTGTGGTGGTTGCGAGGTACCATGTGAGTGGCTGCGCTTGAAGAGGTGCGTGTGTGGTGGTTGCGAGGTACCATGTGAGTGGCTGCGCTTGAAGAGGTGCGTGTGTGGTGGTTGCGAGGTACCATGTGAGTGGCTGCGCTTGAAGAGGTGCGTGTGTGGTGGTTGCGAGGTACCATGTGAGTGGCTGCGCTTGAAGAGGTGCGTGTGGTGGCTGCGAGGTACCATGTGAATGGCTGCGCTTGAAGAGGTGCGTGTATGGTGGTTGCGGGTACCATGTTGTGAATGGGGCGGGTGGTGATATTCATGCTGTGCTGTGAACGCCACAAGTGTTGTATGTATATTGGGAATATATATATGAATAAATATCATTTTGTGAACAGAATATGTATGGGTGTACATAACATCTGAGCAGGACATGTATGCTACATGTGGTTGTGGTTGGAATATGTATGGGTATATATGTTGTGAACAGTGTGTGTGTTTGTAAATAACATGTTGTGAATGAAGTCAACGAGAATATAAGTATTGATTTTTTTCAGTTTTTTTTTTTGTTCTGCTAGGCAAATTATCAAATCACTAATAAACGTGAAGAATCTAGATTTTATGTGGTTTGTGTTTGCCTAGTTGTGTGAATGTAACTTCATCTGCTTTGTGATTCCTTCTAGGAGTGCATGGCAAAAACATAAGCAGCAGTGTTGACGAATAAACAAGCACCTCTGGAATTTTTTATCTAGTTGCCATGTTAGACAGTGCGAAAACAGAGGGGCCTTGCTGCTGCAGCCTGTTGTCTGCTGTGAATAAATATATTAACTGGCAATAATCCTTGCCAACAGTCAGATAAGGGTCATCTCAATTGATCGTTTTCCAGACTTGATTAGTGCTCTTCTGTTGTTGTTTTTTAGATGGCTGGAAAACCACTGGTGGAATTTGATGCTTTGTTTGTCCTCTCTTTTGGCGAAACATTCTATAGCAGGACTTCCTCTGATTCCAGTGAACTGGTTTCTTTCTAATGAGGTCGCTCTTTAATTCCTAAACTGCTCCCTTGCCTTGTATTTTCTCTCTCCTCACCTCAACATTTTTATTGACATTTGTATGATGTCTCCTCCTCCAAAAATGGCTCCTCTTTTCAGATGCATTCTTTTCTTTTTAATTCTTGTGACCCTCACATCTTTCAGCAAAATCTGACTGGAGTCGTAGCTTTTGTTGTTGTGGGAGTGATCACTTTCATACCTGATAACTTGTGGTGATAGATGATTCTGTACAACTTCCATACTAGTTTAATCAGTCTCGACAAATGTTGAATACGATCTGTGATAATAAAAAAATTGTTTCTGAATATTTTTAATTACACTATGCAGTTGATCTGCTGTCTTAATACTACTATAATTGAATGCGACTTTAAAAATGAAATTGTAATTATGTGTAATAAAGTAACATTGAAATACAAGTAGATGGATATAAATAACTACATTCAGAACTTGCATGGCAACTGACATTTACCATGTGTAAAAGTTATTTTCATACTTCACCTTGCTGGCTAGTTCTTGCCAAACATTTATGTCTAGAGTGCTGAAAATTCTGCTTAAAAGCTGTGGTTTCTGATGCTTTTCTGAATGGGGAAAAAATTCTGATACAAAATTTTATGAATTTTTCTAATAATTTCAAATTTATTGCTTAATATAATTAGTATAATTTGTTTGTCATATTGCTATAAACCTCCACATGTTAAGATGTGTATTATTTATAAACATCTCAAAAACAAATAACTGTGCAGGCAATTAATTAGAACAAGAATGCAGTGGTCAGAGACCAACCAACCCAGTGTTTATATTGAGGGAGAAGGTGAAAGTAAAGTCTTTTCCTATCTCTCAGTTGTTTAGACCCCAATGTTTTAAAACAGCTATTTAAATACTAGACAGATTATCATCCTAAGTTTTAGAACATTCTCAAAATCCCTTCCACTTTCACTAAATAGAATCTTTGTATAAAATTAACCTTTCCACGTTGCTTACAAATGTTTTCTATTTGGTTATGAGATAAACATTTCTGTGAACTAGAGAACCAGTTTCAATTACATTATCCTACACTGTGACGGTAATAATTACATCCAGAAATCAATCCGCCAGACAGTGCGTATACATTCTGTAAAACTAATGCATTTTTATTTAATTTTTTGTTGTTTTCTTTAATCAAGACCCAGAAAAATATAATTTAGAATGACAATTTATTATTTAAATAAATTTTGTTTTTTTAATGAATGGTGGTTAATTGTTGTGACCCATATCTAAATAATATAGTTATATTTTCTTATAATAATTGGAGACACCTATTTTCACTTACCATGTGTGATTTTACATATTTAGTTTCATTAATAAGTCTGTTCCAGTGTTCTACAAGTATTATTTCCTGTAAGTTCCTTCTTTCTCGCAGATTTGTTTAAAATCTGTATAAACACCAAATTCTTAAACAGGAGTTTGATTTGCGCATCCAAAATTTTTAAAGACTTTTTAAACCAGTGTAAAATCTTTTGGGGGTTAAAGCAGTTCTTGGAACTCAAGTGTTTACACCTCCCTAGCATCCTACATCTTCACTTGCAAGTACTGCTTGCTTGCTTTTTATTCTTTCTTCGTGGGTAAGCACTTCATGTAAACAAGTTTTCTTTAACTTACTGTTGGACCTACATTTATTTACTTGGGTATCTGCAAGTAGCTTCCCCAGACTGTGTGGTGAAACTTTTCTGCTTTTTAAGGCATCTTTCATCCTTGCACTTTGTTCTTTCTTTGTGGTTATCTCTCTATGCTTAACCAGCTTTAATAAAGATACATATATCAAAACAATTTTTATTAGTTCTTATATATATTTTTTTTTTTTTAATTTGCTTAGTCATAGCAAAACAAGCAAAAATTTGCTGAAAATTTTCAATGTTTTTTCTTCCATAGTTGAAAACCGTGAGATACAAAATCTCTGCTTGTTGGAAGGGACAGGGTTAATAATACTGTTTTACTTTTTTAAAAATTAAGTTAACTAGAAGATGCGTTTTGTTTTCCTTTAACCTTTTTTTGAGAAAAGATCCAAAGAAATTAAAATTAAAATTTAATATTTATTATAATATTTTGCCAGTAAACTTTGAATTTTTTGAATTTTTTTTTAAGGTATGTATCTTTTGAAACATTAAATAAAACAACAGATTTACCTGTTTGTTTTCTACCATATAGACGACGCACTAATGTCGTCTCCTAAATGGATATTTGCCGATTTGTTGTTTATCGTGAATGTAATAAACTTTTTTTTAAAAAAAAGGTATTGGTAATAATAATGTCACATGGAAAGATAACAGTAAACAAAACTTAATTGATGAATACTGGTTTATAAAATTAAAACTCTAGAATTTTTCTTTACTAGAAAAATTTATTTATTTATTTTATTTATATATTTATTTGTAATTCTGAGTAATGCTTTTTGCTGGAATTTACTGAACTGCAGATGAAATGTATATTAAATTAAAGGCAGGAAGTTATTTTTCAGTAATTATGATTTTGTTTGGCTAAATAAATTTTGGAATCACAATGAGAAAAGAAGTTCAGAAATGACAGCTTGTGTATTACATTCTTCATATGGTTGATTTACTCTCTTTAACGAAAAAAGAAAAGGATTCTGTGGTTTTCTCTGGTGTGAAGCATTACTGTAAAATGTTAAGTATGGGTAACTTCTAGATTCTGATCTTAAAGTTTTCTTTTACATCATTGACCAATTTAGTGCCTTGTATTAACTTATCTACAGGAATTTTGATGAAATATCTAAAAACAACGTTTGCTTTGATGGGCACCTGATTGATATTGCAGGTCTGTCATTTTGTAGCATTGTGAGTATTTTGCTAAGAGCATGTAAAAAAGAAGAAATGTATATGTTGATGAAACTAGAGTATGAATGGTATTAAAAGAATCATTCCAGTGAACTGCCTAAAATTAATGCATTCTCTTGTAAATTTTATGTTGACTGCTATTCCTTTTTAATGGACAAATAAGTCTTGACAATGGATTAAAAGGTAGAATGTTTCCTACTAGACTTAGCTTGGACATCTTAAATAATGTGGCTAATGTGTAAATTCTCCATTTTGATTTCATTGACATAAAAAGTCTACATAAAGTTTTACAGGAATAGTACTGAAAGATTTCTGGATTAACCCTAACCTTGACTTCTCTGTTTGGCTGTGGAAGGAAATCCACAAAGGGAAGGCTGGAGTAATGCAGAAGAGCAGGAAGGAAACCTAGTTGGATCCTGGCACAAATCAAATCTGGCCCCTCATCTATGGCATACTGGTGCATTACAGACAGCCATCCACCACTCATTACATACTTAGTCCTGATGTAGGCATGAGTAAAAAGAGAAGCATCTCTTACTCTTGCAAGTACAGTCAAACATGTTTTAAGCTACCGCTTGAAGTAGATATCTCAACCAGTCTCTTGAGCTAAGTAATCTCTTAAATCACACAAGGCATAAAATGAACAGCGAACACTCACCAAATTTCTATACGTTCAAATAAATGTATTTGCATTATCTCACAGATTCTCATAATACTTTTAATAGCACGTGTGTGTTCATTACAAGTACCTAAAATAAATGATAGGTGCTTTTAGCTAAGATGTAGTTGTGGTACCAATAAGTAATAAGAAACGTTCATGTGGAACACTTAGATAAGCTGTTGTCTTTAAAATGTTTTGGACATGGATTTTCCCATCACTAATTCCTTCTGCTACTCTCTAGGCACTTATTATGCTTCTTGTCATTGATCTCTATAACTCAGACATTCTTTTCTATGATCACAATCTCATGAGCTTTGCTAAACAGTTTGAACAGAAATGCATTTGACCTATCAAGGTGCTAGTGTTGTTGTAACTGAATCACTAGTAGTTTATCTCTCCCACAGTCAAATGAATGAAAGCACAGTTTATACAATCTCAGAAACTACATTTTTGTTGTGTTTGTTTACATGTTCATTTTGGACGTGCAGTAAATTTGTACAGTTTACGACCTGTGATGAGCAACTTTTTCTTCTTTTTTTTGGTTTGTTTGTTCAGTTTTATTTCAAATTTAGTAGTATCAAATACGGTTTTGTGTGCATGAAGCATGTCTGTCTGTCTGTCCATCCCTCCCTATGCACCTGCTTGATTACTTAGTTACCATTTAATCAATGTTTTTTTTTTATCTTTAGATGGGAATAAAACACTAAGTTGTGGAAATAGGTTGATACTTGTTTTAATTTCAGTATAGAATGTTTTTTATTTTGTTTTAAAAAAAGAAAACAAAACAATGGGGCTTTTGAAATGACAATATTTGCTTTTCTCTTTTTACAACAAAAGAAAAATTCTGTACTTAAGTTGTAGTGAGTTCTCAGACAATTGAAAATATCTTGTTTACCTGACTACTCCATGGAAATTTGTTCTGTCTGAACTTCATGGTTTATTATTTCCCTCCCTCCCTCACATCTGTCATTTCTTAACCTTTTCTAAATATTATTTCCATGGTATTTTACTCCAATTTAAAGATTTATACTGTGCAGCACTCAGAAACCCTCAAGATCTTAAATTATATTGATTCTCTCCATAATTTTACCTGCATAATTATAATGTTACTTTCAGATTTAAATAATTTATCTGGAATTAATAAAAGATCAGGTTCTAATATGCAGTCAATCAATTTCACATTGATAATTACCAACTTTGGTGCTTCCCACAAGTTTATCTATTTTTAAGGTTAGGTTGATGCATTTTGTAATAATACCAGTGGCTTGGCCTGGTGGAAAATACTAAGCGACCCCTATAGTCCTGCCAGATAGACGGTTAGTAGCATTCTTAGAGAAAGTAAACAGACGGTGTTGTCATTTCAGTACCAGCTTGAGATACTAGGGGAAAAGAAGGAAAATACCAAAAGTGGTAACATCTGTGGCCAGCCCACAAATCAATGTTTGCACACCCAAAAGGTTGGAACAGCTCATCTGGTGAGAAACCTGCAAATAGATTCAATAATGATTTCAAGCGGCACAGCGCCAATAAGTTTCTGAAAAATTGAGCTGTTTAAAGAAATGAATGATGTGATTTTATGACACATGATTCTTGTATTGTATCCGAAAAGTGCTGAAATGTGTGCTTAGATCTTGAAGAAGATAAAAACTACAAACAGCCCAAAGATCACCCAGCTGTTGTCTTTTTATATTCCCTCTCCCAAAAAGAGCGATATTGTTTTCTGTCTCAAAAACAAGGGTAATGATGACGACGATGCACAACCTTTAATTAGTGGTACAAGAAAAAACGGGTTTTTAATGAGCTAAATCACACTACAAGTATAAAAACAGATTATTTGCTTGGATTTCTGCACTAATTAATAATAATAATAATAATAATAATAATAATCTTGTGCAACCAAGAATCTGGAATTTTCTTAGAGACTAAAAGAACACACCATTGTGAAGTGTAAGAATTTTTCCATATATTTTTGTATAAACTGTTTTTAAAATATTTTATACGGTTAACTACTAAGCAGTAAATAGATGGGGGAACAGCAATAACCTGTTGTTGTATTAAGGAAGCTCTAGCATGTCAGAGACCCAAGTTATCAGTATTTATTTATTTTCTCTTATTGCTGTGGAACAATTTAAAGATCACAGCTAAACTGGCTGGGTTTTTTTTTTTTTTTTTCTATCTGCTTCATGTATGCAGGCAGTACTAGATAAACAAACGTTCTAACCATCCATGGAACGCAGAAATTTTTAGTAATTATTTTAGATCAATCACCTAATGAGTATGCAGACTGTTGCTTTTTGGTGTAAAACGGATTATTTGTTTGTTTACATTTTCTTATTCACATTTATTTATTAAGCAGAGTCAAGTGTCCTAGAGTCAAGTGAAATCAAAATTGCATTTCTTATACATTCAGACAACAAGATATTAGATTAAAACTTTGCCAGTCTGGAGAAAAGTGACTGAGCACTCGGCATATTTCCTTTAATGTTATAACCGGTTTTCATGTTTACAACTATGGAAAGATGGGTATTGTTTTAACAATTTAGGAGATGTAGCTGTTATTTGGACTCTGGCCTTGTTTCTCCTTAGAAACTCAGCAGTGTGTGTGTGTGTGTGGGGTGTACCAGTCTGTGTTACAATGACACGGCTATTCTAAAACACCATTCAAAGCAGGCCCCCCACCTGTTCCCACCTTTGCTGTTTAGAAAATTCATAATATAAACTGCAAGCTCCTTTGGAAAGAGAACCTTTCTGATGACATCTTTATTGCATAATTGATGTCATGAAGTTTTAACCTGCTACCTGCAGGCTAATGACTTCAGTCAGCCTAGCAAGATAGAGTATCAATCAATCAATCAATCAGCCACTTTAAAAGGTGTGTGTGTCTGTGTTTTTTTTTGCAGGTAGTTTCAGGGGCCTCTTTGGTGTCATTTACTTAGTGGAGCTCAGTTTTTAAATTTAACTGTCAAACTTTATTACAGTTTAAGATTAAATGACAAACCAGTTTGCTGGCGGTGGTTCTTCAGATGAATGGGGGAACCACTAAAGATGTGCCTTAGCGATTATGAAGTATAAAAACGAGGGAGCAATACCGTTTGTTGAAAAAAACAACAACAACAATACATCTGTGGAAAAGAATATGCGTAACCGTACTGTTTACACGGACACACAGCCTGCTGCTAAAAGTGATTGGGTTCAGTCGGGGCAGGGGAGATAGTCGGGTTGTTTAGCACGGTGGAGGAGCAGCACCACCTGGCAGTTTGACTCGGTGTCTATGGTGAGAGAACTCCTGCTAGCAACCTTTTCCTTTTTGAGCGTTAATTAAGAATATACTAATTGGAAACTCCAGAACTTTGTATAAGATTTCATTTTTCTTTCTGTTTGTTTTTTTTTTTTTTTTAACAAAGCTCTGACAGTTGGACAAGTTCTAGTCAAACCAAGCAAGTGTAAATGAGGGGTGGGGGTGTGTGAGACAGGCAGGAAAAGTTGCTAACCGTAACGTTTTGGATGCTGCTCACCTGTGGTATCGTTATTGGAAATTAAATTGAAACATTAGAGTCAAACTGGTATATTTTAATGTACTGGTTGCTATTCAAAATAAGAAAATATTGATTTGGAAGATTATTGAATGTGTGCAAACATTTATCCTCTCTCTCTTACCTGGTGGATACATTGATTTACTAACAATCTACTCTCTCCTTCCCTCACATCCAGGGAGCAACCTAACCCCCCTCTACTAGTGTGCACAGAATATTTTAAGTAATTTGTTTTTAATAAGCAAAACAAAAAGCATGACTTATAATTGATGATTAACTATAGAATTGTATGGGAATTTCTCTCCAAAAGAGAGAGTAAATAGCATGAGTTGATGGAAAGTAAAAATAAATTCTGGAAAGTGATTAGAGAAACCACTTCATTTCAACGAATCCAAACTGCGGTGCCTGTTGACGGTCGTACATCATCACGACATTATTGGACCAGAAGTGATGAAGTAGATCTAAAGGTGTAGTTTTTGTATTTAAAACAAACAAAAATAATTATAATTTTAAAAATGTTACTACTTATTTTATGCATCGTTATTAATCATTGCACATTTTATACTAAAAACGTCATTTTATTTTTAGTTAGTTGAAGCACGAATTACAACATTTTACTTATTTTGTAATAACATAAATACTGTAACCAGCAATCGACTTTTCGAAGTGTGATGATGATGAGAGAACAAGGAATAGAGTACTTGATGAAACACTTTGAAATCAAGTGGTGGGCCAGGTAGGCATTAGTGAGAGCGGTGAAGCAGACGACGACGAAGTACGTATTGTTTGTAGTTTGACAGAATCTACTAAATTCTTCCCTTGACAAACTGACATTTAGTTTCAATTTTAAAACCATGTTACTGATTTAATTAACGAGGATTATAATGAAATACATTCATTATTGCTTGGTTGATCATATTTCTTTTTCTTTTTAAATGTATAATGGAATACCGGGGCACTGTGGTTGCCTGAGTCACCTCCTCCTCAGCTTAGCACAGTTTCTTCACCAGCTGGCCACATGTCATTCCTCCCACATCTCAAAACAAAGAGGGATTTCTGGTAGGCAGGTTCCTAGGAAAGGAACACTTTACACCCCTTCCCCAGATAGGGGTAGTTCATTAACTTAATTATCTATAATTTTTGCTGGGGAACTTTAGTTATTTACAGCAGTATTTCTTTAACAATAGCTGTGACAAATGTTTACGATGTTATTGTTAACCCTAAAAAATGTTAACATTTAAAGTTGCCTTGGTGGTCCACCCATTCTCATTAGGTAGCCAGTTGTTTTGATATTTTAAACAGGTATTCCATCATTGCCCTGTTGGCTTACACAGATATAAACAGCAGTTAATAATTAAGAAAATTTTAACTGATAATTTTTTTTTTTTTTAAAAAGGATAAGAGAATTGATTCAAAATAATTGGTAAAGATATTTTTTAAAACTTACAATAAACTACAAATTAAGTAATTCACTTTTGTAAAGAGGAAAAAAAAATTTCCCAAAACAAACACATTAAATTTTCATTATTAAAAAAAAAATAAAATATGGAATGAGTTATTATACATGAGGATTACATTTTTGCTTTTCACTTTTAAAAACGTGCCATTTCTAGTATATCAACAGGAAATAGCCTTTCTGCAAAATGAGTAAATACTTTTGTTATGTATGTGTAGTTTTAACTACACTACTGTACTGACTGACCAGACTTATTGACTGACTGACACTCAATTTTCTTTAATTTAATTTTTTGCTAAATTGCATTTGAGTTTAGTTGCATAGATTAGTAAACTTGTAAAAGTTAGGGTTAAATAATTTATGTGAACAAACTACATAATTCTGTGCGTATAATCCGCATGTGCAATACGCCTTTTCGTTTTTGAAAGAAATTAACTCTCGCTTGTGGCCGTGTAAGGCCTTAATTAAACTGTTTGGTATAAAAACATTTACCTGTAATTATTCCTTTAGGTTTTTCAGAATTAAAAAGGGCAATTGGCTTTAAACAAGTAAGGACATTCAACAAATCTGCCACTTCCGGCTATGGCAGTTATTTTGTGTTCTTAAACATGCCTGGTGTATTTGTATGAAAAAGTTCTGCAGTTTTCATTAGGGGGCTTTCAAACAAAACTTTAGACTAGAATTCCCCTTCCACCCCCAGGAAGTGAGAGAAGAAATGCTACACATTGTTGATTTGATAAATAACAGTTGGTGACCAGGCTGTGCGCAAACAGTCAGCAAAGATGCTCAGTTTCTAGTCTTGGAGCCACTAAAGAGAAATAAATATTGAAATCTCTTCTTCCTAAATTGTAAACGCTAAACAAGAGATTTAAATTTTGCTGTCACAAGCATTTCTATAGTTAAGTTTAATCTGTAGCTTTATTTTATGATTACCTTCAAAAACAGTAAATGAAAGCAGAGTCCCTTTCAAACAGCGTAGTTCCATGGCACAACTCGAGTTCTAACTGTTTTCTGCACCCTGGAACGATCTAAGGGAGATAAAAAAAAATCAATCAATTAAATAAAAAAGGGTGAATGTTTGTAAAAGCAAAAATAATTGCAATTTAATTTATTTCCCGACATTAGGTTGAAAATTTTCGATTTTTATTTAAAAAATGAACTGATAATGAAAATCCACTAGCTAAAAAGCAAATAAATGTTGATTAAAATTTTTTTTAAAAAAATAGTTATCAAGCACACATTTAACTGTGGAACCAGATAGAATTGCTGTTATTGGAAAGCTTTACATATTAAATTCTAAAATGTATTTTTAATTTAATTTGTCATTGCTAAAATTCATTTTTGTTTCTTAAGCAAGATATCTACACAAGGGATTTGAAAATTTTAGTGCCCAACCTGCTTTTTTTTTTTAAAAAAAAAAAAGACGACAATTATTGTAGGTACTAAGTTGCTTTGAATTATTCTTTCAAAGATATCATAGAAGAATGTTGTACTGTAGCTATGTTTTGTTGCAATTTTTTGCAAATGTAATACGGTGCGCAAGGGTCTCAATATTTGGCAAAAGTACCTCATTCCTTGCTGAAGAACGCACATGATGAGCTGGAAACATGGCACTTTTACAAAACTCAACATTTAATGTTACTTTAATGACTTAAATTTTATGCTCTACTTGGTGCTACTGATGTTCAAATGAAACTGGGGAGCTGGATGCCATTACAGTGATGCTATTTCAGCTGGGGTTTTTTTGAACACCCCCAGTATATGATGATAAGTATCACCCTTGTTTCAGTGTATGTAGAGTCTTTAGGTGATCAAATGGCTGGCTGGTCATTCGTTGTAGTTTTCAGTGGACTTGAAACTGGAAATAAAAGCACCTCTGTAGTAATGGTGGTGTTAAAGAGGCAAAACGTCGTGGAGATGAATTCAGTTATTCTGCCCAACAACAAAAATTATATTACAATTATTAGATGAGGCAATAATTTTCACACTTTTATTTACTTTGACCCATGTTGTTGTTACAGCAGCCCAGCAGCATCCCAAATGCTTAGCACTTTATTTATAGTTTAAGGCAAAATAAATCACTTGTCAGATTCTTAGGGGATGAGCTACTAACTTTTAGCATACTTTATCAGCAAGATCAGATGAAGCAATATATATATATACAGGGTGTCCGTAAAGTTACTATACAGTCTTACAAGTTACTATACAGTTTAGAATTTGTTTGCCTTGATTGTTACAGTCTTTTCGGATGTAACACATGTATTTTCTGAGATTTTGATAAACATAAAGGTGTTATTTCTTTTGTTACAAATAAATATTTTAATACAATATCTTACTGTACTGCATGGTGTCTGTATAGTAACTTGTAAGACTGTATAGTAACTTTACGGACACCCTGTATATAATTTTTTATCTGCATTTTAGTTGATTTTTATAATTGTATAAAAAGTTGTTTGTTTTTGCAAAAAAATGGATGGTTGTATCTTTGAGATGTAACTGTTTTCAAGCAGTTACATATATTATTTCACTCAGTTGCAGGAACAATTTAGTAATATATTTTAAAGCCTTATTAAGTTTTGTTATTGCAATTTCAGAAGTACATATTACTGATAATGAAGGGTTTTGTAAGAAAAAATACACCAAAAAAAAAAGATTTTGTGTAAGTCTCAAATAAAAGAAAGTGAAGTTGGGCCAGTGTGGCAAGCTCTCTTGTGGGGTAAGTGTTTGTTCTCTTGGGCAGGAGTTTCTCTTTCAATCTCAAGGGTTTCCTAGACAGTTTTCCTATTCTGGATGCTACTGCCTGCAGATTCTTCTAGTGGTTTATTGTTGCATTCCATACCACATTTACATCTCTCATCATTTTCTATCCATTATGGCTTTGACCATGTTAATCTTGTGCTTCTATGGTGAAATAGCAACAGGTTCCTCTGTTAAATTGATCGGTTCTTCTTTTTAACAGTTGTTTCTTTGTTTTTAATTTTTCCTTTTAAATACAGAATCTGCTAAGTCATTTCTGTGGTGGAAAGACAAAGATTGTTGCTAATAAGTTCTGCCTACAATTGGTAATCAGTAGCTGTAAAAGTTAAAAGTTTTGAGAGAGAGAAATTTAATAAACAAATCACTGCTCAGATGATGCAAGAGATACAGAGCACACACATTAATGTTGATTATCTCCTCAGGCTGAGAGAAGATTTTGTTTTAAAGACAAAAGAACTACCAATATAATTCTTATGAAAGCCACCATGCATAACATAGCTGTTAAATTGATTTATTTTAACTGATGACTTTCGATATAAAAGCTGGAAAACCAAGAATTTTCTTCCCGTGGATTTTGCTTAGCATCTTGATACCTGCTTGTTAACTGTTACTAGTAGAGTACTTATTTTCAAGTATGGATTAGTATTGTAAAACTGTGCAATTCAGCTGATGGCCATTGATAATGTACATCTCTTGAAACTGAAAAAGAACTCTATTTAGTCCAAAGGTAATGAAAAGAATGATAACATTATTTACTTCTTATTAGTAAAGTAGGCATTAAATTTAAATATAAAATAGCATTTATTAATAGGGGCAAAAACAAGAACGAAGCTGTGTTTATCTTTATTATCATTAGTAATGCATGTCTTCAAATTATTGCACAGAGAGATGATGGAGAAGCTATTGCGGCTTTCATACATTGATTTCCAATGATGATTGGCTACAACATTTCTCTCTGACAGATAGCCACTCAGTAGTGCACAATGTTTGTGCCAGATATCATTTACATGCACCTGAGTAAACATGTTTATAGATGCTGCTATAATGACAGTAGCTTTGTGGTTTGAAGTTGATTCAAAATGTTTGTTTTCTCTCTCATGCACCCTATAAGATTAAAATCCGATGTAATAAAATGTCTGCCATTGACATGATTCTGATTAGCTATTGGTGTAATCTTCATATAACTGTTTTAGTACATAAATTTTGGATGTAAATTTTTTGTTGTTTGTGCAAATGTCTACTTATGCCCAGAAAAATTAAAGAAGCGTGTGAAATGTCTCCCAGAAGAAAGATAATTCAGACCTTCAAGAGGGGGAGGGGTGAATATTGACATAACTTTATTCTGGTTTAAGTACAGCAGAGAAGGGTTAGTCATGAAGAGGAAGTTGCTTTCTTCTGATGTCAGGCTATTACTATTTTAGCTATCTCTCCGCTCTGGTGACTAGCACGTGTCTCCAGTGTTTTTTTTGTGTGATTCTCAGAACCGACAAAGCCATAGCAGACGCTTGTAAACCGGTCTGCTGGTGACGTCAGTGACCATACCTCATCTTAACAATGTCAGGGTAGGTGCTTATCTGGGAACTGGTGCTGATGTTCTTTTAATACTAACCACAAGGTTGGATAATTATATAATTGTGCAGGATGTAGATCTTGTAAAACCTGCTTCAGAGTGCAGTTTCAGCTTAGCTGGGTCCCTTAAAAGGACTACTACACACAACTCTTGTACAAAAGTTTGTTTTTTGTTTTGTTTTTTGTTTTTTTACATCTTATTGTCATGAAGCACCACCAGTGCTGCTGATGGCTATACTGACAACCACGGGAGAGAGGGGACAACGGTGCAGAAAGCATGTGCAATTTTAGACTCAAACACTTTTCCCCATCAGACTCAGCAACATATAATGATGGCACTACTTGTCTGGTCTTTACACGTGTTCTTCATGTTTTAAATATTTTTTTGGCATGAATACTTTTAAAAATCTCTTAAACTCCTGACCCATCTTCTAAGGAGTAGCCCTCTAATACTAAATAAACCAGCCTTTATTTTCCCATTTACCTTGAAGAGCAGAGCATCTGTGGATAGCAGTTGTTCAGGGGCCAGTAAGAGAAGCTGAGCCTGTGTCTTTGTCCAGGTCATTTGTATTGACCGGAGGATGCTGCAGTGCCATAAGTTAAAGTTTTCTGTTACCTTCATTCGGCTGGCCTAACACTTCACAGGGTGGTCACTGGATCCTAAGTTTGTTTCACAGTAAGCTACAGCACAGTGAAATTGTCAAATCATTTTAGAAGAAAAGACATCTTGACTTTGACTGTAATTTCTTTGTGCTTAAGAGACCAATTTCTGTTTACTCATGGCAGAAAATATTTGTTTTATATAACTTTAAAATACTTATCAAATGTGTGGGTGTCACCACTCCTGTCTAGAAGACCACAGAACAACTTTTGAGAGGTCATATTTTGGCATTGTTTTGGTTTTGCTTCATGATCATTGTATGGATTTTGAAGGCACTATTTTGTTTACTCCAAAGAAATGCACAATCAAGATTGCTTAAATGTTGGTATGAGACTGTTTCAACTAATTATTCCTTGTCTGCATTTGCTAATTTGTGATCAGTAATTGTAGTGATGGAAACCAAAATCAGGAATAGTAGTGGTATATGTCTAAGCTCTGCAGACTTGATTGTTCCTTTGGCAATTTAAATCGAGTAGTTTTATACAATTTCCTGACATGCATGTAAAAAAAGTGGGAGAGAATCTACTAAAGTTATATATAGTTATTACTTTATTGGAAATAAGAGTTTTTCATAATCTTAAAATAATTGTTATGCTACAGTTGTTTAATTTCATTTAATTCTGACATTTGGAGGGCCCTCTGGCAGATTTTATAGTATAATCCAGACTGGCCAAGGTAGTGCTGTACCCTGCATTTGTCATTCATTTCCCGGTCACCATATTTCAACATGAGAATAGCTTTAAAGTTTGGAGATTGATTACTTGTTAATGTGGAAATAATTTTCTGAACCAAAACTAACTAATGGCCAGATGTAAGTGCTTCGGTTTAAATTGAATTGCAGGAACTAACCATATAGTTTGTTCATTTTCTTCTCAAACTTGTGCATAAAGTAGCTAGCTTCTTTAGGGACCAAGTAACCAAGTAAACCTTTTCAGTAAAATGGCTTAATAATTCACTAATGCTCCATTCTGTCATTTTAATATTTATCTACTTTCTTAATGCGTTGCTTGTCAAGACAGCATTAAAATGTCACTAAAGTATGGTGACAAAGCGAAAACAAGTTAGGCCTGTCTTCAGTGTAAGAAAACAACGTATATTTGAAATTGAGAGAGTTGTCTATGTTTGTGTATACAAAATATCTCAGCATCATTACCAAATTTAATTTAAATTATAAGAAGTTTTATGCCAGGAATTTACAACACTCAACCATTATTAGCCTTGGCTAAGGCAGCTTTTGAATTTTCATTTTAAAAAAAGTCTTTAGTTACACTTGTTGTTACATTGTGTTTTTATATACTTCAGCTTTTATATTGTTTGTTTATTTTAGTAATAGCCAAAGTTGGCTTGTTGCAAAACGTTCCTTATTGGATTTTAAATTTGTAAACTTGGCAGCTGGATGTGTGTGCAGATGTCAAACTCTTAGTTGTCTCCCTTCAGCTGACTACTTTAGATAAAGTAGTTGCTGGAAGCTGACTTTGCATGTCACCTGTCATATTCTCAATTTGTTAACACCCATAAAATTGGCACTAAAGGGACCTGACGAATTTTTTTACACACACCTTTTAAAATGATGAAAACATTTAATGTAGAAAGTTCTGTGATCTAGTCAGTATCAGTTAACACTTTTAAATGTCCCTCTTTTTCTTTTATTCATGGAGCATTCATAACTAGCAGTCCAACCTGTTAACAAGGCATCAGTATCAGTTAACACTTTTAAATGTTCCCTTTTTTTAATTCACGGGACATTCATAACTAGCAGTCCAACCTGTTAATGGGGAGTCAGTATGACAGCATTGTGGGGATTTCAGTATATTGAGCAAAAAAATAAAAAGTCACAATTAATCTTTTTATATATATATATCATATCAATATATATATATATATATTAATGTAAGGAGACTCCAGTTGTCATAAAGCCTATTTAAGAAAATAAAACATATTACAGTAGACCTTCCCTTCATTCTTCTGACACTTCGGGTTACCCAGCTATCTTCCGTTAGTCATGCGTGCACAAGAATGCTGCAATGTATATTTCACCCACGAAAAGCACCATTTAATTTTATCGACAGAAATGAGGTGCATCCAGGGCCTGTTTAAGCTTCTTACGGGGCTTTTTTTTTTTCCAGTGAGGAGTCCGTGAGTGGCAGAAAAAAGGGGAAATGCTGACTATATCCTTCAGAGACCCCAAAGCGATTGCATAATTTGACTCTATTCTAAGTGTATTTTGAACTTTACTCTATCATGTTTATAGAGAGGGGTTGCTGTTCATAATCTGTGAGTAGGGAACACTTATAACTGACCACCATCACAATCAACATTTCACTTGTCTTTCATGGGGTCATTTGGCACTGTTCAAGACAAGTCAGATATGTTACTGCGTTTTACATTGCATTCTGGACACTAATCAAGATGAGTGGTCTCCGTTGTAATAACCTGATAGTTTTGATAAGTTAGCTGTTTACGAGGTCTGTTGAAAAGGTATCCGACCTTAGGCTGGAAAAAAAAATTATGCACTTGGTGGGGTTCAGTTGCTAATCCCCTTCGAAGTAGGCCCCTTGTGCCTCCACACACTTAGCCCAGTGATCCTTCCACTGTTCGAAGCACGTCTGGAATGGCTCTCAGCTCCGCCGTCGCATTCCGCATGATGTTCTCTCGGCTCTCAAAGCAGGAGCCTTTCAGTGGCATCTTCATTTTTGGGAACAGAAGTCAGAAGGAGCCATGTCTGGAGAGTATGGAGCCTGGCGAATGAGTGAAATGCCTTTCTTTGCCAAGAAACCTTGGATCAGCTGCGATGAATGAGCCGGGGCGTTGTCATGATGCAGCTGCCAGTTTTGCGAGGTCCACAGATCAGGTCTCTTGCGCCGAACTACATCACGAAGACGTCGGAGGACTTCCTGATAGTACTCCTTTGTAACTGTTTGTCTTTCTGGTGCATATTCGTGATGCACAACGCATCGGTAGTCAAAGAAAACTGTGAGCATCGCCTTGGTGAAGTTGGGTGTTTCCACTGTGATGACTGAGCTTTGGTTTCCGGGTTGTACCTGTACACCCACGTCTCATCTCCAGTTATCACAGTATTCTGTAACTCAGGATCCTTGTTGGCAGTATCCAGCAGGTCCTGCGCAACCTCAAGACAAAGTTGTTGTTCCTGAGAAAGCAGCTTGGGCATAAATTTCGCTGCCACTCTGCACAAGCCCAAATCCTCCTTTAAAATTGCATGTGCAGAATCTTTACTGATCCCAACCTCATCACCAATTTCACGCACCGTCAAACAATGATCTTCCATTAACAAGGTCCACACTTTCTCAATAACAACTGCATTGCAGCTTGTTGACGGCCCCCCAGAACACTGGTCACTCTCCACCGATGTTACAGCCATCTTTGAACCATTCTTTTATTTGGGTAACACCCATGGCATTGTCACCAAAAGCCTGTTGAATTTTGTGAATTGTTTCCACTTGGGTATCTCCAAGCTTTTGGCAAAACTTGATGCAAGATCGTTGCTCCACACGTTCCGTCATCACAGGCGAAATGCAAATGCGACGAGTAAGTAGTACAGCACCTCACATGCTGGCTGCCTGACAGCAACTGATGCATCCAGCAAGCCCACCAAAAGCCACGCATGTACATGAAGGCATGTGGCTCCACTATGCACACTTTTGCCTCCCTAACATCATTATTTCCCACTGGAAAAAATAAAGTCGGATACTTTTTTGACAGACCTCGTATTATGGAAGAACAATGATAAGGATAAATCATCATTATTTTTGCATTTGTTGGATACCGCTTAAATTTTTACATTAATAATAATGTATTTATAGTTTGAAAGTTCTATGCATAAATGTTCACACACATTATAATTAGTCTTTGATATAATATTTGTTAGTTTTTACTAACTACAGCTATATTAAAAGTACATAGACCTACTTAACGGCTAAAGTTAAACACTTATGAATACAATAGAAAATACTAATCATAAATTTTAAAAAAAATCTTAGATGGTTGTGGTGGGCGCCGTCTGGGAGGAGATGGCTCGGTGCGGAGCAGTGGGCATATAGTTGTGCTGTTAATTCATGATGAGTAGGAAATCATCTGACACAGATCCACTTGGTTTTAGTGAGGTGAAGAACTGCAAAAAGGAAATTCAGCCTAACACTGAACCTAAGGTTTTGAGGGCATTAAATAGAGCCCCCCCCCCTGGAACTTGCTAGAAGCTTCTTTCTTTTTCTTTTGTTTTTATTCTTTTATTGAAAAATACACACTGATTTGATTTTTATTTTTTTCTTAAAGCAAATAATAATAATAATAGTTATTGGACTCTGAATGGGGTGGATCTAGAAATTTGGATTATAGTAAAATGCATGTAGTGGATGCTCAAAAATTGTGACAGTGGCGAGCAGCTTTGAGCAACTGTTCTTTGCTGACCTGGGTAAAGCTTTTTTCCTGAACCCACAAATGCATGCCATAGATTTCTCTCTCTCACCCTTTCTTGCAAGCTAAATAATCTGCATTATTCTGAAGGTGCTGAATTCAAGGTCAGACACCTGGACTGCTGCTGTTTTATTCACAAATCTTGGTGCAGGTTTATATTTTTTAAAATGTGATGAGTTTAACGAACCCATCCTTTGTTCTGAAAGTTTATCTGCATTATACAGGTTCCAATATTTTTTATTATTTTTTCTAACTGTTAATTTTTGTGATTGTTTGCAGAAACTGAAAGAGGCTGCTGGGACAAAGAGAAGGATAAATACAAAGACAATGGCTTGACCTATGAATGTCGGACACTTCTCTTCAAAGCTCTGCACAACCTCATTGAAAGGTAAATCTCTGCTGCTCTTATTGCTGACTGTTGAGGCCATGAAGGTGTTTTATCGGTGACTGGTAGAACTTTTGAATTTTATTTTGTGCGCGCTTTTTGTAAGTAAACCCCTGGTTCATATTTTTCCATCATAACATCCGCAAAGTTTATACAAGAATTTAACTACAAAGGAACTGATTAGTTGACATTTATGAGATCCCCTACTCTGAACCAGCCAGTCAGACCAACCCAGCAACAAACATAAATTATGCATTCAAATCCTACATTGCTTGAAAAATTTAATTTATTTTCTGTTCTTTAAAACTGTAATATAGTTTCTTTTACTTTAACATTTAAAATAATTTTATTTATTTTTATTTTTTTGTTCTTGATCATTATTGTCACTTTCTGTTACACAAGTTTTCAACTGTAGTGTTTTCATCAGCCAGGGCCCCAAAAACTTCTAGTCACCAGCTGAAATAGTCACAGATGGAGGATCAAGTGTTTTTTTTTTTTGTTTTTTTGTCCATTCTGGGTAGCCAAAAGCCTGGTTGATTAACCAAATATCCAGCAGTTGCTTTCTGTTGCTCACGCTTAAGTTCATTATTGCATATATTTTGTGTAACTGGAGCAGAACTCATCTTCGGAAAATGATTGCAGCCCTCTGGCTACTACTACTAAGGAATTTCAAAAAGCATGCTAATACAGATCAAGTCTGTGCAGGTGACTTTTAACTGTCCATATCAAAAGTTAGACTAGGCCCCACGGGTCTTTATGCTGTGAGGGTCTCTTCCTCCTCCTGATACTGCACTTTTCACTTCCTTTGTTTCACCCCTGTTTGCATCTTCTTTTTTTTCTTTTTGCCGTAGCATGTGCGAGCCACTTCCACTGTTCTTTAAAACCAGATGCGACTTCATTCATAAGATCTTGGTTTTCTTGCTGTTTAAGAGTGTAAATCAAGAGTGTTGCTTTATTGAATCTTTTAGTTCTTAATTTGCAAGATGATGATCCATACAGATCAACTCTGTGTTTGTGCAGGTTGTAGTAGGACCTTCATATTAGCCTGGTTGTGGTTTTCACCTCTGGTGTCATTGAAAGTTATCAGAAAAGACAGTCACCAGCCAGATTTTTTAGGTTGCCAGCTGTCTAAACAAACTATAAATAAGACAATGGCATTGCCTACTGTACTCTATTAACTTAAAATTAATCTTCACAGTTTTCTTTTCAACATGCACAGCCATGACTGTCTGGCTAACCAGTGTATGCTCTTCATGTGTTCACCCATGGTTAAGCTTAAAATCTCAATGAATGTGAACAAGTCAAGTTTTAACTCCATTATCTGGGAAAACAAGAATGTTGTCACTGTCATACTGAGTTTATCATATATAAAAGAAACCCAATGATATATCAGTAATCCATCTTTTGGTGAAGTTAATGGATCATTATAAGAGATAGTCACAGATTTGTGACTCAAAGGCAGAGTACTACATGCTGGAGGGGTTTCTCTGAGGAACCATATAATTCTTTTTCTTACTGATCATGGTTTTATTGCCATCTCTTGCTTGCTTGCTCAAGAAAAACTTTGTTTGGTAGTGTGAGCTATCACAGCTGCTAATGTATCACCAAATTATAAAAAAAAAGACTTAACAGCAACTCCCAATACTAGTGGCGTGTCTGTTATCAAATCCTGTTAATATTTCCTACAGGTCACATGATGCCGTTTAAATTCGTGAGTAGTGTTTCCTTTGCTGCTTAGAATTGTCTTTTTCACAGGAAGTTTTCAAATGAAAATCTGATGGACCCATTCATTACTTCACTACTTCTGCACCATTCATATACCGAAGATTGTAGAAGGTGCCAGTTATTTAATCTTTCTTCCCGAGTTCTCTTCTGAAAAGTCTGGTCTCTCTTTAATTATGTTGTTGTTCAATTATCATCTAAAAATTAAACTCTTCTCAGTATATAGAGTTGGTGAGGAAGTCACAAACTTTATATAAAAAGGTGGCAGGAACTTTAAAATTAAAACATGAAATGTAGACAACGGATTTCACCAATTAGATGTATGACTTAAGTATGAATTGTCCATAATTATAATAGATGAGTATAATAATAATAATTAAAAAAAACCTGTGGTTGCCTTGAATTGAATATATTAAAATCTTTTTAACTTATTTTGATCTAAATCTTTATTTTTTTTTAATTTGTGTGCAGATACATTTGTAAAAGAAAAACAATGATTCAGCTTTGTTTATACCTATCTCAGAGAGATAGGTGATGATTCTGAGCCTGGGTTTTGTGTAAATGGGAGCAGCAGCAGAATTAACCTCAATGTTTTTTTAGAAGTGAAGAGTATATAAATGACTAAAAACAAAGAATGTTTAGCTGTTAGGATAATGCTATCAGATTTGCACAACTTTATATACATATTAAGTGTTTTTTTAAAAACCAAAACTTATGTAGAGATGGCATGTGCATCTATTTTGCTATTTATTGTTGTGTGCTCTTCTCTACATTGATTTAACATTTTTTTTAACTGAAAGATTTTTGGTTGCACTTTAAACAAAGATGCAGTTCTTGACAGAACCTGTTGTGGTGATGCAATAAACAACCTGGGAGAACTCTGTACTATGACTGATCACTCACTGGTCAACTGGTTGTGGTATTTTTTGAGAATCAGCCAGTTATTTATCAGAGGAAAGTGTGAAAGACAGCATTGATTGCCATTTAATTACAGGTTGTGATAGGACTAAAATAAATTCAAGATTTTTAAAAAATTCCTTTTTAGTCTCACTCTGCCTGTTCATTAATCATTCTTTAAGAAATTTTTAGGAAAAGAGCATCTTTTTATTTTGTGTCTTATAAGTTCATGATCTAACAGTAGCCAACAGCATGATTCTTACCATTGGCCTGGCTATGTACTGAGATGGATAACAGGATGCCACTAGTACTTACCTTTGGGGTGATGTTACATGTTGAAGTTGGCCTCCGCTATGTACTGAGATGGATAACGGGATGCCACTAGTACTTACCTTTGGGGTGATGTTACATGTTGAAGTTGGCCTCCGCTATGTACTGAGATGGATAACGAGATGCCGCTAGTACTTACCTTTGGGGTGATGTTACATGTTGAAGTTGGCCTCCGCTATGTACTGAGATGGATAATGGGATGCCGCTAGTACTTACCTTTGGGGTGATGTTACATGTTGAAGTTGGCCTCCGCTATGTACTGAGATGGATAACGGGATGCCGCTAGTACTTACCTTTGGGGTGATGTACATGTTGAAGTTGGCCTCCGCTATGTACTGAGATGGATAATGGGATGCTGCTAGTACTTACCTTTGGGGTGATGTTACATGTTGAAGTTGGCCTCGGCTATGTACTGAGATGGATAACGGGATGCCGCTAGTACTTATCTTTGGGCTGGTATTAAATAGGCCACTGTCATTGGTTACTGGCAAGTTTTGTTAAAAGATCCAACTTATAACAGTGTTCAAGCTGATCTGTTGGTTCTGGGAGATGAACCTTGGCTATGTACGACCTTGCCCCTTATGTTATCCGAATGAACAAGTGGATTTTAATTGCTAACATAGCTGATATTTTCATCAGCTTTCTACTACCAGTCTGTACAAGGGAGACTGTTTTGGTGAGGGAGCATAGTGCTACATTTATTTCCTAGAGAGTATTGTCCTGCACCACAAGGACCTGATATTGCTGACTTTGGTAGGGAAATGTCTACCAGGATTCTTCATTTTTAGATGTGGGAAGAAATCCATACAGCAAGATGGTAAAGTAAAGCAAAAAGAAACAATGTCAGGGTAGTACATCAACCAAACCAACCCTGATCAGAATTTAAACTCCAGCTGCTGGCTGCCCAAATATTCTATTTTCAGAGTTGGCCAGATTCTGTTGTACTTTATTAGTTCTGTATATGTCAAAGAGAGGTTTGTTTGTTAGTAATCCTAATGATCTGCACAGAAAACAAATTACTTGAGCATTGTGAAAATCAGACAGTATAATAACTGCGGTAGAACTTTGTTGTGTTTTCTTAAGCTATAAAGAAATCCAGTACCCCTAACCCTGAGTTGTTCAGTGTCTCAACTGGTGGTGGGTGCCAGCCAGTTTTGTCTTTGTTTTTCTTAGCTAACTTTCTGTACTTTGGTTTTGGGAATGGTGATTAACTAAGGACTTAGAAATAAACTTATACCAATAAACCTGGGTGAGGTACACTGGCTTTAGAATTACTGGTCCACCACACAATATCTCTTAGTGTCTACTTTTTATCATTTTATTGGTAATTAAAATGCATCATCCTATCAACGACAGTAAATATTAAACTTTCTGTGTATCTTGTTTGCTTGCTTAATTGTCCCACAATGTACCAGTACATAGTCTGCTAATCTGTATCTGTAGATCTCTTGGTAACTTTAAAATTTCTTCAAATCGGAGTGTGTTGTTAAATTTTATAATTTTTAAATTTTTCAGCTAACATATGCTTTCATGCTTGAGGTATCAATACTAGTTTGACCAGGATAATTTAGCTGGTGGCAATTTTGTCAACCTTTTCATTGCCTGGTAGGCCAAATGTACCCTGGTACCCACCGTGCAATATAAATGTGTAAACCCTTTCAAATATATCTGCACAGTATGTATTTCTTGCTTCTTTTGTAACTCCAGACCAGTTTTTATTGCATTCTTCAGAGATAGGACAGATTTATGTCAGTGAGGATATTTACACGTATCCCAAGTGAAAGCAAGTATTATTCTAATAGAAGTCTTAAAAATGTGGCTCTCGGCACAGTAACTGCTATCTCTACCTCATCTTCCTTTTCATTCCAGCATTATTATTATGTAAACTTCTGCACCGCCTGATCTAAAACAGACTACTTCTGCTCCATATGTATCTGCACTGAGTCCTAAATAATGTAGTTAACGTTTCATTCACTAGGTTAAATGTGTACGTAGTGCTGATTGTTATGCATTTGCCAGTATTACTTTCTTATGATTTTCCATCAGCCCATTATCTCAAACTTTTCACTTAGCTGTTTGTAATTTTGTCATAATATTGTCTTATGTTGAGAGAGTATATTTTGTTCCATAAATTATGAGGTGATCCACATGTTGATGCTTTTCAGGTATAAAAACAAACTATTAATTGTGACACTGTTATCATTTTAACCCTTTTTTTTACATAAGTATGGCGCCTTCAGCTGTTTCTAGGAATGGTAAAGTTAGTTCATGCCTAAGCCGTGTGTTTAGTAGTAAAAAAAAAAAAAACAATACTGAATAATCTAAATAACTTCTGGTTTGTATATGTTTCTGTATAAATGTTAATGGATCTCATTATTGGTGACTGTTTGCTCTGTTTGGCAGACATGGCACTTAAAGACAAAATTCAGTATGAAACAAGTTTATTCATTATTATCCATGTAACTGGTTACTCTCACTGGAGAATTGTAAAGAAAGTTGGGGTTGCACAGGACAATGTCCAAACAAATATTTATAGAATGAAGTCAGCTGGCTAAGCCAAGGGCCTGAGGGAAGTGGGTTGCTGGTTTGAAAGTCTAGACCCATTTAACTGTTGACCGCAATCCTGCAATAATCATTATTTCAAGCTCTACCACCAGAGGATGGTTAAAAAAATGTTAGACTGAGTGGGCGAGTAGAAGCTAGATACATTTTACTTAGACATGGTAATAAAGAAAGGTGACCCAGCATCAGAATTACCTTGCAGAAATTGTGCAACATATCGTCATTGGATGAGAGGAGATTTGAAATATTTGGTTTTAAGCAACCAAAGAAAAGTGACTACAGGTGAATTTGCTGTACAATAAACTATGGCAGTGGGAATGCAAACATATGGAGTTGTTTTTGCTGGTTATCCAGCTTATGACTTGATAAAAATATATTGGACTCTTTAAAAAAAAAAAAAAAGATAGAGATAGATATCACAAAATGATGATTCAAAGCACGTTGCAAAGCTAAACATAAAATACCTTGCTAGCAACCATGGTTAGGGCCCCTTAGTCTAAACCATACTGAGCTTTTGTTGGATGAACTGGATTGAAGAGTCAAGAGAACAAGTCCAGTTGTCAGCTGGGTGGACTACTAACAAGAGAGATGGGGGTACTCTCGGGGCAGTGTTTTGAAAGGTTACTAAATATGCTGCCTAAACTATGTGCAGCAGTTAGTCACTATTTTGATGAAACAATTTTAAAGTACAGGGGTATCTTTTATAGCGCTAAGAATGCGTTCATGATAGATGGAGCACTATGGGAGGTCTTTATAGCACACACTTAGTGGAGATGTGTTACCAATAGCACTATTTTTTTTACCTATGAGCAATATGTGAGGCCTTAATAATAATGATGTACACACGATAAATATATTAAAGCATTTTATAAATTAAAATAGTAACTTTTAATAATGATATTTAAAAAATACAATAAGTTATGTACTCACCAGTGCATTTCGTCGGAACTTGCATCTTCTACTCTTCTTTTGTGAGCAGCAGTGGGAAATGGGATGGGAGGAGCTACTGCTGGAAAATGGACCGGGTTATGGCTGCTGCTTCTTAAAGAAGGTATTCAGGGTTGTGATTCTCTTCTGTGTGCATCCTCTCCAGAATCATTTCACAGTAAGAGGAGAGGAGCGTGAGAACACACCTCTTCACTGCACTGCTGTATTTCCATTCTGAGTCATTCCTGATAACATCTCCAGGACCTCTGTGATCTTTGCTAGGCTATCTGCCAACAGGACTGTGGTCAGGTTCTGTACAGGTGGAGCTTCCTTGGTATTTGCATCTACCAATTCCTCCACAGCAAGCTGTTTTTCTAGCCCCTTCAGTTCTTCATTGGTTAGCTCCTCCCCATAAAACTGCAGCAGCAACATCAACTTCTCCAGTCCAGTTTGGTTTGCCGGCTGGACATCTTTTGTAATCACTGGCTTAGCCTCCTCAAAACCAACGAATTGGTGACATGCCTCTGGCCACATCTTCCGCCACGCACTGTTCATACAGTTGCTGCTGATTTCCTTCCAGATTGCTCTAATGTTCTCGATGGCCTTCATGATGTTATAGGACTTCCAAAAGTCCCTAATGGACTGTTCTTCACCATCTGTTGCCTAAACCTGCTGCCTGAACGTATGCCTATATGCTTTGAACTTGGCTGTTATACCCTGGTCCATTGGCTGCAAAAGAGATGTCATGTTAGGTGGTAGAAAGACCACTTGCATTGAAGTCTGTAAGATGCTGAGGTTTTCTGAGTGATGGAGTAGTGTTAAGCAGCAACAACCCACTGGGCTCTGAAATTTTTTCCTGGTGACCTACCACTGCTGGAAAATATCACTTGTCACCCAGTTCTTGTTAGCCTACCAGATGATAGGCAGATGCTCTTTGAAGAACACCTTCATTGCTCAGAGTATCTCTGACTGGTAATAGAGCATAGGTGGCATTGACTTAAATTTTTCATTGCCAGAAGTATTACCACCCAGCAGAAGTGTTAAAATGATCTTTGGTGGCTTTGAATCCTGGAGCATGCCTGTCTTCTTGAGAGTTGAATGTGTATGTTAGTATACACTTCCAAAAGAAACCTGTAGGTAGGTAAAGATGCTCCTAGCCTTCTACATGATGATCATCTGGCTTAGGGGCATGTGTCGCTGCATCTGATCTTCAACCCACATACCTAATTGCCTCCATCTTCTCCAGTGAAATATTCCTTGAACGAGCTGTCTTGGTTGCAGTTGATATGGTGGATTGAGCAGATGCTTTTATCTTCTCTACATTCTTGAGAATAGTCCTAATGGTTTAAGCAGCCAAACCCAAGCTCCAAATGACATCAACCTGATGCTCTCCTGTCTCCACACACTGTATAACCTTCATTTTTACATCAATACTGATGCTTTTCCTTGACTGTCTAGTCCACATTACTAGCACTATCACTTGCAGGCCCTTTTCCAGACATTATGGGTCAGAAATTGTTTTCAAAATAAAGCAAACAGTTACCAAAGATTGAGTAAACACACGTTTACCCGGGAAGTGTTCAGGACTGGTGGGCAGAGCTGGGCACTGAGCCAGTCAGCGCCCGTAAGCATTGTGCTGTGTGTTCGCTCTCAGGAATTTTCCTCCAAGACAAAGAATGCTGTAAAAGGTATGTATACCTGTAATAAATGGTTTATATGTTCTGATGAATGGTTTATCTGATTTCTGTTGTTTTCTTTTGCTGGAATAATGCATTTTTTTAAACAAAGTATTCAAGGGCAAATGGCTTTTTCATGTGGTGTTCCTATAATTTTTAATGCCAATGTATATTACAGCAAAACATTACCTATTCACTTTGCTTCCACAATCACCAAGGAGCATAGTTGATTAATAGCATTGTCTAATAGCCTTTAGCGTGTTGTATTAATGATAGTGCTGGCTTGGTGTGACTCTTCAGTCTGCTGGTGGGTGAGGAAGATAATTGTCTACATACTAATTAATTTAAAATGCGGTTTACTACAGTTGCTTTGCTGACATGGGAATATAATGTCTGCTTCTCAATCCCTAGCCTAAGGTGCTTGAACCAACACTGACCCCAAAGCACTAGTCTTTTCTTTTTAAGGTCAAGCAGTCAGACGGGTTAATGAAGCAAAAAAATGTATTATTATTATTATCATTATCAATAAAATTACATACAGGGTCTGCACATCTACATAAATATAAATAATCTAATGTTAAATGTACTGGCTGGTTCTTTCAAGTTTTTAAATGTAAAATCCTCATTTTTTTTTAAAGCTGAGAGAACTAGGTGCTCTCAAGAGCCTTACTATCTTCATGGAGGAGCATCCATATAGGAAAACGTCTCACTTCTCAGGTTCACAGTTGTTTGCTATGGCTATGGTTATCCCAAGACAAATGGTGTCAACTATCAGCAGGGCTGCTGAGTGAGGAGAGAGTGAATACATTCTGGTTTGGTGTTGGGTTGGTAATAGCAACTAATATAGGTTTTTATTGACATGTTTCATGTAATATCGTGGTGGTAAAATATCTCAAACTTGGGATATGCACATTTATGTAGAAAGTTGAGAAAAAACAGTGTCAGCTGTTTTGCTGGACTCCAGGTTTGTAGATGTTTGCTAGTTGGCCAGGGTGGACACTCCGTGCTTATTTTGGATAGATCCATCCTCTGAGCAAGGGACCAACCATTTAACTGTAGTTTTAGGTTTTGTGTAGATTACTGTTTACAGGTATAAAATCTTTCTGCATTTTTAATGTTGTCTGATTTGCATTTATTTTTCAGTTCTTTGCTTTCAAAAAACTTTGTCAGACTCGGGAAGTGGTTTGTGCAGCCCTTTGACCAGCAGTCTCTGTCTTCTGACCGAAAGTAAGTGTGCTCGTCTTCGTATGCCAGGTCGGCTGTCTCTGCACACACTGTACAAATTACGCTGTTGTTGTTGCTGTTTGCCTAATTAATAATAATAAAAATAATAGGAGATTTCTCTGCTTGATTACTCACAAGTGGTCATAAAGAATTATTGTATATTGATGAAATACTGAAACTGAGCTTAACACAGTTTGATGACATCCCACAGGCAGCAGGTTCCCGTCTTTAGCTCACTGATACATTTGATGGTTCATCCATTCATTCGGATTATTGATTAACCTGTTTTTATTATTTTTCAGTTCTCACCTGTCTTTCTGTTTTCACTTCTTTCTTCATGGGGAAAGCACTGTGTGTGCTAGCATTGAGGTCAAGCAGCATCCACCTGTGTGGAGTCTCACCCCACAGCATCTGACTTTGGCACAGGAAAGCAACACTAGTATACAAGGTAATGGAACACTTGTACAGGCGGCCATTATTTTTGTGGCTTAGCTTGTTGCTGATAGGTTTTATTTACAGAGATGAAAGTTGAGGTACATGTAAGAAATAATGCACCGTGGTCTAAAAGGGGTTAATCAACATTTCTGAAGTAACATTGAGTGTTTTCTCCAATGTTGCTGATGAAAGCAGTGGCAACAACTGAGAAAAACTACTACTAATGTCTGAGATTTAAAGAGAGTGGGGGGGATAGTGCAGCCAGAAGTTTTGACTATCAATCTTAATATTTTACCTCCATTAATCAGATTTTAAAAAATTTTTTGGTGAAAACTGACTCTTTAACACTTGGAGTCGGCAGTCAATGTATTAAAAAGCTCTAATCATTTGACACTGACTGGACAAGAAGTTGACATTATTTTCCTTTGGTTAGTGCTTTGTTTTTTTTTTTTTTTGTTGTTGTTTCTTTGTTAAAATGCTTTATTTGTTGTTATGAAAACAGATACGAATTTCTGTTCACCAAAAACTAATTGAGAATTTATACTGGTGTTAGAGATTGAAAAGTTTAATGATACATACACTGGCAGCCATAAGTGTGGATCTTCTCCATTGCTCCATATGTATAATCAATCTATGTGCATGCATCCATAGGTACTAGGGATGTTCAAAGGAAACCCCACCTGAAGTAGCATTACTGTAATGGCATTCATAGTATATTAGCATATAGATGATGACACACATTACAGTAAGTTGATGTATTGGAACTTGGATTGCACAAGACTTTTGACATCAAATATCCTCTCCTTTTTTTTACTGTTGATGGCCATCTGTGTATCATTTATATGGCTTTCCTCCCCCTCTTGACATCTGCCATCAAAGCAGACTTTTTAAAGATGTGACTATAGAGCAAAGTCACTTTCTCTCTCTTTCTAGTCATCCTAGCTCCATATGGCCTTTGTGGCACCCTGACTGGGCACTCCTACAGGGACACCGATCAGTTCACAAGGAAGTTATTTGAAGAATGGACCCAGTACTATCCCATTGAAGCTGATGGTAAAGATGCAAACAGTGATATGAATAAATTACCAAACTTAGTGGAAGTGATTGTTGGTAAGGATTCAGGTTTTGTTTGAGTTTTAAGTTTTTTTTTTTTTTTTTTGGAAAAAAAATGGAGGTGAGGAGTTGAAGTTGTTGGTAAACTATAACTCCCTAGGCATGTAGTGTTGTAATTAAGCTTGTTGTGCCTCTGTTTTTTGGTACACAGAAGAAAGGAATATGAGTAGTCTCAATTCTGCTTATTAATCAGCTTTAAGATCAGTGGTGCAGTTCAGAACTATAAATTTTTGTTGATTTTTATGTGGATCAAGAAAAATCAGTTTTCAGTGTGTAGCTACAACTTAAAGAAAACAGGAAAACTTTATTCAGAATGTTGTTTGTTTCAGCTGGAGTCCGGATGAGGTATCCCTCTCTTTACATTCTAACTTGTGAGGAAGAGTCGCCGATGAGAGTTCAGGCTCTTGCAATGTCAGCACCTGTTCCAACAATTCCACGTTCCCAATGTCCACATTCTGGCATTCCAAATGGCCCCTTGACCCCACCAACTTCTCCTGTAGACTCACATATACTGAGTGGAAGTGGAATCAAGGTCCTACCAGCAGCCCCATATGCAACAGGTCCTGTGGAGCCAGGTCCTGGTATTGTGGCCCAGTCAGCATCTTCTGTGGCCTACAGAATTGTGGAGAAAGTTTGCCAGGACAGTGTTGTGACAGCAGGCATTGGGAAAAGGTAAAACGATTCTTAAGAAATATTTTTCTTTTCTCCGCATTATTTTATACATGCTACGGAAACTATGTAGGCAAATATTTAAACCTTGGAAGAATATTTATTTTGTTTGGTTTGAGCTTTGCTCAAAAACAGATACCTGCATGGCACCATCAATCATCAGCTTTAACAGCCTCTTCTGTTGTTTGTGGAAAAACTATCACAAACAAAATTGCTGTAGTTAACCAGAGGCCAGACAAACAAACATTTTGTTATATCCCCTTCTCTCACTCCCTGCCAGATTAAAATAGGAAGTGTTTTGAAAGATTATACTGTGGAACTTTGCCAAGTAAAAATTGGCACTGTTTCTCTACTATACTAGTTTATGACATATTTGTATCACAAAACATTGCACCTCTAATCTAAAGGAGCATTGAAGTAAGTTGGCATTTGTCACAGATTCTAAAATAAAACCGAACTTTTGGAAAATGTACAATCTTCAGTTTTACAGTAAAGAAAACTCTTGTTTTGTTTTGTGAATAGGTCAAGTGAGGGTGCTGGAGATGATGTGCTGTCTGGAGTATGGGATTATTCCGACCCAGCTAGCAAGGCAACCTGCACTTGTATTAGGTGAATGTCATACAGTAGTTTGTTCTTCTTAGACAACAACTTTCACTTTGATATGTCCTTTGCATCACTTCTAAGTAAAGTTTTCAAAACATTTTGTATGCCAGACTATTAATTATCAAATCCTGCATAGAAGAAAAATGCTTATTGAATCCCAAACTGTTTTTGTTTTGGGACCAAGACCAATTAACAGCCAAATGTTGATGGAGACAAATTAATGTGATCCCAACACTGGTAAAAAGTTTAATGAATTTCTGTGTTTTTTTGTGTGAGGCAGGTTTTATTGTCTGTGAACTCTTATTTTTATTCAGCTTTGCTTGCTCTTCTTGCAGGCACAGAAGTTTTAAATCAAAATCAACATCCCTGAATCAGCCAAAGGGAGCTCTACAGACTGGCAGCAAGTACATCAAGGGGGAAAAACCTGAAAAGTTGGAACGGCAACAGTCGCGGCACGGAAGGAACATTACCCCATTTCACCGACGATCTCCTCTAACAGATGATCTCTTTCATTTCGAGTTTGACATGATTACTCAGATGCCTCCCAATCCAGCATTTAGGCCCCCCTCAGGGGCCAGCACAGGCCTGCCTCAGCTCCACAACCCTGTTGAACCAAACGTTGATTCTCCATCTTCACCAGCACCTTCCCCTCTTGATGAGTCTCGGAACCAGCCATTAGTCAATCAAAACATGGACCCTGCAATGCCCACACTGAGTCCACATCCTCCTCCGAAACTAGGCCCAGAGAAAGAAAACATTGGTGGGAAAAGTTCTTCAGTTGGAGAATCTCAGAGTACCCTAATGTGCAATGGCAGCAGCGCAGACTTCTTCAGTAAACCTGGTGAGATGAGTCCTAAAATAGAGGCCATCCCCGGTCAGCAACACCAGGTGGACTGCAAACATGACCCCATTAACAGCTGGCTAAGGTCACAGCAAAGACATGTAGAATCAAAAGGCCTGAAAAGGCCTGTCCTTCCATCAAATGAGATAGAGGAGGAACAATTACTAGTCACACATTCTTTATATGATTTTGAAGGTTTTAATTCATTGTGAGTACTCCATATTTCATTCTCTATATATAACTTGATGTGTGTTGCTATAACCTGACTTCAGGAAGCTGTGCTATGCTCTTTACTTTAGTTAGTCAAAAGAAAAAGATTACAGAGCCAGCTGGCATCTTTGGAAAAAGAAACATCCAAACTAGATGTAGATTTTACTAATGAAAAATTTTAATTTACTGTAGCCTATGTGATACTGAATGTATGTGTATATTTCTTTCTCAGCTGAAAATATAACTTTTTTTTAGCTAAAATGTATTTTTATTTTTGTGAATTTACCTTGTATTCTATGTGCCACTACTCAGCAGAAAGATTCTATGCACTAACTTACTGTTGTGATGCAATTATCCATCTACCTATAAAATTGTCTAGTTTTGTCTTTATAAGCTAACATTGATGTTATTTATATATGTCTATTTTAATATTTAGAATATGATGATACATCTTGGGTTCAAGGAAGATGTGGTTAGTTTTTATATCATTAGACCCATATGTAAACACTGGTGGGAATAGGAAATGGACAACACCAAGTTTATTGGACTACTAGTTTGTCCCCTGTTTTTAACTTTAAGAGGACATGTTCTTAAATAAACGGGTGTTAATGTTCTTCACTATTTCAGATTTGATCACCGGTTAAAACGAGCAAAAATCGATTCCAGGCAAGACAGCCATCATTTGTCACAGCAACAGCAGAGTCAGCAGTATTCATCTCAGCACACCTCGTCATCCAAACAGCCCCAAAAACCCACAACACCTCAGCCACCAGCACACGACCCATATGAGTTCACTGAAGAATCATCAACCAACTTCAGCTCATTATCAGCCAGAAATTTTAGAACCAGCAGGGACGACCTTTTTCCTCGATCTTCACCTTTAAAGGTTTGGCAACCATTTTCTGCATTTTTTTTCTTCTGGGTCTGGTTATAGTCATGAGTTTCAGACTACAAAAGTTGATTGTTCATTTGGTGGCTAAAAAATCTTATTGTGTTGTATACTAATTTAGGGATCTACTCAATGTTGCAACTGACCTTATGGCTACAACAAAAGAAATCTTGGGGGGTAACAGTCCATTTGTTGCGTCTGCTTTATCTAACTTAGTTCATTTATAGCTTGTAATATATGGAGTTTTTTACTAAATCACAGATAAAAGTACTTTCTTCATTTAGGTTTATTTGATTTTGTTTTTTTTTTAAATAAATTGATTTAGTTCCATATGTCATAAAACTATGAACATAATTTGGTAGATAGGAGATTGTACTCTCTTGAGTCATAGTATGTGTGTAGAAGGGAAGTTAGACTGCATGATGAGTTGTGTTGGGATATTTGGTATATGTACTCCTTTAGGAACATTGCTGTCCATCCTAATGGATATTCTTTATCATGTTTCTCCGATACCTCCCTTCAGGGACTACATCTGATCAGACCATGGAAAAACTTGCTAGTATGGCTTTTTGTAATTCTGCTACCATTTGACAATAATAAAGGTTTGACAAGTGTAAAATATGGATTATGACTGTTGTTGTGAGAATGATTTACAGTTTCATTTATAAAGAGACTTAAGTGAAACTTATTGATTAATGTTAAAGATGATATAAGAAAGGAAGTACTAAATTGGATGATGATTCAGCTAGAGTAAATGGAAAAAAATTGTTAAGCAGGTGGTTGGCTACAGTAGTTTTATAATAGATTGATATTTACTACTTTATTTTGAAAATTTTCTGAAGACAATTAACTTGGTGTGTGATGCTATTATCCTAATTAGAAGCTGGCTGCTTTGGTATGTCATAAATGTATGCAGCTTGTATAAGTTGTTACCCTTGGACATATAAGGGAGAGTTTTCCCATTTTTGTGGATGAATAAATATATTGTGGTGATACTGTATGGCATTGTAATAGTCTGGTGGCTAGACTATCAGATTGCTAAGGTTTGGGCCCCCTCACCAGCCAGCCATGTGCTGCAATGACATTCTGTGGTAGGCATACTTTAACTTTCACATCCTGTTATCCGAAACTGGTGGGCAGTGCCTTATGTGCCTACTTCAGCATGCAGATTCGAAGAAGAGATGATACCGTAGACAATGAGTTCGTTCAAATAGAGACTTTAACAATATTTGTTTGTTTGACTGGAACTGGAGAAGAGTTTTGTATTTCAAGTTGTCATTCATTTTAGCATATTTAATGACAGTTATGTATTGGAACAAGTGTTTATCTGAGTTCTTAGAGAACTAATAATAATAGGGCTTTTCAACAAACATCATTGGATATATTTTCTGCCAAATATGAAATAAAAAGCTTGAATGAAAATTGATAACTTCTTAATTATTTGTTTTTGTTCTGTATATATTTATATGCCTGAGTGCTTTTTGTCTAATGTTGAAAAGATCAGACTGAATTATTTACCTTTTTATTTTTGCTGTTGCTAGGACGAAGAGAAAGAGTCATCGTCTTCGTCGTCGTCGTCATCATCATCATCGTTGTCATCAAGGCAAAACAGCAGCAGTAAGTAATTGTTGTCAGTAGTTAAACCTGGTTCATTGTTTCATGGTGTTGGCAAAATATTTGATATCACAGGAGACTGCTGAAATTTCAAAGCAACATCCCCTCCCTCCCTCCCTGTTGGATGCATGAAAAGTTTTGACAATGATGGTTTAACTGAAAAAGAAAAAACAATTGCTTTATTTCTTTATGAGATAATTGAGGTAGCATCAAACATAAATCCTACATGTTTTCGTTGTTTTTCTTCCTAATGTTTATTTCTCTGAAAATATTCATTATTGTGTTTGTTTTTCCCCTTTTTTTCATACAAGACAAATCTTAAAGCTAGTGCCATTTGAAATAATTCACAGCTTTCCTAAGATTGTCTTTATTTGAGACTTTTCTTTACCTGACTGGTTAAGTTGTTGGTGTTACAGTCCAGGTTCTAGACTGCATAAATTGTTCGCTGTAAAAGGGAAAACAAAATATGCACGAAAAGTTTAGGAAGATTCGTGTAATTCGTAGAAAGGTTTTGGTTAGCACCCATTGTAAAGAAGACCACATAGTTTCTGTACCTTTTGTGATGCTGTTTGTAGATATTGGTCCAGCAGGATCCCCATCTCCTCCGAGTACCCTACCTATCAGCAACAATAGTCTAACTACAGAGAACGACTTGGTGCCTGCATTCTCTGATTTAGATCAAATTTTTGCAACAGATGAAGAAAGTGATGACGATGCAGTGAGTATTTTGTTGTTTGGATTTCTGTATTGATGGCGAATGAAGTTTGCATTTGTGGATTCCAGTAGAAAGCAGCCAGACCACCAGAAAATCAATATGTCTTGATATGTTCAAATTCATTCTGTATCAATAGTGAGCCTATTATTAGCTATCAAGCAATTTATTGATTGAGGATAGAATCGCCAGCTTCATTCCGAGTTAACAATATTTATTGTTTGTAACTTTAGCATCATTGTAAGCACAGACTGGTTTTTGTTTTCTCATGTTACTGAATAACCAAGGAAACTATCTCCGTGCACAGCTGACTAGAATGAGCACTTGCAAATCTATTTACTTGTTGCTCAGGGGATAACCAAATCTGTTGTTATTATCTCTTACTAACAAAAGGAAAACATTACTTTTTTATAAAATAAATTGTAAAAGTTTATTCTCACATAATTTTTTTTTTATATTTATATATAATATACAATACATTAATCTGAACTTAACAAATTTGGAAATACTTCATAAATGGGTTACATGGTGACATTTTAAATTGGAAATCATCTCAATCTTGTTGGTGTTGATAATTGGTTCAGTTTAGCCCCATCCTCCAGACAAATTAAATCAATAGAAGTATCTGTTGTTTGAATCAAAATAATTAGTGCTTGTTTTCAGTTCCAGGACCCATCACTGGTGAGTCAGAAAGTAAATGATGACAGTAAGAACAAAGTTCCAACCATCACCTCAAATGGCACCATAGGTATGTCCTCTCTTGTCAATTATCTATTTTCTTATAAAAGTAACTTTAGGCCTTTTGACTATAGGTTTTTATGTTCGCAATATGTCTGCTTGTCTAGGAGCTTCAGAACTTTCTAGAATGTACCCAACCCCGCCATCTTTGGAGAATAGCACAGCCTTGTCACCAGGAACAGGGCCTGATATTCCTCCAGAGACCACAATTCCAGATGGAGGATGTGTGAAGACAGAGGTCACTGTTAATACAACCATTGAAGATTTTAACAAAGTGAGTTGTCCTCCTCTTGCAATTTAAATTACATTTTCTTCATTGAGGATCAGTAAAAAAAAAAAGAGAGAGAATTTGTGGTATGGAGTTACAACCAAATAAAGTGTTATAAGTTTTTGGGTTCTTGTGTGTGTGTGCTCATTTGGTTCATGTATTCTTCTGGCTCATTTATCTCATCTGGTGAAATAATGTAGTGTCAACATGCAGTGGTAGTAATGCTCACCATTATTCTTTGATTAATTCATGTGTATCATTAAAGCTCTGGTAAACACATCAGGAGAGAGATCTCTGAAATATCTAAGGATATTGAAGTGTCTATAAATAGATCGGGTTACTTTTCTCAAACTTTGTTTGTACATTTCTCGTTTTCTAGGATTGGTCATTTGTTTTCAAACCTCCCAAATCAGCTCGTTTTGTTGGTTCAGTGAAGTATGCACCTGTTGAGTTACCCAGCGGCCAGCTGTCACCTGTCTCTTCGCTCCCTGATTATAAACCTTCTTGGCAGTACCAGTTGCCATTGATTGAAAAACAGCAGCCACCAAGGTAACATCTTATGACCATCTTATAAACTATACACCTGTTGGGGAGAATCTGTATATAATAAGCTTCTTCACTCCTGCTCTCCTTTAAATTTAATTATCCAGGAATTTAAAATTTCATGTTGTACCTTCATTACTGCAAAACAAGGATAAATAGTGAGATGCTGGTTAACAGATCCAAGACTACTTTAATAAAAGTGTAATGAATCACAAATTAAGTTTGTATGATCTAATATTGATACCTCTGGAAAATCCAACTTATACCTGTCAAAAAGTTACTGGTTGGTTCTCAATGGTAGGAAAACTAGCTGGCTAAAATCTGTTTTTGATAAATATGACAAGGTACATAAATTACCAAGTATGTTCTTTTTTTATTGCAGTCATTACCTCAACATCCCGTCCATCGAGAACATACCAAGTTTGTCAAAAATGCATTCAGGTGCAATTGAGTCATCTCCAGCAACTTTCCATGGCAGTGTTTCCCAGCGGACGCCTGTGAGCTATGAGCTGCAGTCGCCAGCATCTAATGCCTCTTCATATCTGAACAAGACACTGAACTCCATTGACAATCAAGGAACAAACAACCAACTTCCAGAGGTGCACAGTCTTATTGTGAACATAATACTCTCCGATTCAATTCTCAATATTTTCAAGGACCACAACTTTGATAGCTGCAATATCTGTGTCTGCAATATGAGCATCAAGGATACTGATGTAGGATTGTGCTTGTCAGACATTAGTCATATGGATCTTCTGTGTCGTTGCATTTGTGGTTTTAGTGCAGTCATGAATCGGATTTATGGACACCACTCGGGGCTATTCTACGAAGATGAGGTGGATATAACAGGCATCAGGGATGATCGTTATGATCAGAGCCTCCATAAACGCCTGGCAGCAATAGACTTCCAGAAATCCGATGGAGCAACATCTGAGGGGATAACTCAGCTTGAGCTGCTGCTGACACAGTTTTGTGTGCCATTCCCATCTGCAGCCACCATGCACCAGCTTGGCAAATTGCTCATGGCTTCAGCTACATCTATGGTGGGAAACATTGTGGATGTACTACAGATGCAAGGTGGGTGATTTTACAGTTCTGTGTTAATTCTACTCTGGAAAACCTGTTCATAAATCCACCTACTAGTGTGGTGTTGCCATCTTTATATCTCTCTGGTTTGTGTAAACAAGGGTAGAAAATTAAAAAGCAAATTCAGTAATTCAAATAAACTTACATCGAAAAACAAATAGAAATGAAAACGAAATGCTAACAAACTGCAATGCAGCACAACACCTAATTCATCTTATCTTTTCAGTATACTTTTATTTATGGAGTGGAGAAATAAATAGTTTAATTTAATGAATCCTATAATAGGCTTGAATTTTAAAGTTTACTTGTTATTGCTATGTGCATGTACAAGTTTTATGTTGGCTTGACTAAAAAAGGACTTGTCTACATGAAAAGCAACTATGTTAAAATTTGTTTTAAACTTACCATTAAAATACCCATATCATACATTTGTGTGTATTATGAGAAATTAAAATTTATGTTAAAGCTGCAATTTAAATTTATCAGAAAAAAAAATTGAACAGTATGAAGATAAAAAGTATATACTGCTGTTACTGAATGACAGCTTGTACTGACATTTGAGATATATTGCCTTGTCTTATTAACTTGGAAACCCTCATAAAGGAATGTATTTGACCGAAATTTACATAGATGTCTAGGTTGGCACATAATCAGTGTACACCATTGGCATGCTGAAAGCAGGTGGATCCTTCTGCAGTAACTCTGTTTACCTAAGATTGTGTTATGGGCTGTTTTTAGTATGACTATGGTCAGTGACAGACTGCCAAAGATTTCAACACCACTTGTGGATCTGTGAGCCCACCATTGCTTGCCATGCCCACGCACTATCCAGATTCTTTTGCCGACATTGTTCTTTGGTTCATTTCTGTTTCATGGGCAGTTTTCTAACAAAGATCTTCAATCCCCAGTGTCTTCAGCCACAATCAAGCATGGATATGGTAATGTCATGGCATGGTGGAAAGATAGAATTGTTTTCAAAGGATGTCTCAATTCCGCTTGGTTCATCTACTTTAAAGACACTTCTGTTGTACCAACAAGGCAGCATACTGAGATTCCATGCCCATATTCTTCAGATGGATTGCACTACATGCTGCATCCCTTACATGCCACAGTCTGGAAGAGGATTGAACGTATAAGGCATTCATCATCCTTAGGTTCTCCAGAGCCCATGTATGAATCTGATTGAGCACCTGGATCCTTAGCTGAGAACCATCTCATCCACATCATGCCAATATGATAGAATTATGGAAGCTGTATCATGGATATGGAGGAATTTTGCCCTGACCATAGTACAAAATTTTAAGGCGCAAAAGGCAGCTTAATTAAGTACCAACACAGAATTTCCACATTGCTGGTCTTTTTCTGCCATTTTCTGCAAAAAAGAAAAAAATAACATTTTAATTTAAAATTTCCAAATTATTATGGGTATAACACCTTGCTCACTGTAAAGGAATTTTCATTTGCATACATAATGTAAGTGCCATTATTTATTACATTGTTGTATTTTTGAGTAATTTGCTAAATAAACACAATGGTACATTAACTTGGTAAATTTTGGAATTTTTTTATTGTACTAAACTTTGATTATTTGTTTTTGTTTTTGTACGAAGTGCTTAGGAGAATGGCACATTATTTTTGTTGTTTCTGTTTCCTTCTCATAGATGGCAATGAAGTAGCTTATTCAGCTCTGGAACAAGGCCGCCAGGCAATGGAGAACTGTTCTCCATCAAAACTCGATGATTCCTTGAAGGGGACTTGTCTCCATAGGTGGCCATTCATTCAAGGTAGGGATTTGGGATCTGTTGTTACATTCCACACACACATACACACTCACACTCCTCTGCTGGATGGATTGTTCCATGTGTTACTACTGCTTATAAAACGGTAAACTACAAATGCAGTACCTAGCTACTTTCTGTTTTCAAGACGAATGTGTAAATGAATGTCATTCCGCCAACTACCAGTAACTTGTTCCGTCAAAGTAATTAACTACTTCGCATCATTTCCAATGTTTAATAAAGACAAAAAATAAATTGGGTGCATGATTAAAATGTATGATTAGCAAATACGATCCTACTATTTTGAATTATGTTTATTTGCTTAAAAAAAAACGTTTTTGTTTTTTTTTAACATATGGTATACAAAATTTTACGGAGAGTATGGTAATTCGATGAATTACCTGTTCTCTTTGAAATCTTTTTGCTACTTCATTTGTTTTTAATTCTATTAATCATATTTTTACACTGAAACAAAAGTATGATGATGTTGTTATCTATTTATTTTAGAATTCTTTTATTGCAATGTTCCACTCTAGCTGCATAGTAACAAAAATTTTGCTGGATCAGGTTGAGAACTTCCTGGTGGCTATGTGACTGGTTGACTGACATCGTTAATTAATGTTAGCCAACACCACATATAAGGCCAGCACTCACACTTCACTACACAAATACTAAACAGAGCATATTCTTCACAATAATTCTAACATACTATTAATTTCTGTCATTCATATGCTCAATGCAAATACCAAGCAGGACTAATTTAATACACCTGATTTATTTTAATTTCTCGGGCTATGAATAAAATGCAGTCATGTTCAAAAGAAAGGGATCAGTTACATGGATTTGTTTGTTTAATTATGAGACAACAGCATTTCCCAGGTTATAAAAACCATGCTCGCTAACCTCTCCAATTTAGGTGGTAACATCATTACCATTTCACATTTTCTGAATTTTGTTTTTGGCTAGTTTGTACTAGGATCTTTCAAATGAAAACCAAGGGCTGAAATAACATCACTATTCTATCCTCCCTCCTCGTTTGAACAACATCCCTACTACCAGAAGGTAGTTTATTATCTTGACCCAGGTGTCATGTTCTAGGTTGAGAAGATTGGGGGGGGGGGTATTTTAGCCAACTCCCCTTCATATTCCTAGTCTTGGAACGAATCCAGCATTTTGTAGAAATCCATAAATGCTCTCTGATCACTTGGAATAACTTTTAAACATATAAATCCAGATTTTAAAAACACTAAATACAAAATAAAAATTTTAAATATGCACAGCTTTGCCAAAAGCAGTGGGATTAATCTTTATTTTGAGGGAGTGCTTTTCACCATGTTGATAGGTGGAGAATTTGGCCTGGTCTGTGTTCAGTATTTTGCTGCGAGAATTTTAATTGTGTTGACTGCTCTTCCTGAGCGCAACATGAGGTACAGACTGGTTACTGATTTCACAAACTTTATTGTACATTAAGAGCTGTTTTACATAAACAAACCCATAAAATCAACCCTTTCCACAATTTTTTACAGCCAATTTAAACTGGCTTAGGAATGCTAAAGATGCTGTTTACAATATCTACATTTTTGAGTTCTCAGAAAAAAAAATGTGTATTTTTATTATTATGACAGTGCATTCCTAGAATGTGCAGGGTAAATTTGTAACTTGAGTGATCTAAGTAAAATTGTTTGAATTTCTTTGGATAAGTTTCTCAAAATATCTTTGCTGGATTTGTTTACATTTCTAGATGTGGTAAAAGCTTAACATCAGAATTTAAGTGTTTTTTTTTACTGAAGGTGGAAAAATATATTTCTCATCAATTGTTGTTTGTTCAAGGTAACCCACAGCAACTTCAAAATCGAATGCCAAAGTTCCAAAGTTAATTTTGCTTCCCTTTTGTGGTGTTTGTCGTGTTCAGCTTATAGCCAGTACATTCGACAACATTTGTAGTAAATTCATCCTCTCATAATCTTCAGGAGCATGACTGTCATGGGTGGCCTTCGGTTAAAAGTAGGTTGGATCAGGTTGGCAGGGTTATTTATCTTAATGGTATTTATTAAAGACGAAGATGAGTGGTGAAAGGGGGCAAGTTGAGGGCTGAACCAAGGACCTAAATTATGTTAGGGTTTACTTTATGTTGGTAAAGTGGCTAGATTTGATTTTTAAGTAATACCTCCCAGGTGGAAAAAGAGAGATGTTTTGAATTCTGATTACTATTTATGGGCACCAGTAATTTATAATTCATTGTAGATTGTTCTCTTAGTGAGCAATTAATTTTAAAAAGGGTGAAAATTCCAATTTACTTTGGCATAAGATTTTCTTTGGAGATTAATTAAATGCACTGATACAGTCTTGAAGTAACAACATTATTTCAGACAGCAGTTTAAATTTGGTCTGAGATGTGAGGACTGAAATTAAGTTTGATTTGTTCTCTTTTTTTTTGATGAAACACAGGTGCCAACAGAATACCTCTCAACTCGCAAGATGTGCTGCGACTGCTAAAATCACTCCAGCCTTTGCTCCAGGATGCTATACAAAAGAAGAGAACAATGAGGTTATGGGAGCACACATACAAACTGTCAGGGCCACTCAGTTGGAAAGACTTCCATCAGTTAGCTGGCAGGGGTGAGTAAGGGAATGAAAGATACATTCTGACAAAATTTTCACCAGGGATTATCAGTATAGGAAAATGGATGGTCTTCCTAGGCAGTGTATTGTCTCAAGCGATATCATTGGTGTCTGGAGAAAAAGTATCCAAAACAAACTCTTCCCTTACTGTGTTTCATTTAAAATTTTTTTTTTGTTTTTGTTTTACAGGCACAGATGAAAACTGTGAACCTCAACCAATTCCCTCTTTTCTTGTTGGTTCTGATAAAGACTGGCTGTCAGTCTCTCCTTATGCTCTTCGATTCTGGGTGAGTACATCATCTTTACAATTATCCCTGCTTTTTTAACAATAAATTTACTTATTTTGTCTAAATGAACTCTTGTATTAGATGATCATTAAAAAAAGAGATCAAATCATCACTTTTTTGTTTTGTTTTTTTGATCTGATTTGTTAATTTCCTGGAAAGAAGATGAATGAACACTGAGGCCACTCACCACCTGAAACTTAAAGTATTAATAGGCAGTTCCACTCTCATTCTTCTTGCTTTTTGTTTTACAGGACAAACTGTTCTTGGAACCTTATGGAAAACCTCGGGACATTGCTTACGTGGTTCTGGCTCCAGACAATGACTTTATTTTGAGCCGTGTGAAGGTTTTCTTCAAGGAGCTGAGCACAGTGTACGAGTTGTGCAGGTTGGGTTGGCACTGTCCGATCTCCAAGGCACTCAGGGACGGTATCCTGCGTGTTGGCAAGTCTGCTGCTCAGAAGCTCTCTGATGAACCACTGGATGACGAATGGTTTAAACTAATTGGTAAGGATAAGACTGATTTGGTTTATTCTGTGGAAGCTGACAAGTGATTCATCATTTACTGTTTCACCTTTAATCACATACAGACGCAAAGATGCCAAGTATTAGGAGTTAAAAAAAAATTATATAAAATTTGTAGTAGAAATGAAATTATATAACAGCAATTTTCAAGTTGTCGTGCAACTTTTGTTTTCTGCTTCCAGGTGACAGTGCTATGGCAGCTAAACTAAGACTTTATGCTCAAGTATGCAAATATCATTTAGGTGAGTAGCTGTTTTAGTTTCTTTTCTAAATAATCTGCTTTTATCTCCAGAATATAGATTGTAGTAGATTATCATGTGCTTGTCTTAGAAAACCTGTTATTATCTCCTGAATATTCCTGAAATGCTGCCATTGCAGTTCACTGCCCAGTGACTGGCATTAACTTTCTTATAACCAGAAACAAAATGGCCATTCTACTGATGGATTTGACATTTGTTCTTCGTGTGTTTAGGCCCTCATCTTGCTCAGCAAACTCTGGATAAATCTTTGTTTGAGATCAACTCCAGCAACACACAGAAAACCCACCAGAGGACAACAGATCCCCCACAGGCACCAGCCACCCCTGAGAGTAACACACAGACTTCTGCCAGCAACATGTCTGGCCATGGCCAGGGTGATGAAAACAAAGGTAGGTTTGTGTGTGGAATCAAGGAAAATCAAATGCTGTTTACCATAGTAACTTCCCGTCATTTTCTGCTTGTATAAGATAAATAAGTTCTAACAATAGCTCAATAATATTTTGCATGCACCACATGGTAGTATCAATAGTTAATTTCTATCGTATTCATGCTTAGTCATAGTTGAATTCATTTTGGGGTTCAACATTAAAACAGCAGTTTTCTTTTAGCCTGAAGCTTGTGATTTTCTTTAAATTTTAAAATCAATTTAGGATGTGATACAGATGTAAAGTGTCTGTTTCATGATGGCTGCCACTTTAACTAAAACATTCTCAGTAATTCCCCTTGTTTAGTGAAGAAGCCACAAATAAAAGTTAACTAGAAATTGTTGTATTTCTTGGTTGCAGATTGCTATAAATTTCTACACAAACTCAAATTCTTCCTAATTTATATCTAACGAAATTTTTAAAAATTGTGTAACAGCTGAAAAATGACAAACTTGTATATTGTTTCCTTGATGAGCAAAGTATTTATATTACAACTTTATGAAGTCTAATGGATGAAGCCTATTTATACATATTAGTTGTCACTGAATTCTGTTGCTGTCAGATCTGTGATAACTGAAAGATGGGTTGAGGAGGGCTGTGACTGATTTTCTTTAGTTAACTTCTAATTACCTCAACAGGTGGAGAGGAACTAATTACATTTTTTGTGCATGTTTCTGTTGGCAGAAAATGCGAACTACGAGAACACTGGCCAGCAACGGGACCTGGGTTCTCATGAGCAGGAGTCTGAAGATAGTGCAGAATGTCCAGCATTGGTTGTGTACATTGTGGACCCTTTCACATATGGCCAAGAATGGGAGGATCTCAACAGACTAGCCATGGTTGGACTTCTCCACTGCTTCCGGCAAATAGTTAAGCAGCTGCCAGAGCACATGCAGAGCCATGTCAGCCTACAGGTGTGTGTGTGTGTGTGTGCATGCTATAATGCAACAAGGTTGTTTATATTAGTGTTTTCTATGGCTAGAATAAATTTTTTGTGTGGATATACTTTTAGTCTAAATAATGTTCCTTCTGTTCAATAGGTAAACATCACTTTTGTATTTAGGGCAAATGTTTTATAGATAAAGTTTTGGAAGTTCCTGAAACCCAGCAACACAATATTGATACCTTTCTCTTGAGGACTTAGTTGTTAATACTGACTGGAGTAAAAATGGTTGGTTGGTCACACCTTACTGTAATCTGAGAGAGAGTTGAAAGATAAAGTTGGTTAGTAGAGCTACAGTTGAGATTTAATCTGCAAAGTTGGAATGTATGGCTACTTTGTGCATTTTGAAGTCTACAGCTAAAAAAAAATGTTTTATGGCTATTGAAAAGTTCTTGGACCAGCCCTCATGAGCAAACTGTGCACAGTTTAGTTTTTAGTATGATCCCCTTCAAGATGGTTCTCTTCACTTTTGATATGCTTCTCCAAATGTTTGTAAATGGTTTGGAAAGCTGCAGTCTTGGCAACCCTCTCCAATATATTGGTAACAGCTGGCTAGAGAACATCTGTGACTTGACCTTTCAAAAAGGCACATCATACTGGGAAGCAACATGATATCCCAAAATGGGACATCCGGTGAATGTGGTGGACGTGATAATATAACCTCAAAATTGGTTAGAAATTCATGGAGGAGAAGTGATGTGTGGCATGGAGCATTGCCACATTGGAGGATCCATTTGCGCTCTGTGAACAGGACTTTGCATTTGCATCTCTCAGCACTGTTGAGACGAGTGAATACATTCTTGTAAAAGAGGGCTACTGACAGTTTGTCCTTTGGAAAACAAAATTATGGTGAACAATGTTTTTGGCCATGGTGACTTCTACACAGAACTCTGCACCTTTGTCTCAGGGTCGTACAGGTATATCGTGTTTTGCCTCCTGTGATAATATAATCCAAAATGGTCAGGTCCTTATCTGCATGTGTCAAGTCATCACTGCTTCTGCTTGTCTGACAATATCTGGAAAACAGAACAGCCATGCAGTGCATTTAAAAATTTTTTTCCATAATCATTGCCTGTTAGGAACCATATGAGATATCCCATGTTGCAGCTATGGTACTAACTGTTTGGTGGTAGTTAGTTTGGAAAAGCCGACAAAGGATCTGTCCTCTTTCAGGCTTGTTGATGCTTGTCCACTTCATTCATCATCATCATCATTGGTTTCACAGTCCACGCAGAATCACTTTTGCCTCACTGGAGACTTGCTCAGAGTATCTGTTCTATCAACTGCACTTATCACCTGCAATGCATCTGTGGCGGATTTTCTAGGTTTTTTGGTAACACATGATGTCCGTACATTGCTCAAATTTTAACTTGTCCAACTTCACCCTAACAACTGACAAATCTGATGCGCAGGGTTTCTTTATATGGCAATGACCTGTGACATGTGTTGGCGTCTATCTCTGTGCAAGTGAAACGCACTTGCTGAAGTACTACTGATACATGCAGTATGAAGAGTAGTGATGCTTACGTCCAGTGCAAATAACACATGATAGAATCACATCTCGGGGTAAAAAAATAAGATGCTCCATAGTACACTGATTGGCTGTTATGTAAAAAATCAGAAAGTGCCACATGTGCAGAAGGACTATAAAGGTATAGACAGTGATATCATCGTGATTTGGTAAATGCTATAGCTTCTGGGAAGTAAATATCTTATGACAAGCATATAGAACAGACTAAGCTAGTGAAGGATACTTCATATGTTTCAGGAGTCGTGTACTGGTGACAATAGACATGGCTGAGGAGGAAAGCCCTAACTCTCCAAAAGTGATGTTAAGTACCTTCGGATATCTTCTCTACATGATAGATGATGAGCCAGTAGAGATCTTGTGAATGACTAGCTGCAAGTACAGATGTTAACGTTTCTTCAAGAACAGTAAGATACACATTAGTGCGAAGTGATCTCAATGGATGTGTAGTTGCTGAGGAGAGGCAATGAAAAATACGGCTAAAATGGACAGCAAAAATAAAATAGATGACTGACCTGGAAGGTGCTCTTTACAAATGAGTCCAAGTTTGGCAACAGTTAATGCCAGTTTGTTCAAAGGTGGACTAGTGAGCAGTATAATGGTCAGTGTACAAGGAGTACAGTGAGGTATAGGGATGGAACTATATAAGTGTGGACTGCATATCAGCCCAGGTGTCAGAGATTTGCACAGAATCAGAGGTATGCTGACTGCCAACAAGTACAGGCAGGTTTTCATCTACCATGCCATTACCTCAGGAACACATCTCATTGAGTGGGGATTTATCTTTCATGATGACACTAACCCAAGTATAGAGTCACTGTGGTAAAACATCTGGAATATAAAGCAGTGAATGAAATACTCTCAAAGGCTGAATGATGTTATGCAGTTACTGAGAAAATCAAACTCTTGGATGAATTGTACCTGTATGAAAACAAGGTGTCAGCGAAGGGCTCACATACAAATGCTAATGCACTGTACAATACATTCATTTTGTTTTTGTATGTTTTCTGTAATGGTTTTCTACTACCCACCCACTTATTAGCGCTTTGGCTACAAGCAGTCTTAGGGGAGAGATACATGGCTGACTGTGCTCGTAGCGGAGTGCCTGATAGCAAAGAAGAAAAGAATTTCTTGGAAGAGAATGTTAAAACAAACAAATTGTTCTTTTTTGTGTTGGGCATTTATTATAATTCACCTTGGCTTGTTGTTGTAGGTTGTGCCTTTGGAGACTGTGATAGATTGTAAGGAAAGTGGTACGAACTTTCAGATGTTAAAATCCGTAGCATTTTCCGTGTTTACCACCTGCTGCTGGAACCTCACCCATAATGTAATGGGGCATTCCCTGACCGGCTTTGGGCCTGCTGCAGCTGCTGAGCTGTTCCTCAAGAGAAAAGAGGTGAGACCCAGTTCTTCTTTAAACTCTCAAGATTCCTCCTGAACTCCCGCCCCGTAGTTACGGTCCAAACGTTCCTCACCTACTTTTTTTCGTTTATTGTTTTATATTAATGTATTTTACATTGTTTAAGGCAGTCATGTGAATTTTTTTTCTTGTTTATCAAGACCTGATCTGACAAATGCAAACTAAATTTTATTTTGTAAAAAAAAAGAAGAAAAAAAAGATAGATCTACTTAATTTCGAATTCATTCAACATCATACTGTTGGTTTCCAGATTTGATGATGATAGGTGAAGTTGTTGGTTTTCTGTTTTCTTAATGTTGTTGTGTCATTCCTGGCCTACTTTGTGTGTGCTCACCACACTTTCTGCGGATCATCGGTAGACTCTCATCTACATGGACCCACCTTCTTGCTCGATCATTCATGCCAGGATGATTTGCATTCACAGGTTATCCTACATTGAATTGTCAAGTGCCTTCAACTGTTGTTGGAGGAATCTGCAGGAAGACTTTCGTCACTGAAGGTAGAACTGGTCTAGGAATACATCTGTTGTTCTATTTTGTCCTTATTAATGCCAAGTACAAAAAAAAAAAAAATCTTCAGTTGGTCTTAAATAAAGAGAGGGATAGTATTTATAAAAACTAACGAGACAAGATATCAGTGTTGTATGGCTTATTATGATAATAGCTTGTCAAACTGCTGCTGTTTCAGGTGGACAAGGCCGGCCCCATAAAGCTGTATAGCCCACCTTTTATCCTTGCCCCAGTCAAAGACAAGCAGTCACACTTGGCTGAGTCATGTGGGGAGAAGATGGAGAAGAGTAACATAGTGTTTTGTGGGTACTGCTTGTCTGAAGACCAACGCTGGCTGCTGGCTACATGTACAGATGAGAGGGGAGAAATGAAGCGAACTTGTACAATTAACATTGATATTCCAAACAGGTAAGCAAGCTGCTGCTATTACTTGTATGAGTAAAGAGACTTAAGGAGAATTATTAGATAGTTTTTTTCTCTGTCATTCTATATCAGATGATTATGTGAAATCTGAAATAAAATGAACTTTGTTGAAATTGGCCTCAAAATTTCTAAAGGTACAAATATGTGTAGTTTGTCATCTGAATGACTTAATATACTAATATTAAATTACTATAGGTTTGTTGTTTTTAATTGGAGCTTGTTATTATTCCTCTCCCACCACAATTAACAATTGAATATGGAAATTTTTGTGGCTGAAGTTGCTTAGTCTACAACTTACTGATGTTCAGTTTATGTATAAAGTGATTTTTTGAGAAAATCTCAACTAAAAATTGACTTTCCAAAACTAATTTTTATTATAGAGATTACTGCCTAATTTATAGTCCTAGGTTAAATTTTATAAGCAATATACATAGATGCTATTCTATAAAAATATCATATACTTTAAAAAATAACATTGCAGAATTTTGGCTGGCAGGGGGTGTATCCTTGAAATTTCTGTGTCGAAGAAAACACAGCATGGAATCACCTGTTTACCACTGAACAGATAACCATTTTGATGGTCCACTCGCTTTTTACTGTTATCATTTGTCTTTTATTTTTCAAAGATTGTAGATTTATTTTCTTGTGAATATAGTTTTTTTAAAATGTGAGGATATTTTATACATACTGTAAGCGTAACATTTCACTCTTGCACGCTTTTAAAACACTTTTTTTTTTGTTGTAGAAATAGAAGAAAGAAAGCTTCTGCAAGAAAAGATGGTTTACAGAAATTGTGGACTTTCATAATGGAAATTGTTTCCATGACAACATTGCCATGTCGTTTGGTCATTGGGAGAGTTGGAAGGCTGGGACACGGAGAATTAAAGGGTCAGTTTTTCTTTAATGTAAAATTTTTTATTTGATCGCCAAACTTATGAACTGCTTGTTTGTAACATGTAGGCTGTATATTAACACTCATCTCTTGATCCCTTCCTGCAGGTTGGTCAGGGTTGTTGAGTAAGAAGAATCTTCAAAAAGCCAGTAAGCAGATAAAGGAAATCTGTACTCACTGTGCCATCATGGCAAGCTCAGAGATCCCCTGCATCCTCAGCGCTTGCCTTGTCTCCATGGAACCACAGTCATCATTCCGAGTTCTGTCTGATACTTTGAAAGTGGAAGAGAAGATGAGCAGCAACTGTCCTCTCCAGACTCCTAGGGATGCATCTTGTACTCATATATTGGTTTTTCCTACCTCAGCAACTGCTCAGGTATGTCACAACAGTCTTTGTTTGTTCTCTTTCAAAGTTTATACAACCAATGAATACATAGACCTCTGTCCAGAATGTTAGCCAAGATTGTGGCTAGCTTTGAACATTTTTCTAAAGATGATTAAAAGTACAAAAGGCATTCTATGTACAATGTATTTTTAATTTTATTTTTCAACTTGTCATTTTCTTTGAGTTTGCTATTAAAAATACTTAATAAAAAAAACAGAAAATGTTTCTTGCTTTTTAACATAGTCTGCTTAATTGAATGTTTCCAGAAACATTAGATACCCATCTAGACATCAAAATCTAGCTCTCCTTTGGTTGATGGTTCTTAACATTGAACTTCTTTATTTCCCTTAATAATATCAATGTTTGTTTTGTTTAACCTGGCAGGAACTTTATCCCTGGGTGTATAAAGAATACATGTGCATGTTTGTGTGTGTGCACAAACAGAGAGAGATCACAGTTCATTTATCATGACTATCATCAAGCGCCAATGAGAAAACAGAAATTCTACTTATAGAAATGGTGAATTTTAAATTTGGACATAGTTTCTAATAAATAAAGTTGTAGTTAAAAGATATTTTTCATTGGAGAATGTATGTTAGCCTTAGTACAGTAACAAGGTATTTAAGACAAACACTTTAAAGGTGGTATTTCACATGTTTAGCATGGATGTATGCTGTGTTCATCAGCAAAGTGTTTTCTTTCAGGCCAGCACTCACTCCCTCCATCGTGGTGAACCCCCTATGGACCCTACCACACAGTGGCCAGACCTTGGACACGAAGACCTGTTCACAGATGAAGACTTCAACACCATTGATGATGGAATCAATATCATGTCGATGTTCATGGACATCACACAGGCTGCATCTCCACGGGCGCACAACAACTCTGCACCTGGCTCTCCCATTCCTGGCGAGGATGGCTGTCAGTCTCCTTCCAAGTTTGGTGGTCCTTCCACTGTACGTCTCAAGTTGGTTAATTTAGATTTGGTCATCACTATCTTTTCCAATATTTCCTTCTGCACTAAAAAGGTTAAGTGAACTACTCACTCCCTCATATTTGAAATTCTGCTTTGCTTTGGTGAATTAAAACTGCATGACTTTTCAAAATACTGTGATTTCCAGAATCGTTTAAATGAAAATGGTTGGCTTTTGTTTGAAGCCAGGAGAAGGATGTGTTAGTAATCTGATAGAGATCACTGTTGGTTAAGCTGCAAGAAGTGAGCTAATTAACTAAACTACTTGCATTCTCCAATTATTTTGTTTAATTTATTGTTCCAAAAAAAAAAAAAAAGACATCTACTGTCTTTCTACTATGCTATTTATGCTTATGTTGATGATGGGCAGATAGACAGTATTGGTTCTCTACCTTAGTTCCCCCCTCTCTCTCTCTCTTTCAGAGTGCTGGTAGTACAACTGTTGATCCCCAAGATGAGGCCCCCAATCTGCTGCAGCAGCCTCTTGCCATGGGCTACTATGTTTCTACTGCATGTCCGGGTCCACTGCCCAAATGGTTCTGGTCATCCTGTCCCGAGGCTGAATCACTTTGTCCAACCATTTTTAAAGTAGGTTGTGTGATTGGGCTGCCTTCGTCATACCAGCAAGAACGCCAATTAGTAGAAAATTGCTAAAAGTACAAGAATATGAAAAATTAGATTGAAAAAAATTGTTTAATTAAATATTATTTAATATTTTTTTTAATGTCATTTCTTTAGCAGAATCACCCCCCCCCCATAGTTTCAGGCGGCACTGGCATTTAACCCTGACTTCTTCAATACAATAATAACCTATAAATTTTTGAAAGCATGAGGGAAAAGTTGATAGATTTGTTAGGATAGGAGAATTTCCAGAAGCCCTTTATTTTATAATGCCATGTTTATGTAAAACTGAACAAGCATTGGTGTGTTATGGTTGGTGTAAACTACTTGTTTTAGTGTAAAAATACTAGGGAAATTAGTATTATTGGTGTTTGACTGTTACAGGTGTCATTTGTTCGTAGTTCTACTAAAAAATTGTAATTTTTTTAATTCTAAAACTAAGAGCTATAAGGTTTGTAGAATCCACTGAAAGTTTATGATAAGTGACGGAAAGAAAAGGATTTAAAGAAATGTAGAAGATCATGTCATTCAGGTGAGATAAATAGAGATCCTTTAAACGAGTGGACTGTGCACCCTAACCCCCTGCCGGGGCCAAGACAGGTTTTCTGAACAAACACACGCTGCTGACTAGAATGGAATAGACTGATCTAGAAATCTCTCCAAGGCTGGACTCTTCAGCCATCCTTTCCACTGTGGATTAGCTGACCAGCCATATTTGTTCATTCTTTACAGGCTGCACTCCACACACATTGTTCCTCCAAGCAAGATGATCCACTTCACTCGAGTCACAGCAGAAATATTCATCCATTGGATTCAAATCTCACCTGTGACGTCTTGAGGTGCGTTGGTTTTCTGTATTTACTTTTTTGCACATTAAATAAATTTTCCCTGCCCTACCATCTTAAAAATGCATCTTAATGTTTTAAATGTAGAAAACTCTTGACAGACTCTGTAAAGGTGTGTCAGTCAGCTGCTGAATGGCCTTAGCTGTCCAGACTGGATGACAGTCTGCATAAAAGTTTCACATCTCAAAACAAAAGGCTGCGACCTGAAAATTATTCTTAATTTACAGCATAAGCAGATCTGGCAAGAATTCAAAGATTCCTCCGACAGTAATGCCCATTGTTGCTGTTTGTTTGTTCTCATTGCAGGTTTGTTTTGGAGAACTATAATGCCCTTTCCTGGTTGACCATGGATCCTGCAAAGAACGATAGACGGTCGTGTTTGCCAGTGCACTTTGTGATGCTCATGCAGATGTACCATGCCATGAACTCTTTTGTATAACCAGCAGCCTGCCCCACATCTCCATCTATGCAGTTAGGGAGCTGGCAGTTGAAGTAATCACCACAGACATAAAAAAAACAACTATTTTCTTATCCCTTAGCAACCTAATTTCACCGGTTGTGAGAAATCTTCTGGTGTTGTTTGGATAGGGCACTGAGTTGACTTTGTGAACTGGGAATGTGTTCCCTGACTGATCCCACCCACTAAACTAGTTTCCCTGTCTGTCTGTGTTGACCAGCAGGTGGGCGGGCAAACATCCATTTACAGGTGTCACTGCAGTGGTCACCCAGCACACAAACTGGATTGTCAATGTGTTCTGGAATGAGAGCATTCGTTATTTATTTATTTTTTTAATTTATTACATCAATGATCCCAGGGTGGAACGGAAGGTCCCCTGGTGGTCAGAGAAACAAACTGCTGATCTGCTGGCTGGCCACTGGTGAAGGGCCTTCGTGTCGGTCGGTCGGTCAGTGCTTTCTATCTTCATCTCTTACTAGCATGGATGGCACACAGGAAAGACACTTAGATGTAGATGACAAATGTTTCAATTTTTTTTTTTCTGACATCACAATAATTCTTTGATAAAAAGTAATAATTATTATTATAATAAGAAATGCCAAAGAAACATGCTTGTATGTATGTATATATACATGTATACATATGTGTATGTGTGTGTGTGTGTGTGTAAACATATACGTGTGTATATATGCATATGTATATGTGTGTGTGTGTGTGTGTATTTTTTTAACTAAATCCATTGGGAAAATAAGATTTAGAAACTGGTTATTTAGTATTGATAATTATATTTAAAAATGATGCGATATTTAGTAAGAGCTGACAGGAAGTGAAGTGACGTGACTGGCTGTGTCTCAAGTTGATCGACATTAGGTAGACTAATAGTGAGTGTAGTTGTACAGACAGCTGGATATTTATGTGCACAAAAAAAAAATGTATGTATGTATGTATGTATGTATGTAATGAGGGCCATGGGTGTCTCAATGAATTTTTTCTTTGGCCATTCCGGCTGTGATGTCTGTGTGTTGAGTGGTGAAGTAAACTTGTTCCTCAAAATTTGGCTGGATGGTTTTGAAGTTGCAGTGCTGTTGGGAAGTCCTGAGAGAGGGTGCGCGCTCACGCATCCGGTGCCTGCTACACTGGCGGGCCAGCCTGCCACCTTCCGTACAAATAGTTGTCAATATGAACCAAAACACTAAGTCAGTGGGAAGGGCACACTGAGAGAAAAAAACACATAATTAAAATATATTTTCCATGTTCTTGAAGCACTCGTACGGTCTTGCCTTTTGCTGTGAGTGCCATTGAAGTAGGAACTCACTTTGGTTTGTCACAGCCTTGGTGCACACTCATGGCTTTTAGACTTTAGCTGTTTTGAAAAACTAGTCCTGGGGTATATCAATATTTTTTTGTCTGAATGTAGGGAAAAACAAAGTCATTGCTGTTGATGATTGGCAGTGTCCAAAGAGTAATTTCTAATGTAGCATATTTATATTGTACATAAATTATTCTATTTAATCAGCAGTCAGCCAGTCATTGACTGCTCTCAAGTTCCATGTATTGGTGCATGTATATATATATATATAAAAAATATATATATATATATATATATTATATATATATATATAGGAGAGACTGAATGTGTGTGTGCATGCATGCGTAACTATTTCACAAGGAGATTGGATAGAAACATGAGATTCTGTGTCCCCTAAATAAATTATGAGCTGAGAAGGGAGACCCTTTTTTTTTTTTTTTTACCTGCCCCAGTAAAATGTTGATCAGGAGTTATCTATACTGTTACACGATGTTTTTTTTTTTTAAATCCAACAATAAAACCTAAGTTTTTTTAAACTTAAAAGTCATGCACACCATGTGCATCAGTGTTCTAAACTGATGTGTCTTTCTATTGGTGTGACAGTTCATAACCATCTCAAAATTGATCTTTGTATGTATATATATATATTAGACTACAGAATTTTAATATCATTTTCACTATATAAAATTTTTAAAAATTTAAAAAAAAATAAATAAAATTGGAAATAAGGCTAAAATGGGGCAGATAGTACAGGTTTTCAGTATTATATCAGAGACCTCAAAAAAAAGTTGTTTTTTTTTTTTAAAAAAAATCATGTAACTACATTTTTTCATACATGATGATGTATTTGCCCACACGTTGGGCACGGAAACTGAAAGCAAATGTTCATTTTGAAACAGACATGTACATAGTAGTTAGACAATCTGTGATGTATATTTATCTTCATCTGTCTTGCATCTCTTCAGAATGTATGTATTAAAAGCACAATGATCTATAATTTATTTTTCGTAGCTAGTATATTATGAGATGCATACTAGCTCGTGAAAAATAAATTTGGAATATTTCATACATTGTTGTTGTTCTTTCTTAGATTGTATTATTTGGTGTGTAGAGTCAGGAGCTGGTTCCCTTTTGTCAGCGAAGGACATTGCTGCCCATTTTGATGTATTGAAGAGATTCTGTGGTATCTCTAGGTATTTTATTAGTCCAAGATCCCTAGATATGACAAAAAAAAAGCATCTACAATTTTTTTTCTTTCTTTCTGTTACTAAATTTTTTTGCCAAGTGAATTGCAAAGCAAAAGAGATCCTTATTTACAGCGTATATTTTGTTCACCTGATTAGCTAACAGACCTGGCAGTCTTTTACCAGAAATGGGAGAATATAGTCAAAATTGGTAAGCGTGCATTGCAGGTCAGGATACTCCGATTCTGTAAGTCTGTCCTTTTTATAGTTGGAGCAGTGGATTGGTAACGGATTCTGACAGACCTGAATAACAAAGAGTCTGGGTTGGAAATATTGGAACTCAACCCTTAACAACTAGTTAATCTGAATAGATTGCTAACCAAGTTCATTGCTAACATTTTGTGCCTAGAGATTATACTAATTTCTCATTTTCTTGCTTACATAGAATTATTTGCACAGTAGGACCATAAAAATTAGAAAGTTTACTGTTTGAATTTTATATCATACCTTTTAATGACTAAGTCAACAAACAACACTTTCCTCTCACTGTATTTACAATTTCTTGGCTGTTTACCCCTCATGTTCATTACATTGTCTTCCAGCAGGTCACAATACATTGCCATTGTTACTTGTCTGTCCTATCTCTCTGAAGAGGAAATAATTGTCATCAAGCTGACTAGTGGTTTTCTGCCACTAGCTCACTTCATAGGGATGAAGTATAAGAGATTTTCTTTGAGTTTTTAACAAAATAAAATTTAATAAATGATAAAAATCTGATTTTTTTAACTGAATATATATAGTGAGAAGTTGAACTCTGGTGGGTGGGTTGAATTTTTTCTCATGTGAAGTTAACTTAGCCAAAAAAATGGGTGCAATCAATCAGTCACAGGTGAAGAACTTTTATTTCTAGTTGGGTGTGTGAACATGGCAGTATGGCGGTTCTCTCCAGTAACAAACCAACCAGCTTTGTCTAATTATTTTGAACTAAAGCTGCTACTACCCTTAAGAAATAATATAGCCTATGGTAATGTACATTTGTTGTGTGGAAACAGGTAACTTGTTCGTCTTCCTTCTAGTACAAGTCAGCAGTTTGGTTTGTTTTAATAGAAGTTCCTCATCTCTATGTCATTAATCAGTGCTAGAAATCTGAGCCATTAGTATTGCTTCTATCTTCAATCATCCTTTCTAAAACTGACCGGAGGCTTCCTGTTATACAAGCAGTCAGCAAATAAATGGCTGGGGAAAAACTATGTACATCTGTCCCTTTCAGTTTTGCTTGTAATCTGCTATGCCTTTAGTTCTAGTACATATTGACCACTATATTTATTATTCAAGTTATAAAGATTTTTAAGATAGCATCTTGACTAAAACTTGCTGTTCACATTTTTAATGAATTCCAGATTTCGCACAGTAGAATTTTTGTTTTGAAAGCTCATCCCTCCACAACAGCCTTATTTTGATTTTTAAGAATAGATACAATATCAGCATCCTTCCATTTGGCTACAACTTACAATGATTTAAAAAATATTTTAGTTAACCCAGATATTTATCTGGGTCTGTCTGTAAACCCTTTCTCCAGCAATACAATTTACCACAATCTGTTAAACTTGATCCTAGTAACTGATTAAATACAGTTAGATTGTGATATTACCTTCCACTATGAAATAAACATTTTGGTTGGCACTCGTAGGTGGCTTCCTTTGCTATTTTCGACATACTGTCTACCCAGTACTAGATAAAGTTGATATTACAGGTGTTACTGTCACCTATTAGTTCATTTACTTCAGCCTCAGTTATGAAACATCTTGTGATGGTCCTTTTGTTATACAATGATAGCCGAAGACTGCTCCATCTTAAATGAAACTACCACAGGATGTATTTACAGAATTTAGGTTTTAACTCCTCTGTACCATTTGTATCAAATCTTGTGTGCAAGTTGTGAATGTCATTCATTTTAGGGTTAATTCTTCTACTTAATTCAGCCATCAAATGGTTTTGTTCTTTAGTGTTGGATAACAAGAGAAATATGAATTAAAGATGGCACTAATAGCTTTGGCATATTTTGCATAAAAAGTTTATTCAATAGGATTGGCAAACCTAACCAGAATTGTTTCTCAATGTATGAGCCAAAGAACTGTTTGAAGGTAATGCCATCTTGTTCGTGGCCCGTAATCAATTCCCCCCCACCAGATATTGAAGCTGACAAATCTACTGGGTTATCATTAAGCAAACAAGATCTCACATTGCCACGTATGAAAACAACCACTTCAAACATCAGTTAATGTTGCAAAACTTGGCTAGAAATCCTATTCCATGCCACCACCTTTTCAAGAATGAACTAGCATAAACAAGCAGCTATTGAAAAGAATATCTTCAAAGACCTGATCAGTGGCACCATGTTTAAAGTGTAGATAAACACTTGACCAGCTTCCATACCTGGACAATGACTAAAGGCAAAAATATAAATACTAAGATGTTTCAGACCAAAGTTTTGATTAGTCACACTAAAAGATAGTTCTTTCCTGGGTTGGGAAAAATGGTGACTAGCGATATCAATTATACCAGCTTTTAACAGTTTGAAATCTTATATCAATATTAGGGATCATAATTGTGTAACCGAAAGTTCCTAAATTACTGTTTTTTCTGAAACTGGATAATCCTACATTTTTTAGCATTACTAATGGCTTCTTACCCATTAAAGAAAACTTACGCACTAGGCCTTTTTTAAATTTAGTCCCAAGGTATGCAAGAGGCTGGAACCTCACCTATACAGACATAGGATAGCTTTGGGTACCACTCTTTAAATGTTTCTGAAAGTCATTCCAAAGTAGGTAAAAACCAAATGACATCAGTAACAAGTTTACATGTAATCTGATATTTGTACAACAAACTCTCCATCAATAACCAGGTTAATATTTCAAATACTCTACCTATTATAGATACTGAAAGTATTCCAGCAAAGGCTACTTTGGGAAAATTAGACATCAAAAAATTGCTAGTCAAAGGGGAGATAAATTTACTGGAAATACAAATGAACAGTTTAGCTATACTATTTTCAAATAGAAGTTAAGTGGCAGCTGCAATACGACAGATCTAAAGCTAGTCTTAACCACTACATAACTAAAAAGGTATTTCTAGACTTTCACCAGATTATTAGTATAATAAATGAATGTCATACTCCCATTGCTTTGCCATAATTTCCACCTTACATCTGTATAAGGATCCAGCCAAAATAGCAGCTGGGGTATAAGGCAGATGTCAATTTCTTATTCACTCATTCAGCCTTTTCAATCAGTCAAGGATCTACTTAAAAATGACAAGAACTATTAAAAGGTCAATACTGGAGATCTTCTCGTAATCATCTGAGACAAGGTTTTCTACCTCATAGAACTGTTTTATGTAAAATTTATAATCAGATTGTTTTAATCAAAAGTGCAACAATTAGAACATCCCAGCAACCTTAAAAACTGCCTGTAACAAAGGTAAATGCATCATAAACCATTTATTTCCATAAGTTTGGGTTAAACTTCACCAGTGGAATTGTTTAAACAGGTTTTATAAAGTACCATTGCTATTTCAAAGATACACAACCACTAAAAACATTTAAATCTAAACTATCCTGCTTTGCTAACAAAAAAATTAATAAAAATAAAATAAAGATAGCAACATTTTATTCATAGCATTAGTATCAGGAATCTATACAGGTTTTTTCTTTGTACAATCATCAGATAATCTTGAAGTCACGGTGTAAGATCGGTCAGACCCCAAAATAGTACCAGAAATTGCTAGTCTGAAGTTTATTTCCGTATTTATTTTTTTTTTCTTTGCAAAGTGCAACTGCATCAGAAACATATTATAAATAGAATTTGAGTTTTCCTGTCAAAGGCCAGCTGTTAGCTCCATGTGCTACAAAACCAGGTTTGAATAGCTGCACGGACTGGAGATCACAACTCCAGAGTTACTGCTGCCCATCTGCACCAGCTTTCTCTAGCAGCTCTTCAGCTAAGTGTGTAATAATAATCTGGGTGTGGGACAGGAAGAAGTCGTGAACCATTAACTGTAAGCTGGAGGTACACACCAGATTGTATAAACGCAAGTTGTCCTCTTAGATATTCAGAACATTCATTCTGTCCATGTTACATTACCTCTCAAAACCACCACCCCCCCCCAAAAAAAAAACAATTCTCATACTGGCAATTCTAAGTTTTAAAAAAAAAATACATACATAAACTTAACATTTTAAGGCAATAAATCTTTTTAATGACATTCTAAACTTTTTTCCTTAAATTGTACAACTGCTGAGACAGCATCTTCAAGACTCATAGCCCAGCATTCAAGTAGAATCTACACACCAGCAGGAGAATGTCAACACCACTATACAGTTTCCTTTTTATTTCTTTAATTCATGTACAAAGTATTGGACTTGAAAATTAAATCCACTCCTAGAAACCAGATGATTCATCATACAAGTGAACAAATATCGTGGTGGCTTCTACCGTCGTAATACTGATCATCATCTGAACTAAGTAGTTTTTCCTTAAACAGCTGGGATTTGAACTGATAACAGAAATGAAGCTGAGTCCAGCTTCCTTTCCATTGAATAGTCTCTCCAGCTCTTGCAAAGATCTCTTTACCAGTTAAAAGAAAAAACAAAAATGGCAAGAGCTTATTACAACTGTTCGGAGCCCCCAAAAAAAAAAAAAACTGATATGCACAATCTGTCAATTTTTCTTGGTGCAACATTTTTATTTGTTGTATGTTAGTATGACAAAAACATGAGATGAACAAAGCCAACATGTGCTAGCAATATGTACAGCATTGCTTGGGTTCTATCACCCTGCTAAAGTAGTCAATCGGCTGACCGGCACAACGAGAGAGAGAAAAAATAGAATTATGCCGGCTTCACACCACCGAGTAAGAAGACAGGTATATAGAACTATGTACAAAATGGTAAAGACATTACCAGCAATGTTGATGACAAAGTGCAGACAGAAAGAGTTTTTGTGAACATTACGTCTACAAAAACTAACATAAAAGGCACCTTTTTACATACAGATCAGCACAGTGCTTCTTTTTTTTGGTTTTATAGATTGGTCATATTACACAACATATCAAAATAATGACTTAAAAATTCAGTTCTTTATCTGCACAGCAATGGCAAATTCTTGTAGCCATTTCCATCCAATCAACATACAGTTATAAGAACAACTCTTACTGCTACAACTTAAAATATACAATTGCTACAGAAACAGGACATCACAGGTCTACAACTACTCACAGAACTGTAAGGACAACACAGGAATGTAATACAGGTATTCATTTTTGTTACACGTGCAACATTAGTGTTTTCTTTTAAACAATTTACCAATAGAAAAAAGAAATTTAACAAAATGAGACATGATACATATCTTAAAAGAAAAACAGAACAAAACTAAACTTAGTGTAACAGACCTAAAAACAACATTAGTAAGTACTAGAATGCCAACAACATTGATAATCTCTAAAGATTATTTACAAGACTATCTACTGTGTTTGACAGACATGTACGTACACTAGCTGCTGCTGCTGTCCTCTCTCTACAGCCTCACATACCAGAAACTTGCAGGAACATCACCACAATCAGCATTTCAAACCTATCTACTACAGAACAGACAGAACAAAAGCAGTCCTAAGGAGAAAAAAAAACAAACAAACAGACAGCAAGTTTGTATTTTAACAAATATTATCTTGGAGCAGCCAAAGAATGAGTAGTATTTACACAAATCAAAATAGAGCTTGGAAATCTGAAGCTAAATGCTGACAAAATTCAATGTCTGCATCTCATTTTGAATCATCTTTCATTCAGACAAGTGCAGAAAAACAAACAAAATTAAAATGTCAAAGGCTCTGAAGAGACAAAACGAAAGAAAAGTTTCTCAGTTAGAAACAGCTTGCTGACATCGTTCAAGTTCATCAACAGTTACCACCTTTTGCCCTTGTGGCGGCAGGGGCATGTTAGGGAGCTGTGTTCGTAGGACCTCACTGCCAAACCACTTCAGAAGGTTTCCATCAGAACCCTTAGAGAGATTGTTTCCAGCACCCAGAGCTGCAGATGAGACGGCTTGTTTGGAAACATTGGGTGAGGCCTGGCATCCCGCTGCAAAGACAAACAGCGACATGACAGACACAAGAACTGCACATGCTGGCAATACGACAACAACTGAAAGGACACTTACTCTTTTGCAGGGATGATGCAACCTGTGGGGACACTGCTCGGCTGGTTCCAGTGGTTGCCGCAGCTGGGTTTGGAGAAACACCCAGTGATGTAGACAAGGAAGTTCTTGGACCCAGCATAGACGGAACCATACCAGAATAGACTCCACGAAGACCAGGAAAACGAGGATCAATAGATCGCTGCTGAGACTGAATGGCTGCCCATGGGTTCAGCTGGTTGAGTTGACTGATGGAGTTCAGCTGATTGAGGGAGTTCACTAGAGGAGATACAGGTGTAGACATGTAACAAGAAAACTATTATAGGCGAGAAACTCCATACTAAATTTAAAAATATACAGTGTGATTGAAAAGTTATTCCCTATTTACAACAGTTTATAACTTTTGTTCTAATAAGCACAGAAACAATCTAATATTATTTGAAAGCTAGTTTTATAATTAAATTTCAGCATAAGCATCTTACATTATCAAAATTTTCTCAAACAAGACCATATTTTTAACAAAGTGAACAAGAAAATTCTGAAACATTATTCAAAACCTCGCATCCTGATCTCCAACTCTTCCAAATTGGCCAGGCTTGGGCTTCTGTTGGGCCTCACTTGATGATCCAACAGGGAAGATTAATCATTAAGCCAGCTAACATTGATGGCACAGAGGCTCCCCCTCATTAACTGCAAGGTGTTGGAATTTCCCAGTGAGACTCCAAAAAAGTATCCAACATATATATATATAGCAAAACGTTTCACTCAAGCTGTAGAACATTTTTAAAAGGCACCAATCATTTCTAATGTATCTTAAAACATTAACCAATGTAGTGATAGGTAATGGTAAGACTAGAACAAAAACCTTTCATAATCATTATCTTTGAGATTCTTAAGTATTTGCAGGTTATCCAACAAAACAAGTGCATCACTGTCAGCTACGCATTAAAATACTGGCTCTGCACTAATCACAGTAGTTGACTCATGTGGAATGAATTCAGCCAAGTATAACTATGTGTCCTTAAATCTCTTAGAAAATGCCTATAACAAACCAAAAGAAAAAAGATTTAACATTTACAATATTAAGTGGTGGTAGATTAGTTTCAAATTGCTAAGAGATATTTAAACTGGAAATTTACAAAATATTTGAACTACCATAAACCTTTATGGATATGACCAAATATTCATTTAATACATCAAAACATTAATTTAAAGAAACCAAGACAATGCTAATGATAAAACAAACATTTCTTAAGGAAAATAGTTGATATCTGTAGTCAATTCATATGTGCATGCATTAATCAAAACATAATGAGGAGGAGGAGAGATGGTAATGATTCCTTCCAACAATAGTGGTGACATTTATCCTATGACTAATCAAACTCGCTAAAGGTAACCGTTCAGCTGCAAAGTCTTTACAAAACATGCTTGCTACATCATTAGCCATGCTGAATTATAGCTTTATTTGACTTAATTGGACAAGTACGTTGAAGGAGCCATTCAAATTACCTCTTGGTGTAGCAGGAATTCCTGACTGCAGCATCTGTTGCATAAGTAAAACATTTGCAGCAGCAGCTGCTGGGTGCATGCCAATGGATGGAGGTATGGCTCCAGACTGTACAGGCATGCGGCCAGTGATGGGAATACCATAGGGTGGAGCTGAATTAACGCTGATGGAACGTGACATAGCTTGGTTCAGCTGTCGCTGCTGGATTTTCTGTTCCAGCATCTTCACAACATCCAAATTGCTTCCACCAGCATAGCTGACTGAGCGCTGTAATTGCTCTACCTTACCTGGTATGATGCATGGTTGTTGAATGCTGGTGACAGGGCGGGACTGGCTCAGTGTTTGTGTGCTGCCTGTAATTAAACAGGATGTGTTAGTGGGAGAAAGACCAACCTAAACCCTTTCAGTACATATACAGGGCAGAAGGCTAGTAATATTTCAGCTATCAAAAGGTTAATTCATGCTATTCTAATCAGATGTATAAAATAAGGGTAAATACAAACAATTATTCATGGAAAATCTCTCATTTACAGGTTGTGCATGTGTTTTTATACATAAATGTACAAGAATTAGTAGTTTGCCTAATACAGAGTTCAGTTAATAGTGCAGTCCACTTAGTGGGCAGGAGTGGAATACGCTGTGCACTTATCCTTTCTACATAATAGCAAAGCATTCAATTAGCTGTAGGTTAGACCAATTCTGCTGACCATCCACAATGACTGTTGAATAACCCAATTTCTGCAAAACTAAGTACACACTAGGGCATCCACCTTTCAGTCCATGACAACCACATCTGCTACCAAACATCTCCTTTACTCAGAAAATTGCAATTTAAAATGGATTGAAAAGCAGGTTTTCATCATGGCAGCAAGTCCACTGGCAATGACAACAGATCCAATTAGCACCCAAATTTGTTGACTGTGATGCAAACATCCAATGCTACAGAATTGACTGATGCTGAAAGTTGTTTGTAAGTTTTGAATAAATGCATGGACAGTGAAGACAGGAAGAAATTGAACCAACTATTGAAAAAGATAGCGAAATGCTTGCAGGCAGAGAACCGACTCTGTTCTCTGAATCACATTTTACTATAGCTCATTTTAAGATTAGTACTGTACCAATTAACTTATGTCAGCAGTATTGTTCTAACATTTGTACTGCTTACTGTATGTATTATATACCTTACAAATGCTTCTTAGTGTAACTTCAATCTATCAATTTTTTTTTATTATTTAGACTGCACTTATGGACTGGTTGATTGCACAGTTTCTTCCACTTCCAATGATGTGATATTAAGTGGACTCTACTGTAATGAAGATCTCAACATAGTTAGATGAGAGATCCATCACTGGACTGATTCAAAATATAGCAATCATGTGACAATTTCCTCCTCTTTCAAGTTTAAAGCAAAACGTCATCATTGAGAAAAAACAAGTGGACTTCGACTGATTGGTAATTTGTGATTTACTGGATATTATAATATCACTGATTGTACTGAATTCAATAAATAATGCAGACAGAAAAACTGGCACTCCATTAGTTCATGTCCATAAGAATTCTAAAATATACTTTAATGAAATTTAAGTTTTATCAGGAAGGATCATTTCTAACAAATTCATATTTTTGTTGTTTGTTAAACATTTAAAGCAACTAATTTAAACAATTAGAGTGAAGGGAAGTGGTCAAATCAAATCTGGAGTACATTTTAAAGCTCTGAAATAAATAATGAAATAGACCAGAGTACTTATAGGGGGTTAGAGGGAAAGCCAAACTTAAAGATTCTAACAGAAATAAAACAGGGCACAAATGTGGAAGGCTTGGGTTGTGTGTAATCTTGTTGTTCTCCACTAACCTGTTCTGTGTTGATTTAATCCTACCGACAATTAGAGTTATCTCCCCTGTTAATGGTGGTAGTATTCAACTATAACAGCAGCCAGCAAACCAGATTCTGTCAACATGGCTCATAACATGACAAAAACACTACAGTAAAAGCCCTCAGAAATCTGTATGCATTTATTTTATAAAAGCGCTGGAGTTTTCCAGTTAAGTCAGTCAATGACTGAAAACTCAATCTTTGAACAATTGATTTTGGGGAAGATTCTAGAACATAGCTATTCTGCACATCTGACCAACTTAGCTAAAACTAGAATTTACTTACCCATCAAATAACCTGCTCTTACATTCCCAAGAGCAGCTCATTTCTAACCCCCACCTTACACTACAAAGCAATCTTATTTATGTGGTACAAGATCAGGCAAAACAGCAGGTTGGGTCCCAGTAATTATAATAAACCACCACCAAATCAACATCTAGTTCCAGAGACCAGAACAGCAGGCAGGCACTCACCCTTAACAATGGGCCTGCCAGACTGGGACTGTAGAGATGGTAAGGCAGATGACACTGGCATGCCTTGCACCTGAATTGGGATGTTTGTCTGCATTGTGCCCTGGCCAATCACCGCTCTAACAGTCTTCGACTTATCTCCTTGACTAGACCCAAACTGCTTTGGTGACATTGGCTGAGCTGATTGCTGTGAAGAATTGGAATTCTGAAAAAAAAAAAAAGAAAGAAAGAAAACCAGTTACCCAGAATTTTTAATTTAAAATTATCATGCTGTCCTAAACACAGCCATTATAGTTAAAAAAAAAAAAAAAAAAAAAAGCTAGCCTCTTGTTTTACTAACTTACCATACTAGTACTACTACTAGATATCTAAATTTAATTACAGCATCTTAGGCCTACCATACAAGTTTCATTCTTCCAGATATCATTCAATTTTAATATATCCATATAATGAAGTAACACTTAAAATTTGTCTTTTTTTTTTTTAATTAAATTTAGCAAATTTTGTTTTTAGTAAAACTGATTTTGGGTTTTTTTTTCCTATACTTACCTGCTCCTGATGAAAGAGCTGAGATGCTAAAGCAGCTGCTGCATCTTGCCCAGACTGTTTCATTAACCCAGATGACATCACTGAGTCCATGGAGGAAAGCACTTGTTCCATCTCCTGGGCTTGGTTGCTGATCACAGAACTGAGAGACGAGTGATGACTGATGGTGTCTGAGCCATCACTGCTTGTTGACTGGTCCTCCATTCTCCTATCACCAGCATCATCACTGTTTTCGTCACCTCTATCTCTACCACCAGCAGCAGTGCCAAAGAACTGGGGTTTTAAAAAAGTCCTGTGGTGAACTGGAGACCCTACAAAGTCATTTTCCAATTAACAATAGTATGTTTAAGCTGTAACTTCTTTGATATAAAATTTTTTTTTTAAAAAAAGCTGTTACTGTCAACCTTAATACAGTCACCAACTGATCCCTATTTCTTTATACAGTGCTGATAATTCTATCAGGGGAGAGAGAAATAGGGAACTGTCTGCATGGGTTCCCAAACAGACAAAAATGCTAACCCAGATAAACTTGCTATATCATTTATGAAAATAAAAAAAATCAGTACCCATCGTGATTAACTGGTATGTATTCAATAAAAAGAGGCAAACTGTAATAAAGGTCACTTCTTTTGACAAAATCCTAGCACACCCCAAAAAAAGAACCTGGATCCTGCTAGCTCAAATTTTGTTGTTGTTTAGTTCTTGAAGGCTTACACAGGAAATATTTACTGATGAAGTATTTTTTTTTTTTTTTTAAAGAAAAGTGATTTACCTTCTACATTTATGGAAACTGGGGAATCTTCTTGCTTTGCCTGCTTCTCTTTCTCCACAGCTTTCTCTGAATGCATTTTCCTGATGACTGATGTTGGTGTAAAAGCAACTGAAACTGCAGGCTAAAAAGTAAAATGACCAGAGCTGGAGAGCAAATTTTAAAACACTTCAAAAACGGTTTCATCACCAACATTAAAGCTCTAAAAAGTTCCCAACCTTGGGCCTCCAGGTTAGATTGTTCCTAACAATGGCAGGGTTGAACTTTACAGATGTTTCCACTTTCTTAAACCTACACCATGATCAATAATATCAGGTAGAATTTAGCATCTAAGAACCTAAAATAATTAAACTTCTTTCATACCTTGGTGTGGGGGGATACTGGTGTCGATGAACAGCGGTTCTGTAGAGCTAAGAAACTTGGAGACTTTGCTCTGGAAAATACAAAACAAAAGCAGACAACATTTAAAAAGATGCAGGCTAATGACTACCACAACAAACAAATCTATCTGGAGTAACTGGTAGCCTATTGCACTGCCAAAGCTAAGACCAGAGTTTGATTCCCAGTTGGTTCTCAGCTTGTTCTGAAAAAACTCTAGCATGGTTTCTTCACCAACCCTAGCCATCTAGACTTCCTTCCACATCTAAAAATGAAGACTAATGATAGAGCAGGGAGGATAAACATTGGTCACTATGAAATTACCACAACACTGTTGTGTCACCAGGGTGGTTGTTGTCGTCATCCTTTTAGACCCTACAGGTTAACACCTGTTCATCTGTGAAGCTTACCTCCATTTAGTCTGGACTTCCCCACAAGCTCAGCTTCTTTAGAAATCTCCTTCCATAAATAGTAAAATTTCAGTCAGACCCTAACTACTTAACTTAAAATAAGAACTAGAGAAGAGAGAGGCATTCTATTATTTTAGCATATACTTAACTCCTTTAATGTGTAGTTAACTACTTCTAAACAAAACCTTAGCATAAATAATTGCTCTGACTCAAACAGCTCCCAACTTATCTCAATTCACTGATTTCCTTTTTGGTCATGACCACATAGTAGTATTATTAGATTACAAACACCACTCAAGATTCTACTAGGTACAATTGTGACTGTTTTTCTCAATCATTTCCAATTTAATTTTGCACAATTAGAAAAGCATTATTAATCTCTTGGATAAAACCAGAGTAAAATCCATTTACGCCCCTTACACACACAGCTTAATGTTTGCTTTAACACGCAATACAAGAAATATTTATATTTCTGTAGAAAAGATGGGAAAATACAGTTCTTCTAGAATGTGATGTTTTACTGAAGAGGTTGTATAATATAATAATTGCAATTAGTTAAGGGCTCTATTACAATCTGCAATTGGAGAGGGAGATTATAACAAAAATGGTGCAAAAATTACATTTGTTAAAATATACAGAAGCATTTTTTTTTTTTAGTGTGTGTAAAGATAACTCTCTTCCTGCCAAAGTCTGAGATCACTGATGTAACAGTTTTTGAGACACTCAGGTGGCTGGTCGATAACACCAGATATCCTTAGTTTAAGCATTGGCAAATGTCTTTGGGAAGGTGGGGGATTCCAAATCATGTCACTGGAAGAGTGAATCTGCTAATGGAAATGTCATCGAAAACCTTGGCAATGAAAAAGTTAACTGCCCCCTTTTCCTAATTAAATAACTTATCTGAAATCTTTAATTTGATACAATACATGCAAATACAGACTTTTCATCCTTGTAATATATAACTTTTACACAAGTTACCATATTTTTAAAAACAACAACTGATGTATTTTTTAATAAGAGCAGCTCTTTCCTCCTCCACTTTTCTTAATGGTAGCCATCCATAGCTGACTTTTTGGGTTGGTAATTTTTTTAAATCAGGCTTTAGAACCGTTTTTGCATCTGACATGAAAAGAACTGTTAATGCTTAATCTAACAAATTTTAGAATGCATGTTCTAAGAAACATCAACTTTAAAAGTCTACATTAAAAAAATCATTTTCATTCCAAATAAAGGCAACACATCTTGAAATGAAAAATGTTATCTGCTTAAGCCAATTTACTTGTAAACTTGACTAGCGATGAAAACTGTGGATGGACAATAAATAGTCACTGCAAGATGTTTTCTTTCCAAATGAAATTTTTGTATATTTTTGTTAACTGTGTATACTCATCTCCAATATAGCCAAAGATTAGGCTACTATCCACAGAATGTCTACTTTCCAATAATTTATTGGTTAAAAATTGAGATTTTTTAGTAATTTCCAAACCTTTCTTGATGTTGCTTGCGAAGCATACGTTCTTTATCTTCTAGCTGCTTCTTCATGATGGCATTTTGCATGATGGCGTGCGTGCGTGCAGCTAACTCCTGCGGACTGGGAACTCTCGGGATTACAGGCGGCCTGATAGTGGCTGTTGTCTGAAAAACAATGGGACAGGCAGCAGCAAACAAGCAGGTCAATAATGTGAAAGGTAAGATTACTGCATAACTGTCCTCAGTTCAATACCAAGTCACCAAAATTAACAGTAGTAGTGATCCAACAAGTCGCATGGCTCGTCTGCTGAATGCAGACTAATACCTGACTGCGCAGTACAGATTGACGATCCAAACGCAACTTGTGCACTCATCCCACTCTTTCAGAGACTTATTTTACCAGCTTACATCTTTTAAATGCCTACTAATATATGTTATCACCCCACCATCTGTACTCAAATAGACAGCGATGCCAGAATGTATTCAATGAACTCCACTCCCAAAATGAATATCGAACTTCCTACCAACCAAGGAAAGCTAACTTGACAAGAACTTTGCAAGGATGAGTGTTGTTTAACATCAAACTCACGAGCCAACATTCACTGATACTGGACAAAGTGAGCTACTTACTGTGTGTGTGCTGTTAACCAAGGGACCAGGATGAACAGGGGCTGGTGCACTGAGGTGTACAGGAGGCTGCTCACTGAACACTATGATGAGAAACAAACATCGTTCAAGTAACAATTTCACCAAGATTCCAAAATCTTACATTAGGCAAAGTTTTGTTTCTTTTAGTAGGCCACACCTACAATAACTGAAGGTTTGTATAAGATCAAACTGTGGGTGGAAAGACAAACAAACAAACAGCCACCAACTAAGAAACAGATTTGATAAGAACAAAACCTGAAATACTCAAACCAAATAATGTTCATAGATAACAGCATAGAACATTTACAGATGTGATTCTTATAATTATAAATTAAGATATTTGAACATGAATAAAGATCAAGCAGAGGTCATGTCACATGTCTGCTGACAAGTGACTGACTGACTGAGCCACCATTTCTTCTAGGATAAAAAGCCATTTATGTCTGGTTTCAAGCTAAAACTTCAGAAGAACAATGAGCAAAGACTAAAATTAACAGTGATTTCTAAATCCTCCAGTGATCCCTCCTCTGTTTAGGATAATCTGCAATTTCAGGCAGGGTTTTCTGAAGACTATGCTAGAAATACTTGGCAGATACAACAAATAATGCTGTCATCATACTTACTGATCGGGGATGGAATTCTGGGTGTTGGTACCTGGTGCTGAGACTGTTGCTGTGTCAAAAGTGTCTGCTGTATCATTTGGGGGGTTGGAGAGGCTGATCTTTGCGCACTTTGCTGAAAAACAGCAGCAAGTTGCGGTCCTGGCGATGCAGGCTTGGTGATATCAGGGTTTTGTTTGATGAAGTTCAGGATAGCATCAGATGAAGCATGAGTGGGTGGAAACTGGCTGGGAGGTGAGGGTTGCTGCTGCATCATGTGATGGTGCTGTTGCTGTTTGTATTGTTGCCTCCTAATTTGGTTCAACGTATTCTGCTGGATCTGAAGCTGCTGTTCTTTGTTTCGAATCAAAGCCTGGGAGAACGAAAAACAGTGTGGCTACATTCATGGATAGACATAAATGCCTGGCTTCACTGTTCTGATAGAAATATCCTCGTTACTGGTCTGAAAAGCACCATTAAGCTAAGACACCAGCAAGTCCTTACCGAATCCACAGCTTAACTCTCAATTTACAACACAAGGCACAATTTCTCCAACTAGTTTTGAGCTTAAAACAAACAGGTGAGTACAAGATTTAAAAGGATAAACAGACCGTTAACATAAGCCACACTCTAAAATATACAAGGACTTCTCAAAATGTTCTACTGACACTGAGTCTCATCCCTGCAAGTATCATATTTACAATATTTAAAATAAATTTAAATGGTTACAACAGTATATACATTGGTATAATCATGCACAAATTGACCATTTCAGGTAGAAGCAGCCAAGTGTACAAGTCTAGACCATATGAGTGGTGGGTAATGAGGAGGTTGTGCAGAGCAGATAACAAAACTAGTTTCACAACATGGACCCCACTTTCAGGAAGAATGACAAAGGTGAAGACAGCAAATAATGGTTTAACTTTGTATCCAGAGGCTTATGGCTTGAGACATTAGGTGTGTCTGTCCTCTGAGACAGCATACTTTACATGCAGAATGTTTCTTCAGCGTGAACCAAATATCTAGAAGAGTTAAAGAAAATGTTACACCAACTCAAATAGTAGTAAATATAGCTTTCTTAAGCAGCTAAAAAGAATCTGTCAACATCTAAAGAACAATAGAGAGAGGGGTAAACAAATGGAGTAGGCAATTTGATAAATAACTTTCTGAAAACTGACTCAAATAAAAGGCAACAGCAGGTGCATATCTTCCAGGGCTTTTACCACTAAACCAAGTTGATTAACTGGTATGCTTTGTACCTCTCATCACTACCAAGCAAGGCTGAGCAAGTAGGTATTCATTTTTGTACATCTAATATTGCCTGAGGTTCACTGTAGCATTCAGCTAATTTTTATGCCAAGTAATGCCCACCCACATTTTTTTTTTGTTTTTTTTTTAACTTGCAAGGCAAGGATATCATCAATATAGTCTTAAGCATCATTTATAAACCAAAAATAAAATTACATTTCACCATAAGCACGGTTTGTACTCATCCTAAAAATTCCAGAACTTTCAAGAACCACCTATATAAATTTCAATACTTTAAATGGTCACCTAATATAATTTCGTGTAACACTTAAGTCCTTAAGCTTAGTCTCCATAATTTGTTTGAAGTTTTCATACCACATTTCCACAGAATAAACACACCATGCCTTTGAAGGTGATGTGAATAATACCTAGAAACCAAAATCTCAGTTTCTTGATTCAAAACCTGCCATAGTTGTGAAATATTACCTGATGATGCAGATTCAATAAAATGTAATAATAATGCATTCTTGTCTACATGTAAATTATTTTGAGCATGCCAATAACAAAATATCCAACAATCTTTCCAAATTTAGAAGATATTATGGTAGACGACTACAGAATTGTCTGGGCCTTATCAAATTTAGTTGCAGCAGCTTATTAATATTGCTAAGCTTTGATTGCAAGGTTAGTAGATAGAGAAGCATGCATATTTACAGGTTAGATAAGATAACTGCACCATCTGTAAGGTGAAGCAAAGGCAAGAACTATTCAGTGATGTTCAGAATTTGTTCCAATTTTACAAAAATAAAAGTTTAAACTACTATCAAGTTTATATAAAGCAGTAATTCTCAGGTAGGCATTTCAAGAGAGACTTTAAAACTTTTTTCAGTTTACATTATGGTTATTCGGGTAACACCAATAACTAAGCTGAAGTTATATAATATGTGATTGTCATCACTTTTGTGGAGCCACACGCATGCATGCATGCATGATGAAAGAGATATGGTAAGTGGAATCAATGCAGGCAAAAGTATGTTGCCATGCAAGTAGACTTATGAAAGTTTTGGTGAAAAAACAACAAAAACACCAGTAAACTTGTAATTCTAAGGGATTCTGAAGTCAGTTTCAGCAGACCATGAAAAAATGTGCACCACATTATCTAGGTTCTGACCGCTACATATTTGGCCTGGTGCTAATCACACTATAATCCAAGCTGAGTCGCAATGGAAGGTAATGCTTGCAAAATTTTTTTTTAAATCTTGCTTAAAAACACTTCAAATAGTTACATGGTGCTATCAGAAACTAGAACTACTACATTTTGCCATTATGTAAACAAGAGCAGTTAGAATGAAGATATCCCTAACAGGAAAGCCTAATTTTAAACTTTTCCAGATCTCCAATCACCAATCTTTAGTACCCATATGTGTCTCTATGATGTACTTTGGTAATCAAAAGGACAGGCAGGATTGTAAGAATACTTACAGAGAGAAATTCATTCTGGTTAGCAGTAAAAGCACCTGTAATGGATGAAGTAGGAGACGGCACCCTGTCAGCCTGTTGCATCTAAATCGAAAATAAATGGACACATTCTTTAAAGATTAAGCTTACAGAGAACAAGAGGCTTAAGAAAGAACCCACAGCCCATGTGAGCTCCCAACAATACCATTGGTATTCCTCAGCAGTTCAGTTTAGTTCTTGCATTTCTTTCTGCCAAATATGTAAAAGTGGAAGTGGACTAAGTTCCCAAGAGACTAATTTCAATATAGAACTATGGGCTTAATTACCTCTAAAAAATCTTTTTTTTTTAAAAAAAAAAAAAGAAAACTTGCAGGAATGGGAAAGAGTAGTAGTAGGAATGTGCACACGCGCGTGAAATGAAGCCATGGTCAGGTGGAACAGATCTTTTACCAATTCTCGTTACGGAACTAAGAATGTCTACTGAATGTTTTTGTCAACCATGCACATGCAGTTAATTTGAAGCAAACTACATTTTACTTCTACACCAGAAATCAAGCATTAGAATCAGATCTTTAGATGGTTTTACAGCTCTGCACAAATCATTCAGTTTTAAAAAAAAAGTTTGTTACATTTTTAGAAATAATCATTGTGAAGATCTTTGCAGAACTTATTTCTCTACACTTTAAAAGGGGTAACCACAGAGTTGAGCCCCCTTGTTATTTTTAGGAATATGCTACTTATAAAGTCGTCTTTGCTTTTATTTACGTACCTCACAGCACAGAAATGTAATTTTATTCTGAATGGCATTTCTGTTTTTAGTAAAGCACTTAAGTATTACCCTTGAAATGCCCTGTGGCCACATCCCATTCATCAATAAGATCTTTATGCTATGCCTGAATGTCTCATCTTCAGCAGCAGTAGGGGGAATTCCCTTTTCATACTTGTGACCAGAGCACTGGCTATACTTTTCAGAATCCTATAAGCAGTTACAATAAAAATGTTATCAAGCAGAGAGTTAAAGCAAACTGATAAAGCAGCTGCCTAGTAACAAAACTTACCTGTCCTTTAGAAGCATCAGCTACTGCAGCTGCAGCACCTTCTTTCATCATACAGAGCAGTTTGTTGAAAGCAGACATGTCACCAGAGTGTGGTGCATGCTGCTCCATGGGAGGAGTTGGAATGATGCGTCTGTTCTTTGAGACATGGTGCATATCTGCTTCTACTTCTGCCACTGTTTTAACATGGTTTATTGGCATATCTACAAACAGAACTTTGCCTTGTTTACTGTGCCATGTTAATGAAGTATAATCTATATAAATAATACCTACTAAAAACAGATCTAATTAGGATAGAAGCCAATATAGAAATGGAAAACAAATATCATCCATCATTATGCAAACTACTAAAGACAAAGAAATTCAAATGAAGCAAGCAGCTCAAAATGAAAATATTTTCATTTTGTCAAAATATAGCCAAGAATCCTGCAGTTTACACAGCAAATATACATTTTTGAAGCTCATTGGGGGTTTAGCATTAAATCTTGCAGAAGCAAATAATGTCATACATGGCTTCCTCTTAGCCATATAGAACATTTCCAATTCACACTGCCTACTAAATAAGTCCTGTATACGGTTCTCCTTTACCTAGAAATTAAAGGACTGATATCTTAAATATTTTGTTTACTATCTTATTAGATTTATTTTTCATAGATGTCTAACTATACAGTGCACACACACACACACACACACACAGGTCTTCAGCAAGTAGTCAACAAGAATACAACACAAAAATTGTCTCATCACCTAACCAACTCACTGTGAATAATTAAAAGTCTAGGAGACAAGACATGCCCCAAAAGCTTGTTAATTTACCCTATTTAAATGAAATAACTTAAATGCTCTTTAAGTTACGATTATTTACTGTTCTGTTCAAAGGTAAACTTTAATCTGTACTCTAACATTAAAATGTGATTTAATTGTCAATGGGGTTTCACTGGCTGGACACTGTAGTCATTCATGCAGAACGCTGAAAGCTTGACCATACTGTCACCTCGAAAATTACAAAAATAAACTACCCAAACATGTACTTTTACTTAAAGAAATCCTTAAAAAATCATCAAGCTGCTGAAGTGGATTTTTAGAACATTAACCGAGATTAAATCTGGCAGTTTTATAGTACTTAATGTAAACAGTACAAATGTGCGCGCAAACTAATTTCTGCTTGGCTACCAGTACTGAATAACTGCCACCAATTCCAGCAGGATCTCACATTTCATTGTAATGAGAGTTTCTGTCCCTCATTTCATAGAAAAAAAACAAAATTGTTATTACTTTTAAACACTTACTATATGCTCCTCCAGCACCCTGAGTTGGAGATTCAGTATTTGCCTCTGAACCCCTTTTTCCAAAGAGTAAGGCTTTTAGTTGAGCTTCAGCATCATGAGCGCTGATTGACGGGCTCTGAGAAATTCCTGTAAAAAATGCAATTTTAGATGGTCTGGTATCTAAATACTAAGATACCGATATGTTATTATTTAGAAAGGATATAGTCTAGGACAGTAAACCCAGTAACTATCCCCATATAAACAGTATCAGGCTGATTCTGAAATTTCTTCAACTTATTTTCCAGAATGAAGGTTGAAAATGAACAAAGTGGAGAAACAAGTTAAAATATCTTTTTTTATGCATGTCAGTGGCACTCAGTTGTTTGAATAGACAGACAAAAAAGGAAGCAGTAGTACTGAAAGACTAGAACAAGAAATACACCCACAATGCTGTCACCAAGAACACAGGACAAAGTCAATGGCATCTAAAGTACTGCCTCTACAAAGAGATAGAAACAAGACAATAAATGCATCAACAAGACAGCCAAAGATATCAAACAGTTTGAGTTTGGAATTGGAAAATTTGATTCATTCTTACTGCTCTAATAGTCTTAAGTGTTTGTGCCAACTGAAACCAAAACTTTTTTAGAATATGCTTTCTAGTAAGACATGGCAACGTCTGAAAAATTCCATGGTAAAATAGGTGACAGTTTCATGCACCTCTTGGACAATCCACTTCCAGAACACATTTGGTCAATGTGACCAACTTCAAACACTGCTAATCACATCTCACCACATGCACAAATAAGTTTTAATCTAGCTGAGATTAACTGAAGATCACTATAAATCCTTAAAAACTTCTTGCCACAGTAGTTTCTTACTTTGCTAAAGAAAAGTAAATGCACTAAAGGCACTGACCATCAGGCAAAAGAGCCATCCAGCACTGAGAATATATAAGACTCAATATAACTAGCAATCTTTTGACCACAGTTGTCAACCTTAAGTTTTGTGCAACTTTGGGTTCCTAATAAATACCAGAAACGTTAACTGAATTATCATTCAGAGGGGAATGCTTCAAAAGGCACCAGCATCCCAAACATCTTTTCTAACTTAATCTCAAGTACTTGGCACTCTTAATTACTCAAATGATCTCGGACATGAAAAGCGATCAGATCAAATTTGCAACCAATAGAAGCATTTGCATCATTAGCATTACTGCAATATCATAACATGGTTGGAAAATACCAGAATAGGAATGTACTAAAAACTAGGAAAGGCCCAATACCTCTCCTCCTAACACATACAGGAAGAGAAACAAAGCACAACCATGTTTTACGTCACACTAATTGTATGCATTCATCCTTAGATGAAAGATCTGTAGTAACTAAGCTAGAAACCTAAACAGACCACACAGTGGAAATTCATTTTTCATTCTATGATACAATTTTACCTCTACTTTACTAAAACTGATATTAAAAAATTTAATAGCTTTTTCTGGACCAACTTACTTTTCATAATGAAAGGATAACAATGTTGAAATTTTACAACCTAACATCTATGTTAATTTGTCCAAAATCACATCAAGTTGAGCCACTAAGATTTCTCTAGCCTAATAAAAATGTGAAGTGTTTAAGAAAAATTTACCATGTCAGACCAGGTTTGTTTGTAATAAATTTAATCCTTTGCTGTAACGAGACACCTAATAGTAGCAATGTTAGATTCTACCATCTGATTTTAAATGCTCTTTAATGTAAACTAAAGTTAGTAAATTCTGAAGCCAAATGAAAATTGTTTTCTGCTGGTTACCACTATTGTAGCAGAATCTAAAAGGATGGAACAACAATTGTTCAGCCTAAAATAATTCAACAGAACTTTTGGAAGTTTCTCTAATAAAATAGTATCTGTTATTCCACATCTTTTAGGAAAAAAGAAAGAACAATCAAACAGTCCAAACCTACTCCAATCTCCAAAATAGCAAAACTTGGAATAGATTTATCAAAACATCGAAGTTCACCTATACAAACAAACATTTTCATTAAAGTGTGATCTAGAATTAGGCTTTCCACATTTATATTGTAGTTTCTGAATACCCATCTTTTAAATCATTCATGTATCCATTTTTTAAATGCTTGATAAGTTATTTTTTTGCCATTAGAAGTTAAAATTATAAAACTCTACAAGAAAAAAAAAAACAAACTGGAAATTTGGACTTTTGTACAGATGAGCGGTTATGTGGCAGGAAAGCATTCTAAACAGCCATCCAAATAGTATTTTGAATTTTTCACTAGACAAGCATCTGGTAGATATTATGTAAAAGTCAATCTTCATCAACAAGTCTTTTAGACCTCAACAGGTACAAAGCCAACAGTCTGTACAGTTTTAGTTCTATCTCTGAAAACAGAACAATCGTCAAAACTCATGCACCGGCAGTGATTATTGTTCAGAGCATGCGCAGGGGTTGTTATTATAAGTCAAAGAAACTGTTAATACATTTTAAAACCCAATTTGCACTTCACACCACAGGCAATAATCCTACTTGGTGTAAATAAAGGCTGGGCACCCTCTAATTCCAACATAACGCTTACCTGAGCCTTCTTTCTCTGAAACTGAACAGTTGTTGGCAAACAAGGAGCTGAGAACAGAACTGCTGGTCCTCTGGTGGTTACAGTTGTCTAGCAAACTGATCTTATCCACTGATGCTGAACTACCAACGGATGAGAAGAGATTCGCATCTAATAGATCATGTAGAGGTGAAGTAGATGGTGATGGAATGACTGGACTTTTTGTTCCCCCTATTAGCTCTAGGGAATAAAAACAATACACTCTAGCCTTCAAATAGTTAGAAATAATTCTGATTATGGAACATCTTAAATTACTATGTGCAATACACTAAATTTTGCTAAACTGCTTTTTAAGTAAATGTATTATTTGTGTAACAATCCATTGCTAGCTAAAGTAATGCAATATATTTTATTAAAAGTAAATTTAGAGTGTTCCATAACATTTTCAGAATATTATATTTACAGATTGCTGTAGTATCAAAAGGATTAGCAGTTATTTAACTTCACACTCGTGGAAAGATTTCTTTACTCCTGTTCCAACAGGAAATGAACAAAGCTAACTAGCTTGGAATTCCTGTAGAATAATGGAAACCATCTCTTATAGTGAAATTAAAGTCACTTTACATTTCTAAATCTTTTTTAGTGACAAGACTTTTAGAATTTTTATAAAAATTCTATTCATAAAAGTATATTACCAGCCATTTTTCAAGATGCTCATTTTTCATATGAAAAAAAATCTTAGTGAGTACAGATTCCATTTCAGATACTAGGTCTCGATTCTTCACTTTCAAAGCAACAAGTTTTTGCAGAGTTGTTACTTCATGTCAGAAGACAGCTGATGCATATAAAAAACATTACAATATATTCAACCAGACTATTTAAAGGAGGCTACAGCAAACCATTAAAGCAATAATTTCCCATCACTATACCATCAAGCAGTATAATTTAATTATAAACCTTAAGTTTGAAATTGCCATTTTCAAATTCATTTCTCTTCTTTTTCTGGTTAAATATAGATATTCTTATTTAGAAAAATGCATGCAAAAGTTCTTTCCTAGTCTTCAACTCTTCTGTTTACCATCTTGCTAAGATATTAGTCAGCCATGTTTTTGCATTCAAAATTATCAAGGTCACTTGCTCACTTTCACAAGAATTTAAGTTACTTTTATTCATTTTCCTTTCTAACCTTTTAAAGTTGATAGTGTTCCTTATCTTCTGAAGTTCTACTTCTGTTTAAGTCCAAAATGGGAAAAAAAAAAAAAAGCACTTTAACGTAGTAAAAACAAAAGGAGGAACAGCATTTCAACTGATCACAATTACAATGTATGGTCTGATCAGATTTAGTAGCTAAAAGCATACAACAGCAGCAAGTGCTGTTCCCTTCAAAATAAACTCCATAACACTACAGAATGATTCCATCTTGAAATATCTACTTGTTTTGCTGAACCATTTATATCAGTGATATTTGTTATTCTCCTTTGACAGTTCTGGGATTAAGAAAAGTATAATGGAGCCAGAGATTGACTGATAATTGACAAACACATTTAATGTTAAGCATACACCAGGTGCACTGCCAAGGGGCAAGATCAATTGTTTGGACATGTCTCTTGAGATAGAGTCACTGTCAGTGGAGTGGTGGTGAGCTGCTAACAACAACCCTGAGACTCATTAGCAGGTAGACTGACCACACTACTAACAGTTCAGCACTGTTCCTGTTTTCAACAAGATGCATTTCTGAAGCTGCTTTTGAAAGAAAACCCCAACCAGACATTACTCACTCATGGCTCTGGCATAATCCACATGCTATAAAATAAGGTTGAATAAACATAGCCGCAGCGTGATGACATCCTTTTGTAAGCTCAGCATCTTCCCATCTAAGTGGATCTAATGTTGGAATGGCCACAAGATAAAAATCAGTCCCAAAACGCTTTGATCAAACCTAAAGGCCCTCCCTAAAAAAGTGGACATCACAATACAGTTAATATCCAATTTACCTAGCTCCAAATCTGACCTATTTTCAATTGTTACTCCCTTTCTCCTACAACATTCATTAACTAACTCTTGCACAAACACTAAGCTGGCAAAACAGGAGACCTTCAAATCTGGGTTATCATCAGGAAAGGAAGTCTAACTTGAAGACATTGCTCAAGTTTAACAGGAAATACCAATTTCTAACAGCTGCTACAAATGAGACAAGACAGACCCTAGACAAGGGGGTTCACCCCAACTCAATACTTATGCAAAAAAAACTTTAATGACGAAACCAGTAGGTAATTTTCCCCATTTATCAATTAACACAGCATCAAAAACACCAAACATTTACCTGTCAAGGTGTTTGTTCTCAGTCTTACCTCATTCCAAGCAAGTTTTAGTTAAAATCCTGATAAGCCAGGCACACATTTAATAAACAGGCATGAAGTGCAAGGGCTACACATCAGCATATCAATATTCTTCTTGTCATTAAGACATCTCAACAATAGAAACCTCTGACAATGATAAAAAGACGACAGCTATGGTAAATATATGGGAGGAACATCAGTAAATGAATGTTGGCAGTAACTAAACAGAACTAATGCTGTATATGGAAACTAAGAGAAGTTTTTGATCTGGAGCTTAGAGAATTATCAAGCATAGTACTAAAATGTATGTAGTTGGCACCAAAACATCTATAACCATGTGTTAGACTACCACCGAGCCAGGATTATGTACTTCAGAGAACCATCAAATTACAGCTTAATTTCTTTATCTCTGGCAGTTGCACTTATTCCCCTGCTGACACTGGGTTGTGTGTCAGTAAAATATTAATTAATTAGCAATAATTAGTAACAGGCAGTGCTTTTATTAGTCAAACTTAAAAAAAAACCAAAAAAAAAAAACCCTGGTTTAAAACAAGAATACCTATCACATGCCTTAAAATGAACTCTGTAAATGTATGAAAGCAACAAACATTTTATACTTACCACCACTGCTGTAGAACTTGGTACTTGAGATAGTCCAATAAATTTACAGCCAGCCCACAAGACTGCACCAGAGCTACTGAAATAATGCTATTTTCAACTTCTTACCAGACATACAAATATAAAACAAATACATTATCACCTACCATGAATAAAACCAAGATCATCATTGACAGATGACCGTCTACTGTCTGTTCTACTGTTACCATGGATACCCTCACCAGGTTGGCTGAACCAGCGACTGAAGCGGCTACTCTGATTAGGTAGGCCTTTGGACTGCTCTTCACTGGCTGCTTCCTGGCAAAGATTAAACAGACTGGTAAATTAAGCTAACCAGGAACTTATTTTTAGTAGATAATCTTTATGAAGAAGAATCTTGAAGAAAACTTCATATTACTTCAGAGTGCATTGAAAATAAACAAAAATCAACATTTAAAAATGTATACACGATTACAGAGCAAGCATCAATCACCCATCCCCTGTTAAGGGGTGATGCCAGTACTTCCTGAACGGCTTACCAAAAAAAAAAAAAAACAAAAAAAAAAAAAAACTGATTTTATGTATATAAAAATCAATCTTCACCACTGATCAAACTTAGGTACTTTTTTTTTTTTTTTTTACTTTGTGACAATGAACAAAAATAAGAATGATTTCATCAATAACATTCACATTAATAGTTAATCAAATGTATTATGGTAAAATATCCATCTGCATTTGGCAGTGCATCAAAATAAATGTAAACTTACGAATTATAGAACCTGGAAAACAGTTTGATGGAAATTAAGCTATATATCTAGAAATTTCCATATCTATGATTAGAAATCATGTGAAAGGATATTTAGCTCTGGGCTTAAACCAATTTAAAAACTAGTAATGAGTAAGAATTTAATAATGAAAGAGAGATGGCAAAAATCAAACTATCAACTGGACAGCAAAGCGCTCCTGTTACACTGAGAAATGAGAGGACTATCATTAATTGAAAAACAAAAAAAAAACAACTAAAGATGACATTAAACGAGCCGCCTATAAACAAAAGTCACTTCTAGAAAGCACTACCAATACACTAAAGCCACAATTCTCCGCAAGTTCCAGCTCCCAAATAATTTCCTTGAACACAACACAAAATAATCCTATATCTGCATACTCTGTTGAAAGCAAGCTGAAAGCAGCTAAATTAACTGGAAGAAAAGCAGCACATAATCCCTTCAGGCCTCATAACAAGAACTAGAGAATACGAATCCAGTCAGTCCGTTGCAGTGTGGGTAAACATGCTAAAAGATCACACTATGCCTACTGTTAAGTATGGAGAAAAATTTTGCTAGAAAAACAGTTGATCTTTATAACAGTGAGAATACCTTAATAAGCAAAGCTGACAATAGAGTCCATTCCACGGGTTTATCTTTGTTCAGTCAATTTATTTCACAGAAGACAATGACCCAAAACACTAACCTATCAGAATTATTTTTGCACCATAATCACCAAACAGAATTAAAGAGAATAGCAGAAAGATAAACCATCTTCAACGCAACAGTTCTTACAGGAGACTTGGAATGCAATATAAAAGATAGTTTCAATTTTGAGATATTCAGGAATCTGTCAAGCAGTAATTACAGCAAAAAAGGAAATATTTTAATGAATAAAAAAAAATCTAGACCATAAAATACATGATTATTAGACTTTCAAAATACATTATGCTAGTTAATAGATTAAATATCCATTAAAACTTAAGATTACTGTTTTACAAACTTTTGTGCAATAGTGTACATGTAAAAAATACTTTACCTTCCTCAAAAGTGTTACCAGGGAAAAAGAGGCAACAGAAAACCACCAATTCACATGTTTAATGCAAAAATATTTAATCATGTCCATGGTCAGACATTAAGACCTCGTACAGTATTAACTTTGCTTTATACTTTGAAAACTACCCAAGTACTTTTCATTTGTCACCATATGGTACTGTGGAAATATTTTTAGTGAAGTACTGAGAAGGAAGACCACCTTCAAAAACAAGCAGGAAAACAAACACTGGACTACAGAGTCTTGCAAAAGACTTACTAATACAGAAAAATCTTACCATTAAGCAGGGAATATTGATCCTAAAGAATTCATCAAAATTAAAAAGCGATGAAGATGACGATGGAGGAGGAGTAGTACTAGTAGTAGTAGTAGGATGTGTTTCATTGTCCGATGGTTGCGAAGCTTCTGGAGAACTGGATTCATTTGTCTCTAGACTTCCATTTCGTTGAGCCACACTGATGTTAGCTGTAAAAAGTTATTCAGGAGAGCATTCACTGTCAGCAAGCATTTTGCTTTAATTATAATAACTAACAGAAAGATGCCATGCCTATAGATGTATGTAATGAAGTCTTATTGCTAAATAAAAAATTTTTCATTAGAATCTGATATCTAAATCATGTTTTTGGTTTTATCTCTCAACAAAATCCAAGTAAAAAATGTATATTTTTAAGAAAAAATACTAGAGCTACAGTTGAGTTAAGTTGACTTGAAAGAAGAATTTAACTGGCTTACTAGATTCTGGTTCTTCTACACACACTTTTTCTTTGTCTTCAGCTATCTCTTCCATTTCCTCTTCATGTTCCCCTTCCTTCTCAAAGCCTCGTAATTCAATAGTGTCTGCTTGACTAGCAGGGCCATCTGTGAACCATTCAGGAGGTTCCTCCTCTTCGTGTCTCGGTAGATCTCTCCGTCGTGCTGAAAGAAATGGTTGAACAATCAGCTAACCACACTCCAATATCATGGAAATATGCCATCTCTCATCTCAAATAATTTGTATAAAAATGTAATTTTAAAATATAAAACTAGCATATCAGGACAACTAGGTGACCAATTTATGCTACTAATCCTGTACAATGCTAACCATGGTAACAACTACAGCATTCTGTAATACTATCAGGTCGTTACAAAAGTTTTGTCGGTTTTTATATTATGTTAAATTGGAGTTCATTTTTTGCATGCTTGTGAAGGTGTACATAAGTAAGTTATATATTGTTTTGTATCCTTTGCCCTGGCATACATTATGTAAAACCTAGCTTTTTTAAAACCCTGAAATGAATATTTGTTTCAGGGTTCTGAGTGAAGCTCGGATAGAAATGTTTTTCGTGCCATTTTGCTTCATGAGTTCAAACTGGACCACAAAGCAAGCGAGGCAACTCGTAACATTAAGCAGGCATGGGGTGAGGACACAGCAAATGAGTGCACAATACAACGGTGGTTTGAAAGTTTCAGTCAGATGTGAGCCTCGAAGATAAGGAACATAGCGGACGTCCTTCCAACTGTGATGACAACAGTCTGAAACATCAGTTGAAGCACATCCAAGAAAAGCAGTGCAAGAAATTGCTGGAGAGCTTGACATAAGCACTGCAACTGTTTCCCAGCATCTTGACGCACTCAGCAAGAAGAAAAAAAACTTGACAAGTGGATGCCTCACAAGCTGAATGAACAACAAAATTGTCGATTGGAGATCTGTTCTTCGCTTGTCATAAGAAACAAAAATGACAGTCATTGAAAGAGATGAAAAATGGATCCTTCAAGAAAATCTCAAGCAATCAGTACAGTGGCTTGACAGAGACAAGGTACCTAATCACATTCCAAAACCCAGCCTCCACCCAAAGGAGGTCATAATCACTGTCTGGTGCACTGCAACTGGTGTCATCCACTATAACTTCTCACAAGCTGGTGAAACCATCACAGCTTAAAGGTACTGTCATGAATTAAACTTTGTTCATCAGAGACTCTCCAAACGACAACCGGCATCGGTGAATCGAAGAGGCCCAATCCTGCTCCACAACAATGCTCGTCCTCATGTTGCAAAAGTGACTCTTCAGAAGCTAAACACGTCGAGGTACGAAGTTCTCCCTCACCTAGCCTATTCATCAGACCTTTCTCCAACAGACTACCACCTTTTCTAACACCTCGACAGCTTCTTCCATATGGAAACTTTCTCCAACCAAGCAGCAATTAAAACTGCCTTCCAACAGTTTATCGACTCCAGAAATCTAGATTTTTTAAAAATGGTATAAATGCTCTTGTGACTCGTTGACATAAGTGTATTGATTGTAAGGGAACTTACTCTGATTAGTAAACTTCATGTTCAGCAGCGATATGAAGTCTCATTGTTGCAGTAAAAAACTGACAAAACTTTTGTGATAACCTAAAAGTTACTGATAGTTTTGCATACGATCTCCAGAGGCACCAGCATGCTGATGGACTTAATATACCATTTAAATATAAGAAATATTTTCATCTTACCTACATGGATGATAAAATAGTTTTAAGTAAAAACAGCACTTACTCACAAACCGTTTGTCCCTGTAGTCACGCTGAAAAATTTAAAGAAATATTTTTCAGAAGAATTCTTTTAAATCCATCTTGTGTTATACACAGAAGCTTTGTGATAAGCTTCCTGGAGGAACAAGTTTACATTTATTCTAGAAAAGTTAAAATCCAGATATACTGCTCAGGTGAAAACACCCAGGAAGAAAGAAATTAAATAATTTGTTAAAAAAAAAAAAAAAGCAGCTAGAAATGTATTTCAAAAAAGCAATAAGTAATTGTTTCCAAAGCTGTAGTGCTTGCACAATATGTTCGTGTTCTGGTTAAAGAGAACCAGTATATGGATCTAGACTTACCATAAAATACTTGATGACAGTGGAAACCAAGTTAAATTGTTACACAAACCATATAAGCTTTACCAATTTGATACCAACCAAAACAATGACCTAACTATCAATGTTGTGTCATTTCTTTGACCAAAGCCACTTTCAACTAATTGAGCAACTGTAAGTGGACATGGCAACCACAACAAACATGTCTCCCTAGGATGTTTCAAATATGTTCAATCTCAGTTAAGTCTGAAGATCATGCAGGCCACACCATGCAAATGGTATTGTGGACTTGGAGGGATGCAGTGACATGTGCATGGTGTGGACAAGCTGTATCATCCATAAAGAGAAGCCAGAACTATGCTGTTAAGCCAGAGAAACTACAGCTGTAACAGTCTCATCCCTGTATTTAACACCAGTCAAGATACCCCTCCTAATGGCCATAAAATAAGTTTTTAAGCAACTTGAATGCCAGTCAATACCAAAAGACTGACCCTACCAAATCAATCATGTTGGGCAATGGCAGTTAGCAAATCATCCTCAAGCTAGTCTCCAAGCTAACCATTGTTGATTTCTAAATCTAGACTAGTCAATGAAAACATGGCACCAATGGTTCAACTTCTAGTTATAAGGTATCACACGAAAGCATAGCTGTTAATTGCACAGTGCTAAAGGAATATACAGCAGTGGTGTTCTAGACTATATCACTAGTATGAAGCCTATTGCGAACTTAGTCAAAATTCTATGGTGGATTGCTTTGGAGATCTTGTGAAAAAAAAAAAACCTTTTCTGGCAAGGATGACAAGATAAAGATAGATGACACTGCAATGGACATTGCAACTGCTTCCCAACCATGATGCCTAGGCATTTCTAAACTGACAAACTGTGTAGCCAGTTTATAGAGAAAATGATAACCAGTTGTGTGCAAGGATGTACACAGATTAAGTGGAAGAAGCAATTTACGCAAGTTTTCTATGTCACTCAGATCTGGAGAAAATAACTAACGTTGTATGTGCAATTTTTTTTTTTTTTTGAGAAATACATTAAGATAAAACACTATCTTCAAGGTTGAATAACTGTTGTTCTTAAAGACATCCAATGAAAACGAAATTGTCAAGCACAAATGAACTAAAGTTTACCCATAAAATAAATACAGGCAGTGCCAAAAAATTAAGTTCAAATACAAATTTAGTTTAAAGTACACTAGGAACTCAGATCTCATGAAACAAAGTTGTTTATATATGTATCTCAAAGATCCATCCAAATTTCACAGTAAACAGATTTATAAATCAATAAATATTTTAACAGTACAAATTTCCCTACAATCATCATCGAAGATCTGATATTCCATGTGCTGCTTAGCTGCCAAGCAATCAGCTGCAAACATCTGTAACAAGTGTGGATAGAGCATCACTAATGGCTTGATTTTGTTTTATCCCAATTTTAAAGTTGGCAAGAATCTGGATTGTTTTGGAAAAAGGAAAATGCATCTAAAATACCATGCAGCAAAACATCCTTATTCACTGAAATGATTCAGTCCCTGCCAGCATGTGAAACCTGGCAATCAGAATTTCTGGATATTAGCAAGTATTCTGAGGAAAGTCACTTAAACTAGCAGCAGCTCATACTGTGGCTTCAGTCGACAGAAAATTTACAACCAACTGCACAAAAGAGGATATGAACAACACATTTGAATAGTAAGATGAAGCTGCAGTCTGAGTAGCACCTTTATTTTTTTTTGTATTACATACCCTTTCTTCAAAATCCCTTCTGAATCCTCTATCAAAACGCTCTTCTCTATCAAATCTGTCCCGGCCATGATCTTTGTCAAGCTGAATCCGTCCACTCCCTATTCTACGAGATCGGTCCCTTAGAAACACAAGACAGAAATTTGTAATAATCTTGGATCAAAAATTCTGAGCTACAATAAGCAATGGTTATTCCATGTGTGCTGTTTGTCTAAACAACAAAAACACTGATAGTACAGATATAAAAGTTGCTTTACCCGTAACAGGCAGTATAGGTTGAAAACATCACCATGGGCACAAAAAAATCAATTTTTTTTTTTCCTTTATGAAATGAAATGAAAGATCTGCATGCAGAATTAAGATAAATACACAAAACAAAACAGCAAAGTTGTATGAAATCATAACCATGCGATCATACAGAGGCCAAATGTGTGGGTGGAAGGAACACAGCTAAGGTCAAATCCCACACTGGCCACCACCACCATCCTTTTGGTCACTTCAAGTCAGTCAAATCACTTCCCCAGATGTATCTAATGGTGAGTATTCCTCATCACACATCATCCACTGTTCTCAAAATTTTCTGCAGATTCAGTGTTTCACACCGCATGAGGTATCACTCAGAGGTCAAGGAACATGCATCATCTATGGTGATTAGCAGGGTACTGGAGACAAATTTTTCTGTGCCTGGCAGGCAATGGTAGTGACTTCCATAGGCCTCTATTGTTACCATGAATTAGGTTGGAATTTAAATAGTCATGTGATTTTGGCTGCCATCTAAGGGTTAATGTGAGCATATCGAAATTGAAATGGCTAATATATTAACATTTAATAAATAACTATTGTTTATTAAAAAGAAAATCTTGTAATACTGAAGCCTACCGTTCTCTCTGATTCGATTCTTTGAAATCTGCCGGACAGCTGAGCTGTCGCCCAATATTTGACATGGTCACATGACAACCTGTACCAAAGCTTCTCCGCTGTGGGCTGAGGACAATGCCTTCTCTTTCTTCTCTGAGTCTTTCCTTGGGATCTGGAAAAAAAAAAAAAAAGATGCAAGTACTGCTGACTTAAAGTTAAATATCAAAAAAGATTTCTAAACAAAAAATCAGACTTTGCTTTAAGCTGCATTTACCCTACAATTGTGCTTCAAGTGATCTAGATCCTGTTGGAAGTATTAATAATTTCTTCATGGCATTAATTCTGATTACTTACACAATATTGTTAGCCAGTAGATATGAAATAAATCTGGTGTGCACGCTCACATTCTAGTTCAGCTCTCCAGGTAGCATTAAAAAGCTTTTGCTAAAAATCAAAGGCCAAGTTAATTACATCAATATTAATAAAACTCTAAACTTCATTTTGAATATTAGAAATTTTTTTTTTTAGTGTAGGCTGAAAACTACATTTTAAATTTCATTTAAAAAAACAGCATTTAAAAAGATGGTGCAGTTGTGGTGGCAGTACATCCTTCCTGGAGCATTCCAAAAGCATCAGAACGGTGATGAGAAACTGGACCACCAATTCACTCTGGATAACTCCATGGGTTTACAGTCCATTTTTAGACATTCATAGATATATGGCAGTATTCATGTAGATGTAAAAGATGCAAGTTTTTCTTAGCACTTGAATTTAGAGGCGGCAAGTTTTCACAAGTTTTATATGTATTTTACACACAGATTTGTGCGGAAATTAATACTTTCGAACAAGTTCATAAGAAATCTGACATACTTTAACATGGAAAAATCTTAATCTTTTTTGTTTCACTTTCTTTTACAGTAATTAAAGTTTTTCTGGCAGTACCATCAAGTACAAACAAACACTTTACAAAGCATTCATAATTTAGGCAACTAATAAATCAATGTTAACCCCATCACATTAAGTATTAACACTGATCAATGGTATGCTACAAACAAATTTAAATGCATTTCATAATATCAAACTGACCTGAGGGCCGACGCTTGAAAAGCAAATCCCTGTCAAGATCCGATGGTCTTCGTCTCTCCCTGCCATCACCAACTGTCAGAGGGGAGGTCTCTCGTGAAGCATTGAAAGCTTTAAACCATTTTTCAGGATCCCATATGCCTTCAGAACTGAGTAAAAAGAAAGGAATTACTTGCATTGGTTAAATTCAATTTCATCTCCAATTTCTGAGTTATTGCCAAGACAACTGTTTCTCAATACCTAGAGGGTTTCATATCTTCAATGATTCAAGCAAACTAAACCACAAAGATAAACAGTTTAATAGTTACGCAAGATTTTTTTAAATGCGTCAAAATTGTATTGCTTTCAACCATTAGCTGGAGAACTAAAATCTATGCAAAAAAAATGAATACATTAATCAATGTAGAAAGATGGTTCAATTGGCCTTATCTCCCATATATATGTAAGGTACTTAGTAGTCCAAGTACTCCATGCACAAGGTCAGAAAATTTTTAAAGACTACATCCACTTACGTATAAAATTCCTTTGATAAACCAACAGGTCTCGCTTTTGCAGCAGGAGTTTTCTTTAATTCTAGAAGTCTGTCCTGAATTTTAAAAAGTTTTTTTTTTAATTGACAAATTAGAAGCATCAGATCTAAACATGAATATCTATGCACATTATTTATTGAACTAAGTCTCAGAAACAAATCACATCCAACTTTCCTATATGGCCCAAAGTTCTTGTTAGCTGGTAGTTTCCAACTTGAGATCTACATCACTAAATTTTCAAAATTAAACTTCCCCTCAGAAATACAGCAACACTCATTTTTCACCACTGTTAGTGTGTTCAGACACATTGTGATCATTTATTCTGATCAGCTGAACAAGTGAGATCAAAGCATGGAGAAGAACAGGGATACACAATGGAAATTGTAAACTAAAGGATCACTGCAATTACCCAGTCAGAAAGTGGAAATGAATGTTTGCTCAAATAAAACAGGAAAAAATCTCTTCCAAGAAAAAGGGTTTTCAAAATATTCACGTGTATGTCAACATTGTGACTGACATCTAGCTAGGTGAGGTTTAAGACACACCCAAAAGCATCTGTGAATATTTCAGAATCTATATTTTGGAAAAACATTTTTGAAATACATTCAAAACTATTTTAATTAGAATTTTACCATAACTAGATAAAGACTTAAAACAATGTAACATCAACAACATTTTCACTATTTTGTTTTCACCAGAAGAAAAAAACACCTTACTTTCTCTTGAACAAGAAAATGCAAGACAAAGTTAACTAAAGAAAATAGGAAATCTATTTCTCTGCAGAACAGATTTAATGCAAGTATTTCTTAATTATCTTTATTTACTAAATGGACTGACTATACGAGGCCATCTACCACTTAATAGCATTTTTAACATTCATTTACCACAGAAATTTTAGCAAAATGTTTTCTTAGATTTAAAAAAAAAAAAAAGACTAAGAAAATATTACCATTATCCACCATTATTTCTATTGAGAGAAATTGAGCTTAATTTGGACAAATTACATAGCAAAAAAAAATTACATACATACATACACACACTTCCTGAACAATAAATTCACAAGAATTTAATCAATAAAAACTACTGTTTTCTTACTCTACTATAATGGTGCTTGGATGAGTATTTGTGATAATCTTTGTTTTCATTTGTTTGTCTATCTCGTTCTTCGACATCTTCCCTTTCCTCTTCCATCATCTGAAGGCCTAGAAATTAGAAGATGAGGGGGTTACTTATAGTTAGCTAGCAGCAGCTATACTGATTCACTGTCCAGCTGAGCCAGGTTTCCAGATTCTTTCATGGATCAATGACCTGAAATAAATTAGAACACCTATGAGGAACAAGCTTGTTCAGATTTTAAACTGAGCTTCACAATTAAGTTTTCTTCAAGGCTTAGTTTATTGACATTAAACATTTATAAAGTAAATGTCACATTAGGTTCGAAACTAGTAAGGGAAAAATTTAGTCTAAACAAACTCCTCTTATCACAGTGGTTACTGATCTGGTTAATAATTTGTATTCTTAGATGGACAAAAAACTGGCCTAATCTTTTCTTTGCCAATAAGCCTAGGCAGAAAAAAAATACAAACCTATAGGTAAGAGACTTCTCCAGATAATGGGATTTTAGCTGACAGCTAATAACCACTGCACCACCCAGGAGAGCAACTAATATATATTCTTCATTCTGTATACAATCACTAAATCAGTGTTTTAAAATTGAAAAGTGTACACACTTATTTGGGGGAAGGGGCCCAAACCATCCTTAAAAATAAAACAACAAATGATGGGAAAAGACACGAATGAAGGCCAAACAGCAATAGTCAACCAGAAATTTGTTAACCAAAGAAGAAATTATTAGACATTTAAAAAAAAAAAAAAAAAAACTTTACAATCAGATGCTCAAAACTCAGGTTAAGAAGTTTTCTGTATATTGATGTTAGTAGAAAAATGATGCAACCCCTTTCCAACACATACTTTGGTAATCAAAGGCAAAATAACTGTCCCCATTGTACAAATAATCAAATTAGATTAAAGGGTTCAATGTTGGAACTAGCAACAAAAGTGATGTATGTTTTACATTTTTTTTTAATGTCAGAGAAAGTGTGTGCTAGATTCCAGGATTTCTCAGTAACAAATAATATTCAAACTTATTGTTTCAAAAAGTTAACTAAATTACAGTAACACTATCAGTTACTGTGACAACAGAAATTTAGCACTTTGATATCAATATTTTATAAAAAGAGTACATACTAAACTGAAGTTACTTTGCCATTTATTATCAGATAATTATGACTTAAGTTCAAAACTTAAAATAACTTGTCTTGTACACTCAGATTATTATTATTTTTTATCTATCAAAGTAGTCATCATCATCTATTCCAAATAAAGAGGCTGGAAATGAATTGACTCTACCAAAGATAACCTGTCTACATTACAACTAGTGTAGGGTCAAAGAGCCAGTACTTAGGATGATAATTACTCTGTTCAAACATTTAATTACCTGGTCTGATTGTTTACTACAAGACTGAATGAGAAACTTAAATAGACACGGTTGGTAAATACGAAAAGATAATCATTCTGCTTTTCTTAAACCCCCCCCACATCAAAAACTCCAATGCCTTTTCATGCCAACAATTTTAATTTCTTCTAAAATTCCAATTCACCTAAATGAGAATTAATGGCGAGTACACGGCCACAACCTACAGAGATAAGGTGTTAACTAGTTCATTTTGCAAATCAAAAGTTACATTTTAAATTGTAGCAAAATTTTAAAAAACAAAAAAAAAATAAACAAGGAATAAAACTAGAAATACAAAATTTGTTTAAATATTTTAATTACTAACTTAGAAAATAATCATTTTTTTTTTCCTGCACAAAATCTTATCTGAATACAGCCAGAGCCCTTCACTTTTTCCCTGATTGCCGTATGTCGGTTTTTATTGATATTAAAAGTGTCCAGGTAGGATGGAATACAATACAAAGTAATGTAGATATCAATTTCTGAAGCCATACAGGTAAACGCTCGAATGTGTCTTTTAATTTTTGCTAAGTACTACATACGTATCGACAATCACTTTCCTCTAGTTCTCTCACTTTATACTGAGGTGATCACAGGTACAACAAAACTTTCCTGACATGCACCACGATGTAGTTAGGGTTTGTACTTACTAACAAAACACGCTGCCAAGTCAGGACTTCCTCGTCACATCTTCAGATCCATGCAGTAATTACTTGTTTGGCATGTATCAATAAAACAATTCATACCGTTAACTAAAAGGAACCAATGTTTTGTGCATAATAAAGGAAAAGCATACTTTGAAAACATTTTATTTAAATTATCCACTTTAGTAAATTTAAGCCCAACATATCCAAAAGGCTTAAAAAAAAAAAAAAATGCACTCAGAAATAAGAGGTATGACAAAACCTAGGTCTGGATAAAACCTTGAGGGCTCAGTATGTTAAGAACAATTTTGTTTTCCTATTATGCTAGGTTCTTTGACAAAAGCTGTTGCATAGTTAGTTATAAGACAGCACTAGAAATTTCATAGGAAAGAAGCTTTATCTCAAAATTTAATACTTTTTTACCTCCATTGATAATTATGACAATTATTTAAGTCACTAGGAGTTTGTATTTAACATGGTCTTATGTAATGTCAATCAAAGAAACAGCTCTTAAATGTCAAACAGGTCTTTGCCTTTTCTCATGTATATAAAACAAATTTAAGGGGTTTCACTATTGCATATATATGTACTGTCCCTAAAGATCCAGCCAAATAAGTTCTTCTGACAAAAAACAGCTCTAAGCAGCTATGAATGTCTCAAATGGATTTAGTTTTATAAAATTAAAAACCTTATAATTCACTTAAAAACAAAAACAAATGTCAGAACCCAAATGAGTTTTCATCCGAATATATAGGCTACCTTTACATTTCTCCTTCATGCTTCAAAATAGTGCAATAGCTTTTCTTTCCATGATCTTTTCAAAATGTGGATATTAGCAGGAATTGTTAGGGACCATATAAATGGCCTGGTTGGCCTGCAACGTAAGAAAAGCAAGATACAGTAAGTAACTTCCATGCACTAGTACATCCATGCCTATGTGAAATTTGATCTTTCCAACTAAAATGAAATTTTTAACTTATTCCAATCAATCATTCTTTTTTCACATCTGAAATTGCTGAAAACTGCACAAAGCTTAGCTTCCTGTCAAAATTTCTAGTACACCATTACTTCATAAGTATTTTTAGAACCAATCTGCTTCTTACTTCAGAATACCTATTTTTCGGTATTAAAATCAACAGAAATAGAGGTTCACTTCATGATATTACCAATGAAATCATTTCAAGAACAATATTTAACACCAAAGTACAAGGAGAGTATATATTCAGCAAAGAACTTGAATTTATAAAAATTTATTAAAGTGCCCATCCCTCTATTTTGTGATGTACTTACTGCTTTCCTAGATCGTAAAAATTTCTTTTAGCACATTAAATATATAAAAAGTGTAAATTAATGATTACTTAAAATTAACGATTTTGGATACCATTATGGAGATGCTAATTCAGTGTAGTTTCATTTGAATATTCCAAATAAATTTCTCCAATGCTACACAAATAACAGTACTAAGCAGATCTAAATGAATTAACAAGTACTTCACTTTAGCTGTGTGAATTTAAGTTAACTTAAATCTTATGATGGACAATACCAAGATGTAGATTTATCAATCAAGCCAATACTTTAAAGAGCTATAGTTTTCGCTATCAAGACAGTAATATGGAGGATAATGACTAGAAGAAAAAAAGCAATAGAGTAGCAAGAGTCAGCTAGGTTTTATAGAAATGTTATCATTTTTAACCTGAAATCAGGACCTAGCCAGCACCTTTAATTCCCTGACAAATAGGGATCAAATATGTCAAATAGACCTAACTCATATTGGAAGATGAGGAAGGGGGATAATTTTAAAGACAAATAATGAATCAAATAAAACAAAACTTCACAACCCAGTACATACTTTTAAGACTATTATCCTCCATAAAATGAAAAAATAAAGGCAAAAACTGAACATTTGGTATCTAATCAAGAATAAAATGTAGAATGAAAAAAAATCTGTTGTGAAATTTTTAAAATACTGCCACACTGATCAATCAATACCCACCATATGGGAGGTTTCATCCAAGTTGACAACAAAGCAAAACAGTGTTTCTTTGGCCCAAAGACAGGTATAATAACTGTTCATAAGGTCATGAGTCTAAGTTTAGAGAATACTCTTGATTATACATGGTTTGTCAGTTAAAATTAGCCCTGAAATTTCACCATAATCTTTTCATTAGATGCAGTATATGCAATAATACTGTCATGCTTTCCTCTAGTTATCAAGACAGTACGTACGTGAGTGATAAAAAATTTTCTAGGCAATCCCCACTGCCAAGGATTTTCATCTTTTAAATCAAATTCTCTCTAAAGTGTCTTTCTACCTATTCTAAACACACACACACCCCACCAACATACTGTGGTGTTTAATGAGAGTTTAAAAAGTATCTTCCAGAGGCATCTTTCTTTAGTCAGTGTTTAAAACTGTTTTCTTAACAAAGTAATCACTTGTAAATCTAAAGACCCTAATTTGAGACCAACATACAAGACAGCATCATCCAATTTCAAACTAGAACACAGTTTCAAATTTTCTCTCTTTTTTGTTGGCTTGGTAAAATCTGTTGCAATTGACTAGAAACTCTTCAGTTTTTTTGAATTTCCTCCCAATAATAAGGCCCATTGAGACAGAGACACAGAGAGAGAGAGACAGAGAGAGACAGTTAAAGACAAGTGTTGCAACAAGCCAGCATTAGGAATTAGAAAAGTTCAGTTTCCAATCACTGTGTATTCATACATCAGTACACTGATAGTAATGTTGGTATTGACCAAATTAAGGGTATATAGATGGCAGTACCCATTATTGACATTAGTAGTAGTAAAAATTGAAGATTAATGCTGGCAAAAATAACTTTTTTAGGAAAGATAACCGAAACTGGAATTGAAAATTTTCTTAAATGCTAACTTGGGAGTTTTTTTTAAAACTCATTTTTCTTTGACTAGATGACAATTATCACCCTAGGAAAAAACCTAGAAAATCCCTAGCCCAGTATTTTTTTTAAATCAATAAAAAAAATGAATCAGAATTTCAAGCAAAGGATCATGAACAATTCATTACCTTTTGATAATAATTAATATAATTTTAAATTCTTTATCAAAATGTGCTTCAGGCTCTCAAAAACAGATTTATCCTATATAAAATGCACTAAAATAAACATTTGTTACTCTTTTGTGTCTCTGAATTGTGCTAATGATCCTATCAAGAAATGGAAAACATTTCAGTAGCATCCATCAAATGATTTATTGATAATTTATGATTTCAAGAAAGCACAGAAATGTGGAGATTGTATATAGAGAATGATAGCCACATAGTGAAAAGTATTAACTTCACACAAATAAAAAAAAACCAAACTGCAGTTAATCAAAGACTATATCAATGAATTAATATTTGCTTCAATGACATTGACCTATTGAGATTTTCACCAACCTACATTAGGTTTAAGTTTAAAACAGTGTCCATCTAGCCATCCCTATTTGCTTCTGATAGCCAGTGCTATGCTCTGTTGCAATAAGTTTTAAACTTTAAGTTACTAGCTATCACAGGCTTAGCACAAATAGATTAATCTCAGGGCTAAAGATGCTATGCTATGCTTTGCACTTGAAGCAGTTTAAATCAATAAGACCTGCTCATGCATTAAATTTTTAATTTGCAAATCATTTTAAAGCAAACAGTTAAAGTTATCTGAAGATCTTTATTTCAGAACTCTAAAGGAATCATCTCTGGGAACTAGTTCAGAGAAAACAATAGTAATCTTCCTATGTGACAAAATTGTTTTCTACACTAGATAAGATTTCAACTAAAAATTTAGTAGGGTATCCGGAAATAAACTTGGTGTTTTAAAATACACAAACAAAGCCACTCAAAATTGAGCTCACCATACTTAAAATGTTCTTTTTCATCACTATTATAAATAAAAATACATTATCCTGAGGAAAAAAAACATTAAAAATCTGATGAACCATGTATCAAAAACCATTAATTATGACATCACTTCAAAATCCTTAGAGAGTTATGGATCCAACAGATTATTTCTATGAATGTTAGATTTGGTTCATACCAAAACCATGTGCTTATTCACTATTGCTTCTTAGTATTAATCTGAATAACTGTTAGTTCATACTGTTTTTGTATAGACGTTAATGGCACTGTTTGGCAGATGATAATGACTACTAAAAACAAATTTCATATGAAACAGGGCCATCTGTCATTGTTCCTCAGCTAATCACTCCCAGCAAAATTGAGGAGGAGAAGAATTGCAAGGGGTAGCTTGCAACCAACCATTTATAGAATGGAGTCAATTATCTCTTAAATTCATGGCTAAGCCAAAGAAGAAAACCCATGGAATGAGAAGATGGGTGGTTGGTTAGAAATTCTAGACTGATAAGCCAACTAACTGCTGACCACAATTATTTCGCAACAATCAACATTTCAGGCTCTACCATCAGAAGAGTGATTGGTCAAGTAGCAACTAGAAAATCCTTATTTAGACTGGTAGCAAAAAAACACCAAAAAAAAAAAAAAAAAAAAATTGAAGCAATGATACAATGCAATGTGGTTAGATGAAAGGGGGTTCAAAATATTTGGTTCTAAGTAATAACTATATTATATAAGAGGCTGGAGAATTGTATAAGACCCGTGTTTGCCCTACAATTAAGTATGATGATGAAACGTTAAAGTATGAGGTGGTTTTGTTGGTTGTTTGGCTGATGACATGATACAAATTCATAGGATTCTCACAAAAGGTGGTGCAAACAAGATGATCCAAAACAAACTGCAGAATTTTAATAAACAATATCTGGCTAGAACTGAAAAAAAGTTCTAACATCATTGTCTGGCCCTGAATCTTCAGATCTAGATTTAAAAGTCAAGAAAAACTGTCCATTTAATGTCCAACAGCAAGGGTAGTACTACTTACCAGAAGAATGGGGGCTACTTAAGGCAATATTTTGAAAAGTTACTAAACAGGACACTTAATATGCATATATAGCAGTTAATCACAACAGACAGCTGTAATGATAAGACCTCAATTAATGGATGTGTTCTGGTAAATCAGATGAACCCATGTTTCACGTCGGTTTGTTTTAATGGAATAATACATTCCTCACTGCCAATGCTGCTGGAAAGGCAGAAAGTAAAGAACTCGCTATATTATATCTACTTAAAAAATATTATAGGTTATTTATTGTGCGCGCATTAAAGAGAATGGACTTTACCTTGTCAGCTTTCAAGTAATAATTTCTATTCAGTTTAAAGTTTCCATAACTCACTCTTATAAATCAAAGGAAACGTGCTGCAGTCTCACTTTAAAGCTAAAATCACTGGAAACGGTGATGCTTCATCTAATAACTCTTAGAAAACAGAAGAAAGGGGGGAAAAAACTGGCAACAGAGGTTATCAACAACTAAAGGAACCTCCTCCTCCTCCTCTCATCCCTGCACCACTTCACAGAATACTTTGCCACGTTTTCATAAAAGTACATTCCCCCCCCCCCAATTTAAGTCTCCATATCACACGGTTTGTTGCTTTCGTTACTACTCCATTTACTTATGAAGCCTCAGCATCTTCATAGAGCCGAACATGCCATCCATCCCATCCTTATGCCCCCTCCCCCCCCCGGGGGGGAGCTGAGCCATTTCCTCTCTGATGAAAACCCAAACAGAAGACACAATGTAGCACACACCGACCGAGAACTCAACAATCCCGCAAGCACAGGAATTACTGTTACTTATATTCAACACATCTTGGCACACACAAAAAAGGTGGTGGGGGGAGGGGGGAGAACAGGGCACAGGTACACACACGGGCCTCCCTATCCGGACAGCATGGCAAAGCAAATATTTAGCAAACAAACCACCAGGAGGAGGAGGAGAAATAATTTGACCTTGACCTTTAGTAATATATCAAAATGGCCGTTTTGTTTATGCTGGATCCCCCCGTATACCTCATCGCAAATTAAACCTGCGGCAGCTCTCAGACGCTTTTAAGATTTTTCTTCATAATATATCACCCCCTCCCCACCCCACCCCCACACACACACACACTATCAGCGTGCACCGTTCGCGCACAGAATGCAATGAAAACGGCAGGACAGAACCCCGACATTACCGCTGGTGATCAGCTCCAGACGATAACAAACACGACGAGTCCAGTCGCGCGGGGTTTTACCCCGGCCCCCTGAGACCGGGCGGGGCGGGGCCCTCACCAACCCCGACACCTTTGTTTCATCTCTCTCTCGCACACCGCGCTGTTTGTTTACCTTGGAGCTGCTCGGCGCCTTGTCAGACGGCCGCGCACACGGGAGTATTTACACCAGGGATCCCGGAGAGGAGGAGGAGACTCCCTCACCGACGGCCTGCACCTGTAAATGTACCCTGCCGAGGGAGATGGATGGCCGGCCGACCGACCGCTAGGGCTTTTCTCCCCGTCCCCGCCCCGCCTGGATAAAGCCGGACCATGGGTCTGAACCGAATGATGTCACTGACACAACGGCAACGGGTTTGTTTGAATATTCACAACATCTGGTCGTCGGTGGGGGGGGGGACGACGACGACGACCCCCACCGCCGGAGGAGGGGACGGGGGGGGGCCCTCAGAAAGGCAACAAATAGGGGAGGAACACACACACACACATATGTAATGGGAGACAGATAATTAAGAACGTACCTCGACAAGTCGCCCGCCAGGTCCGGCCGTCCGTCCGTCCGTCGTCTCCGCCACTCGGCAGCGATTCTTCGGAAGGGAAGAAAAAAAAAAAAAAGGAGGAGGAGGAGGGGGAGGGCCGGCTCACAGTGGAGGAGACTACGCGCAGGAAGCGAACAAAGAGCCACCAGCCTTCAACTCGGGGACAGATTTGGAGAAAGAAAAATAAAAAAAAAAAAAAAAAAAAAAAAAGTGAAGGAAAAAAAGAATTTTTTTTTGTTTGTTTTTTTTTTTTTTGTTTTTTTTTTTTTTTTTTTTTTTGTTTTTACAGAAACTGCCCCGGACTGCTGCTAATCCACAGCATTGGGAGATGCTTCTTCGCGCAGACCCCGGATGTACTCATGCGCAGTGACTGGTCAACCTCCGAAATTTACATAGACGTAAAAAAAAAAGCGAGATAATTTCGAGAATCTCGCCGGCGTGGTTTTCGGTTTGAACCGCCGGAACTTTTAACCGCGGCCGCTTTGTTTTCCCGGCGGCGTGAATAGTTTTTAAAAAAATAATTAAAAAACGTGACAAAAAAATAAAAAAAAAAAAAAATAAAAAAAAAACCCCCAACTGGTGGTGGTAGGGGGGGGGGACGGGTGTTACGTCTGCCATGTTCGATCATCTGCTTCCGGGTCACCGAGCAGCCATAGTCGGCAGCGCTTTCCGTCCCGCGTGGGCCGGGCGATTTACTGGTCTCCTGCTCCGTTCCTCCGGCTGGCTGAGGCAAAAATGGGAATTTTAGAAAAAATTGCAGAAATTGAGAATGAGGTAAATTTAAAGAAAAGAAAAAAAAAAAAAAAAAAACTCCCACCACATTAGGGGCGGTAGTTTCCCTGTTGAGACTGTTCGACCCTCGTCGGTCGGCGACGACAGACAGACAGACCGACCGTCGTCGTCGTCATCAGTCAGTAAGTGCACAGGTCTGCCTGCGGCAGGCGCTTAGTCTCACAGATCCGCCTACATTAGTCGGTAGGCTGGATGCGGGGCTCTGGCAACGGAAACATTTGGATGGATGGAACTGAGACGCTCGTCGACCGACCGACACACACACGCGGGTCGTCGTCTACCGAAGATGGCCAGAGCTTTCCACAAATCGGGCGGCGGCTGCTGCTGCTGCTTACGATGATCGGCCCGTTTCTTCTCGTCCGTCTGTACATATTAAAGAAGAGAGAGACAAGGAAGAGAGCGATTCGTTATAAATGCAGTCCAACCTAGCTGGGTCCCACCCCTACCCCACCCCTACCTTCAGCATTGTCTGTTAAGGTAACTGCCCGACCCCTCCTCACGGGACTCGCTGTCTCGTACGGCTCAAACTGATATAAGGTTGCCGGCATTTATAGGGTTTTTCCCGTCACCGATCTGTTAGAATAGTTTTCCAAGGTACTCCCTATGCTACCAGCAATACCGCTTCTGAATAGAGTCCCCCCCTTGCTCGTGTGTCGCGTCTCGGACCAGAATTCTTTCCATGGGAGGAGAGACTAGGGGGGGGCACACACACACACACGCACGCACATGCTTGCATCTGAAGAGAGACCTACCTCGGTATGTATTTAAGTTACAGTCCGACCTGGCCAGTGTGGGTGGACTACTATGTTGGATTGGCTGGGTGGGAGTAGTCAGATAAACAGATTCTGTATGGCTGCCATCTATCTGTGTCTGATTGATACAAAATAAGGCTGTGAAAAAAAAAATGATCTTATTTAATTCTAGAATTTTCCCAAAATAAATTGGCCACAATTGGTTCCCCCCCCCCCCCGTATTATACGTTTGAAACAACAACAACAAAAAATATTTTTCTTTTTTTCTGGATCTTGGATTTTTCTGTATTCTTAAATTTGGCCAGAAGTCTTTCATGATCTAATGCTGTTATTTGGATTTGTCTGTTTTAATTGCAGGGCAGATGGTTTCTTGGTTTTGGTTTGCTTAGTTGATAGTGACTCCGCCAAAGGTGTGCTGCTGACACAATCTACGATTTCTTCAGTTGATGTGGCATTCTTATTACTGAACTAACTAATCATTGCTTCCCCCTTTCACTGATGCTAGCAGTTTATGATTGTCTGAGGTTTCAGCTTTTCCACACGGTCTGGTTGAAATAGTACTGCACACTTTACTTCCTGCACATTGTTGTTTTTCTTTTCTTCGTAGTTTGAACATTTGATAGGATGTGTGTGGCATTCAGCAACAAAATTATGTGATAGGTAGCTAATTGCATTGAATGGTTGGTAGAAGTTTACAAGCCATTCACAAAAGTATCACATCTATCATTTAAGCTGTTTTGTTATGATGCTATTTGCAAACAGAATTTGGATTTCCATATGATCAGGGTTAGGATTTTTAGTTTCATCTACATTTCAACAGGACAAGATTGTTAACCCTTCTTGTTCTGTTTTAATCTCAAAACAGTTAGCACACTTAATTCTAATTTTGGCCTTTTTTTTATGAAATGAGCTTGTTTTATCTTAAATTTGTTGTTTGAGTTATGATCACTCAAAACATGAAGTTTTTTTCTACGTTTAACAGCAGCGTCTGAGTTTCGTGGTGTAGCCTCACTGTGAATTAAATGTTTTTTAATCTCTCAGCATTGCTTGAAATTTCCCAGCCATCCATTGCTGTACAAGAGATTCTGAACAGCTATCTTCTCTCTGGATGTATTGTACTGTTCTCAACCCAACTCATTAATTGTTACACCTCTGGTTCACACCATTAAATCACAAAAAAGAAAGCCTTTTTAATTTTCTTTCTTTTTTTCTTAAGTTTTTTTCTTCAGATACCACATGCTGAACTTACAATGTTTAACCACTTAGATGGTTCTTTAAAAATCTCTGGTATTGTTGATCACCCAACAAAGATACTTTTCTCTGCAAAGGCAATCAAAACAGTTCACCCTGTTTTAAATTTGGCAGTCTTTGCTTGTCAACACACTTCTTTTAATTTGCAGGGTGATTTCAACGTGGCATCTTTTAGCAGTGGGACTTGAAGAGGCCATTTCAAGTATGCTTTCTTTCAACACACACACACACCCACTCCACGTGGGACCAGTCTCTGCTTAAAATTAAAGACAATGTGGCTCAGACGTTTACTGTCAGCCAGCTTACATTCACTGGCTTGATTACTGGATGACAACAGACCTGTTACCTTTCTTTGTCCCAGTACTGCACATTGCTCTTCCTGTGCTTTGGTCAGTCTCTGCTGTTCGGTGAGACAGACAAATCAGCTATTGTCCATTGATTTAGCAATCATTTGATAGAAGCCATATCAAGCCAAGGCAACCTGTTACAAAATCACGTTTGATTGCTAGTAGAGTCAGAGTGCTAGTTTTATGGATAATTAAGCTTACAATGTTTTGTTTATTCCCATTAAACAAGTCAGACAATGGCAGAGTTTGGATAAAAATTTTTGGATTAATAAGGTTTAGGCTGTAACTTTTTTAACACATGCATTCACATCTAGTGTAGACCCTATTTGTGAGGAGGCTGATGGGTAACTATTCTAGATACTTCTTGCAATCACCTAGTTTTGATCACTGCATCTAAACAACTACCTCAAATGATACCCCTATCTCTGAACTGATCAACGATAATCTTACTGAATTATACATTAATACAAGTTTTTTTTTTGTTTTCAATTATCCTCTGCTTACAAACAGTTTTTTCATTTAATGTCTAAACACTATCCTTGAATGGAATAGTAACACCTTGCATAATTTCAGTTACATGTGATTTCTTGAACTTGATTGCTACCTGTCTATTTGACAAATGGCTGACAATCAGATACATGTTGGTTAGGCTTTCCTTTATCAAATTAAAAGGTTATGTACAACGTTTTTAAATTCTTTTACATTCTTAAAAGTTCCACTTTACAAATATTAAAATTTTTCTTGGCAAATTTGCATTGTAGACAGCATTCAAAGTTTACCACATCCAGCTCTTGGACAATGACAGCCAGTCCTGGTCTCACAGCTGAGCGTAGAAAAACTCATCAGTGTAAAAATATCAATGCATAGTTAGTAAAAACACTTTCAATCAATATTACGTGATTAACTGTGTGCGTGAATTTGAAAAAAAAACAATAACTATTGTTGTCCTTGTACTTACAAATTATCTTAGGAAAAGACAAACAAAACATCAATATTGTCCACCTATGTTTTTCAGCCTATTTACCATGAACTCATCTCTTTTTTTTGGCAATTTTTCTTGAATCTAACAATTGTTTAACTTGCGATGATTTAGACAAATACATTAGATTTATTTGTAAGTTGTTTTATTCACTCATAGTAAATTAATTTCAATCACTGAGAGAAATCTGTGTTGATTGGATTTCAAAATCTGTTCTTCTAGTTTGGAATTGATGTGAGATTTTACATTATCTAATCCTTTCAAACTTGTATATTATTATAATTAGCTTTTAAATTTCTAAAAGTCATCCAAACAAAAAAATTCTTTTTTTAGGTAAAATAGAAAGTAAGCTGTAATTTGTTTGAATTCCATGGCATGCATTCTCACTTAGGGCAGCTGTTAGTGATGATTGACAAAAGTATCGGGTACCGTATCATCTCAGTCAGTGTGCCATGGTGCATTGAATGAGATGGCATGTTATTTGGAAAAAAAAAAGTTTCAATCTTTGTCAGATCTGGTGTCATCGCAATAGCTACAAGCCAAGCTTGGACCCGACTTTGCCTGTAATATATGAAGTTTTTCCAAACATAATCGTAAAGATTGAAAACATGTAAAAAAAACGTGACCATGAACTCCAAACTTTATTCCGATATTCTGATGTTAAACTCTTAGGCTATGACACTGGGCCTGGTGAGAAGATGTTCACAAAAGGTGGACCACATGAGCCATTTTCTTACCAGGATATCGCAAATATGGTGTTGAAAGATGTTTTGTGTTTGATGCAAGAATTGATTCAGAAGTAGTGTGTGTGTGTTTGCGTATGCATGGTCTGTGTGAGAATTTGCACAAGCACATGGTATACCGAATTGGTTCCAGCCAACAAAAATGCTGAGGTTGAGATGGTCAAGGAAGATGAAGAGTCTTAAGCAGATTCAGATCCCGAAATTCTGCCAGTTGAGGAAGGCAGGGTTGCAGTGATTGATTTCTAGGAAAAGGAGTAAATAAATACTCATCAGTTTCTGTGAGAAATTATGCATTTACTGCATTTAATCAACTTTTTCCTAATGTCATAATGTGTCATTCTAAATAATTAATGATCTCAAAGACTTGTTTTAGACTAAGTTATCATGACTTTCCTTCCGAGAGAAACTTGAGTGCAGAACATTTATCCATGTGGAAATATTCTGCTATTTTTTAAAGAATCTGTCCTATTGCACATCAAACTATTTAAAAAAAAAAAAAAACAGCTAGTGCTATGGCACATTGACTGAGGTAATAAGGTAGAAGCAACTCACCATGTTCTTAATTAGAGCTCTATTTAATGAGCCAAACTTCAGAAATTAAGCTAGCCAGCTGTAGGAAGTCTATGACTTCATGCACCTGTCTTCTGCAGTTTTGCATTGTTGTTGTTTGAAATTAGGAAAGTACCCTTCACATTTGTTAACACGTCTCAAAACTTACAGGGAGGAAAAATTATGAATCTGTCAAATTCTGTAATACAAATAGAAAGAAATAATACTAGGGATATCTAAATAAGTCTTAGATGGATTAAATCACTGGGTTTTATTGGAATATCCCTAATCATACAATAACTTTATGATTTTAATATAACTTTTTATAGAGCAGTTGTCTAAAAATCTAAATGATAACATCTCTTACTTGTCTTTTTCTTCAGAAAAGAAGAAATTTTCATTATTGAATGGGAATTGATTTCTTTCTAGGAAGCAGAATAATTTAAATTAAACTTGATCTACATTTGCTTTTGATGATGAGTTGATTGATATTGGATGTTACTCTAGTACATATTTCTTTATCTGACAGCAACAGTCTCTTAGGCTCTCTTTGGATAGAAACTATAATAAGATGAACTCTATAAAGATTGAGGAACAAGAATGGCATCAATGTTTTTATGCACACTGTATTTTCAGTGCATTATTATTAATGAAAAAATGTTAAAATTTATTGATTTAAGTGTCAGAATGTATAAACCATTAATTGTGATGATGTTAACACATGCTTTTTGCATAATTATGGACCCACCAAATTATTTCTATAAATGTCAAATTTAGTTAATATCAAAAGCATGGTTTTATCATCATCTGATATTGTTTCTTACTACTAATTTGAATAATTGTTAGCTAGTACAACTATACTTTTGTATAAATGTGTAGTGCCTAAAACCAAAATTCATATGGAACAAAGTCATTTATCAATTATTTCCCTTCATAAAGCTAATTTCTCCCATGGAAAATTGCAATGGCACGTGAATAAACATTTATAGAATGAAATCAGTTTGTTTAATCATGAACTTAATAACCAAGAAAAATGAAAACTATAAAGTCAGAAGGTAGGCTGCTTGTTTGAAAGTCTCAAGCAAACCCTTTCTTGGCAGGTAGCCAATTAACAACTGACCCCACGATTCCTCCACAACAGTCAACATCATCTACTACCAGAAGACAGTTAAGACAGGTTATGTCAGTTGGCTGGAAAACCTTTGCTTTGACATGGTAACAAGAAAAAGTGAGTAGACTAGGTTAACACCACCAGAACTATACCTTGGAGCAACACAGCGATAGCAGCATGCTAGAAGAAAGGCCAGAGAAAATGTATGGAGAGCTGATTACCCTAAAATTAAGCTTGTGGTGGAAATAAGAGAGTGTAGTGGTTTTGGTTGTTATTCAGCCGGTGACTTGATAAAATTTGACTGGACTCTTACAAAAGAGAGAGCATGACATTCTGCAGAGCCAGTTAATTCAATCAGGATATCCTTTGATCAGTAATGCCTTTATTATGCGATAAATAATGATCTGAAATACCATGCAAAACTAAATACGTGATAACTTGCTACAAAATAAAAAATATGGTTTCATTTTCTCCATCTGGTCTGAGCTCTAATGAACTTGCATGGAAAGGAACTACACGGAAGAGTCAAGGAAAAAGGTCAAACTAATGTCCAGTATCTATGGAACTCTGCAAGTTTGGTAGTGGCTGTTTGCAAGGTATTATTTTGAAAGTTATGGAACAGGGTGCTTAAAGTACATGCGGACTTATTCAGTTGAAAGACGGCTATTTTGATGAAGAAAGCTTGAAGGTATGACAATCTCACAATTAATGGTTTATATGTTTTGATATATGGTTCATCTGATTTGTCATGCTTCTGGTATAACGTATTTTCATTAATAATAAAGTGTTAGAAAGGATGTTGATAACTTTTATGTTTGGCTCATCATTTTTAATACCAGTGTGTAGTTTATTTGGATGACAATGATGTATTAGAAGTTTGGTTTGGTTTGGTTGGTCTTCTCAAAAATCTCTGCAGAAATAGTTTCCCTAACAGATGCTAAAGAAATATTTTGTAGAAAATTATTTAATTGAAAGTTGTTTTATTATTATTGACTAATAAATCTAAATAAAAATAAACACTTTTAAAATATGGTGTCCTTTTTAGTTTCATCACTAAATGTTTTGTTTTTTTTTATTAAGAAAGTTGAAATTTTACCAAAAAAAAAACAACAAAAACATAGAAACTTTGACTGACAGCTTGCATAAAAGGTAGCTTAACTAGGAAAGTTAATAGTGGTTAATAAAGATTGGTTCTATCTGAGAGAGAAAGAGATGATACCTGGGACTTTATTAATTTACAGATGGCCAAAACCCAGAGGAACAAGGCTACCATGGGACATCTGGGTTTGTTAAAGGCCCGACTGGCTAAACTAAGGAGAGAGCTGATTGAGCCCAAGGGAGGAGGCGGCGGCACTGGTGATGGGTTTGATGTTGCTAAGACTGGTGATGCTAGGATTGGATTTGTAGGTAAGAGCCTTTAAAGTTTAAATTGTTTTACCTCTGTTCGATAAGGATACCGATATTTATGTAGGTACTGTGGACATCCAGAAATCTGGCTGAAGTAGCATTATTGTTATGGTATCCAGCCAGGTTTCATTTGAATGTTCCTAGTATACAGCTGAGCTTACCATGACATGTTTAACCCATCAACTTTAGTAAAAGTTGACTTAAAGACATGCACAAAAAAAAAAAAGAAATGGTGGTTTGGAACAAATGATGTAAAGGTTCTTAATCTTGTTTTTATGAAAAGTGTAATGAATATTTTAATCTCTTTAATTCTGTATGATGGAGTGCGCTTTAGTTACATGTAAAATTGTCGGGTATTTCAAAATTAGTTGTGTGTGTAGTGGGGATTGTGCACTGAAATAAGGATGTTATCTTTGGAAAGGCATCACTAGAACCAAACTGATTAGAATGGTTTTGGCTTTATTGAGAATAAGCAGCAAATATACGCCATATAATTAGAAGTAATTTACATTGCTTGTTACTCCACTGAAATGTTCTGTAAAACCTGAGTATGCTAAGGAAGATTGTCAATCACTGAAATGTAAAGAACAGCTCAGATATTTCTTGAAAGCATGACATTATCAAGTAGCCAATTAACTGCTGGCCACAATTCTTCTGCAACAGTCAGATTCTCAGGTGGTACCGCCAAAAGATAGTTAAGAACATTGGATCAATTGGCCGAGCAGCAGATAGAAAGTCCTTGGTTACATGTGGTAACAAGAAAAAGCAGCAACAATATCAGAAATATACCTTAGAGCTATGGTGTAATGTTTTATTGTTGGATGTAAGCAGATTTGAAGCATTTGGTTCTACACTGTCAGTATGTAAAAGAAAAACCAGATAAATCTGTAAGGGAAGCTATATTTGCCCTATTTTTAAGCATGTTTGGAGAATGCTAAAGTACACTGTTGTTTGGTTGGTTATTTGGCTGATGACTTGATAAAAAATAGATGGGTGTCTCACAGAAGAAAGGAAACAGTATTCTATAATGCCATGCAATTCCAGTAGGTGATGGGTTTATTGTGCAATTAAGACAATGATCTAAAGCATGCTGCAGAGTTTAATAAACAATATCTCGTCAGAAAAGGGTTGGAAAGGACAACTTTTTTGTGCCTCTCCCCCCCCCCCCTCCTGTCTTCAGGTCTACGCTTCATTAAGCTTGTATGGGATGAAATACACAGAAGAGTCAAGAAAAATGTGTCCATCACCTATGGAACTACTTGCCAGAGGAATGGTGGTTACTTACAAGACAATATTTTGAAACATTACAGAACACTATGGCAAAAGTATGTGTAGCAGTTAATCACATGAAATTTTAATGAAAAAAAGTTTAGTGATAACAACCTCACAATGGTTTATATATTTAGATAAAAAGTTTATCTGATTCTTTTAATTGTTTTTTTTTTTTTGCTAGAAATATGCATGAATGCTAGTTTATCTTTATCTTTAGTTACCTGATGTATTTGTTTGACTCTTTCGGAGCGAGATATTTCATGTCACCTCAAAAAAGAAATTAGTTTTTGGAAAGCTCAGAGGTTGCTGACCTGAAAGACCATATCACTTTAAGCTGAGAGATGTGAGAAACTGGGTACAACAGCAAAAAGTAATAAATTTTAGCTGCCTTCAATAATAGGATGTACTCCTACATCACAGCGTGGTCTCCTTGAGAAATAGATGAGAGGTTTTATGGGGGATTCTATTTGTCAAGCCTCATACTTGGGGGAGGTGGACATTGGGTGCAGTATCATATCATACAGTATTTTTGGCAATAATTTTAGCTTGAAGACATTTTGTTTAATGAGTAATTTACTCTGCATATTCCACTTTGATCACTGATATTGTTCCTTTCCACCACCTATTTGGACATATTAGCCATGAACATCTAACAGATGAAAGTGGTAAGGTAGCAATCTTAGTTATGAATGGTGCACAAATTTATTCAAAACAACAATATTTCAGGAGTACAGTTACATAAACATCACAAGAGAGCATTTTTTGTGAATAATGACCATCATATTTATAGCTGTGTACATTGTTTCATTTCTGCCCATGGAGTATACCTGGCTGACAGTAAAAGCAGTGTAGATTTCTGAAAATGTTATTAGAGCAATTTGGTCCTGAATCCAACCAAATGCTGTGGATACTTATCTAAACATCATGTCAAAAGATTGTTCTTATGAATTTTGCTAAATAAATGAGGTGAGGAGTATTTAGATGATGCTTTTGCTTTAATTTTTTTGTTTCTACATACTCCATTTATTTGGAAGAAGGCATATTTAGGCTTCCACATGTGTTCCTTTTGTTCCTTGACCATGCTGCGATTTTGTTTTCAGGTTTCCCTTCTGTTGGTAAATCCACACTGCTTAGCAACTTGGCTGGCGTGTACTCAGAGGTGGCTGCCTATGAGTTTACTACCTTGACAACTGTGCCAGGTGTGATTAGGTACAAGGGGGCCAAAATCCAGGTATTCCAGTTTTCTTTAAACAATATTAACATAGTAATCCGATTGATGGTAAACAACATTGCTTGTTTGTTTGTTTTTTACTTCATTGGTTAATATCAACTGTGACAATGAAAATTGGATCATTGAATGTTTTGAAAGATTATATAATAACTGGTAATTATGTTAAGAAAGTAATATATATTGTGATATTTCTTACCTTTATACCAGAATATTGTGGAAAGTCCATTTATATTATCATTACCTCTGTGTTGTGTTACAGACAATAAATTTGGATTAATCTGCTTGCTACAGTAAAAGAAAAAAAATATTTTTTTATTAAGATTGATTTCTTCTTATGGTAAGATCTGGCTTTGTTTTTTGTCACTGGCTATATGCCGCCACCATAGCATATGTGAACTTCTTTAGCTAGGTTTCTTTGGTTGATTAACAGAAGGAGTTCATTAAAGCACATGTGAATTTCTTCAGTTTCAGCAAAAAACATGAAACAGTATACATTAGTGGATTATTAAGCTGAACAGAAAAGCTACTTTCAATGAAACCGAAACAACTTTGAAGAGGTGCTAGATTTTAATTCTTAGTTCTATTGGATGACTCATTAATTTTTAAAATCTCCTTAATTTTTTCTTTGTTTTCATTCCCATGATTTTTTTTTAAGTTTCAGCTTAGTTTGTTACTATTATCGATTTGTATAAGAAAATTAATTTCTTTTTATTCTGAGTAATTTTGGAGTTTACTGCTACATGTGATTAGTTCTCATCCCACACTGTCAAAGTAACATAACTTAGCCAGAAACGGCCACTAGTTTTAATTATTTTTTTCTTTTTTCTACATTTTTTCAACCTTACATATTTAAGAAACATTTAAAATTAACCTGTTTGTTGTGCAAAAGCTCTGAATGATTGTGTGCATAGATCCAAATCTAACAAAAGCTTAGTTTGCTGAGTTCATTTCTTGCAATTCGGTAACAGATTTGATGACTTGCATGGGTTTGTGCCATTTACTGGGCAGGCAGTCCTGCAGAACATCGCCCACTGTTGTCTCTGGTAACAAACTGCATGCATGCCTACCTCTCCAATTCTGAGCCTTCTTACGAAGTTGTGAATTTAATCTCCTGCAGTCTTACCTCAGTCCAAATATGTTGACTTGGTATTCCATTTTCATTTGTGGATGATTTTGATGGTGATCTTTTTAGTCTCAGGGTATGTGATTGGAGAATAGTTTCAAATATTGTATAATCAATTTATGCTGCACTGTGGGTCAGCCGTATAAGTGGCATTTTTCTCTGCAGCTCTATTATCACAGTAAATTGAGGGATACTTCTGCTAGCAACCTTTATTAAAAGGCAAATTTCCTAGTTAGTTTCACGTGTGGCAGCTGCATCCAGAATCACTGTAGGTCCAATTTAGCCGGACACTTCAGTTTTACTTTTTTCTTTAATTGTCACTTGTGGTGCTCTACTTGGACTTATGTTTTAGTGCATAGATTTATAGATAATTTTTGAAAATTTGGCATACACAAGTCTTAGGTGTGTGGACTCTTTTCTCCTCCTGAATTAGTCTTGTTTTGGCTAAGGGATTTTTTACTTGAGGAGATAACAGAATTTTTTAGAATGGGTTACCACCTGTTTAGGAACCCGAGTTTTATTCTCACCATTAATCATTGACCGATGGTTACATCAAGAAGAAAAATTACTAAACATTTCAGAGATGAAGCCATGTGACATTTAGTCTCAATTAAATTATCATCTCTGGTTGTTGTGTCAAACATTTAAAACAAATAAATAACTATTCAGGAAGGAATATGCATCAGGTGGACCTGTACTGACCTGAAGCTTGCCTTATCACTGAGTAACTTCTCTGCTGAAGTTGGATGTGTCAAATCCCTCTTGGCACAGGACAGGCAACACGGTCTACCAGGTAATCACATCACTGCAGTCGCATGACAGATTTGTTTCCAGTGTAGAGATTTGTGTATGGCACAACAACCGAGCTAATTGTTGCTCATGCTTAGATGAAGCCTAAACACTTTAACCCTGAATCCTCAATAAGCTGCTCCATTTCATCAATGGATATAAATAAAATTGTGGCATACTGCTGCAGTTCACCTTTTTATTTCATATCAATTATGTTAATCACCAGCTTCCTTTGATCAGCTAATTGTGTATGAAAATAACCTAATTTTGTTGTGGAAACTAATCAATAAAACAATTCTTTTTAAGCTAAATGGTACCTGTGGAATATGGCTATCTTGTATTTTAAAAATTTATGATCAATTAACTGCAATTTCATATCTGTAGTGGAACTGATCTTGTTGTTAAGCTGACAGCTGCATTTCCCCATGGTTTCTTTATTGGTTAGGAAACAATAATTTCTTCTTTTTTTTAAATATCTGTCAGCACCTGATTGTTCCTCACACATTTGGATGTTTTGTGTAAAAATAATGTTTTAAAAAAGCTAGCAAGCAAGCAAATAAATCCAATAGTCATGAGAAACTGCTTCAAACATCGATAATTCTTTGCCTTCTATATTCTCTTATCTGTTGAGACAACAAAAACTGAGTGAATATCCCCCTCTCTCTACAAAGAAAAACTGAAAAACACTAACAATCTGCACACACTAAAGTTCAGATGGAAACAAAGAAAATTCTTCAAGCTTCAGTGATGAAAGCAATGATTCTAGTCAAAGTGGAACAGATGAAAACTAATTTGGTCAAAATTTAGAAGAACCAAAAAAAGTGACAGCTAAATGGCACCAAGAATAAGGAAAATAGCAGCATGTGATGGATGTTTACAAACAACACACAACAGAACTGGTGCTGTTTTTGTTTGTTTACTTTAACATCTTTTTTAAAATGTTTCCAATAAAATTTCTTTAAAACATCTATATCAGTTTGATCTATGAAACTTTTCAAGATGAGTTTTAATTTATTTTAATGGTAGGATTCTAAATGTCTAAGAGGATTCATCTTTGGTCAAAGAGTAATTTGCATTTTTGTTGACTAGCAAAGAAGTTAAACTCACGAGCCATAGCCCAGTGGACGGAGGAGAGGTGACATGGCCACCCTTATCTTATTAACCTTTCAGTTGTGTGTGCTATAAAGAAACTTCATCTCTAACTGGAACTTGATTCTACATCCCATTACACATTTGCTTAAAAAATTTCTTATAACTCACCTACTAATTATTTAGGTGATGTATTGATACTAAGAATTGGTACATAGTATCAGTTTTGTCAATTTTTATTAATAAAAACATGAGTAAAATTAATCATTTTAACTAATTTTTTGACGTTTTATCTAATCTTAAACATTTACAGTTTTCGTTTTGAAATGCCAGCTTGCATGAACAAAGTATGAAGTCCCGGGCAAGGGGCCTGATGCACATGCTTTTGCTTACTGGGGCCCTATAAAAACGACAGGATCTATTGTGGAATGACCATGCTCGGGTACTCAGAGGCAGTAACTTTAGATTCTTGCTTTTCAAATTATTTGCGATGGTGTGACTAATGCATATAGGCTATGAAAAGGATTTTCTTCTTACTGATCCCAAATTTTTTGGCTTCCTGATGCCCCTGCCATGGGTAACCTCTAGAGCAAGATTTCAACTTCAAAACTCATTTCAGAAAGAACTGACCAGAGATGTCACTGGTGCCAAAGGATGATGAATCAATGATAGAACTGTCTACCAATCTCTTGTTTAACCAAGTTTTCATTGTCAGTGTCTTCACAACATTCAGATCTTCCTCTTTCAACACTGCTTGGCAAGAGGTTGCTCTGTGACTCAAGGAAAGGGTAGGCAAGGTAGCCGAAGCCTGCGGATTTCACTACTGGACTGCCAAGCCTGAAGCCCCATTTTGGTGTATCTCCTTGGCATGAGTTTTTCTCACTCTTCAGCAGCAGCCAGTGATATGGGTTTTCTTTCATCTCTAAAAATAAAGAATTTAGTAGTAGGCGCCCTCTCATGGCACAGGATAGGCAACACACTCTAACACCACACTCACCAGGGGTTTTTTAGTGTCAGGAGGTTACTTTATTGCAGAGATTGGTGTATGATACAACATTCAAGGAAATCATTGAAGATTGAATGACGTCATCTTCTGTCATGATGAAAGGCGCATAGTCACCTTGCAGGCATTGCATCTATTGGCTCTCTTAGCTTAAATATAAGGGAAGGGGGACATCAGATATGGTTAGTGTAAGCGATGCCCCTTGGTAGAAAAATCTGTAAAATCTTGAGAATACATTTCCCATGACCCTCTGTATATGCTTGCTCACTTTCATTAGCATGTTTTGGTTTAGGAGTTATAAGCAACCAATTGTAAGTAACTTCAGGTTATGCAGTATGTTCTTAGCTATTATGTATTTATGAATTAAATAAATTTTTGGACATTGATGCCAACAAGACAATTGTTGTGAAGGTGTTTAGTTTTGCATTTGTCAGGAAAATCCTTAAAAGTACTCTCTATAAGATGTAGGAAATAACTGGAAAGCCCAGGGAAAACCCGCATGGCTGAATAAACCATGCCAGGGAGGTAAAATGCCAAATCAAGCTGGTCCCTTTAACTGTAGCAGTCCAAGAGTCTAGCACTGATAGTATATTACTGTTGTTGCTTTTAAGTTTTTAGATTTTACAAATTTAGAAACAAGAAATATGTCCATCTGTTTGTCTGCCTCTGCACACCCAGGCTGGCTTGTTCATTCTCCAAAATCTTTCTGGTGAAAGAGATTGTCATATGGTTTGTTTATTCAAAACTGCTAACACCTTTAAACTGCTTTTCAATGACTGTCTTGCAGATTATGGTTTTTGTGCATTGGAGTTGTGATCAACTGCTAAGTGTTTAAATTTTCTAGTAATTGTCCTTCTGTCTACCTTTTTTTTTTTTCTTTTATAACCTCCAACTTTACCTATGCCTGCTTTCCTCGTCAAGATATTTCACATTACAAATTAACCAGCTTTGTTAACTGTTATGCTATAATAGAAATATGTTTAGCACATGTAATTTATTCTGGGGCCATTTTAACCTGGTGGCAAACAAATGTTTAATCATTGTATGATTTAGTAATTTTACATTTCAATTGTCTGGGAGTTAAACAGATGTAAACCAATCATTGAGCAAAGGAGGTTCTGACAAATTTATTGTAACAAGTTTTGTAATGCATGTGTATTTTCTAACAGTCATTTTCTAATACACAAGTAATCATATGCACTAATAAATCAGTCATGCATGATATGGGTTGTTCCATTCGTAAGCCACATTTATGTCTGTTAGTCTGTATTAGGATGGATATTGACATGAAAGTCAGCTAAAATAGCATCACCATAGCAGTATCCTTAGTACATGTATACAGTTACCTCAACAGTGATCCATTAACCATGTTTGATCTGTAAATGCCGATGCTATACTTAGCAAAATTTGGTGGTCTTTGTTTGATTGCTTGTTTTTGCTTTAGTAATCTGAATTCAATTATTTGTATTACACATTTTTGTTTTCATCTGTTGATTGATTGACTGACTTTTTTAATTTGCATTTTTTCACCACCTAAATAATTACTCAGCAAATTCTGCCTGTAGTCAATAGTTGCTCTGCTTATTAATTTGTGTAATGTTTAGTAATTAAAACAAAAGTTTCTTAATGATTTATTATAATTTGAACTGATTTATGACTAAACAGCTTTTCAAATTTTGATCATTTGTCTTTAGTATCATCTCTCATGATTGTTCTGAACAGCAAACATGCTGTTATATTAGCATATGTGATGTTGGTGGCTACTGTCTGTCAGGTTATCTCTCTCTTAACCTGATGCAGAAGATTATGCAGGCACAGTTTGCTCGCAATGCTATTGCTTAGAGATACCTTCTCCACAATGATATGACAATTAGGTAATGATGCTTGTTATTTGGGGTGCTTCTATTATCATCATCTGCTCTTGAAAGGAAAAGGACATCTCGTGTGTTTCTCTAGTGTCACACAAACAGTAACTAAATAACAGCTATTGATTTAAATTAGAAAGAACATCCCAAACGAAAATTAATGGTAGATATTATCAGAAGTCCTTGTTTTTATTGGCTACATTTTGTATGCATGCACATTATTGAATAAATTGGTCATAAAATGTCAGATAAAAAAAGCTACAAGCATCCTGTGGTGTTTTGGAAATACTAGTTGATGTCTTGCATTGCAGTGAATGACTGTCAGTTGCTGCATCTGCACAGGAGACCCTTTACTAGGTGTTTGTGTAACCATGGTAACAAATCTACAAATATAAAAAAATAAGGATCTCAAATTTGACATTTAGATGCCGTCTGGAGGTGGTCAATACTTAGAAATAAGATAATAAAGAGTAATTGTTTTCAACTCAAACATATCTAATGTTGTGTTGTTATTTCTACTTGCAAAATCATACAAAACCATTACCAACAAGGACTGATGATAATGTGAGAGCCCACACACAATTATAAGTGACTTTTATTGGCTTGCCAGTGTTTCCATGAGTTTGGCAGAAGTATAGGAAGGTAGAAGGGATTCTTTGTCGTCTTTAGCTTTATCACATGCATTATCAGAGTGGAGACACTTCCTAGATTAACTCTTCATCTTCTAACTTGCAAAAGTTGCTAGTTCACCATTAACTGAGATCAGCTGGTCAAATTTAGCATTGAGCATGTTTGTAGGCATTTGCTCCTTCAGTAATAGGAGAAAGAAAGGGGAGGGAGAGGTGACAGATCAAGGAAAGGAGGAATATGTGGTACTAGACAGAAATCGAGAAAGGACATTTTATGCATCCTTGGCAGTAGGCTAACTTTTATTTGCAGTTCTGTTTGTGGGGACATCAGGCATGTCAACTGAAGTTTTCTCAGCATGATGGGTTAGGAATCTGCACCTGTTGACAGTTGTCTGCGACTTCACACATTGCCACACTTTAGCAAGCATCATCACTGTTTTTATTTTCATCAAGTGCAAGAATGATTCTGATGTTAAACTTGGATCTGCAGTGGCCATTGAGGTTTTTGGTCACACCCTGATTCATAGGGTGGAGCAGTGCAGTAGTTTGGAGGCAAGAACTCCAGGATAATGTTTGTTTGGTTCACAAGCTATGAGTGTGCTGAACAAATCTGATTTTCCATTCATCAACTTTGGTTTTTGTACTGTCCATTAGACTAGGATGGTCACATGGCCCTTAGTAGTATTCTCACTGGAAAGGGTTCCATTCACCATAGTGTGCCCTCTGAAAATTAAAGGCAAAAAAAAATATTTGGCTATGTAGATGAAGGTAACATCTCTGTTACAAAGAGATAAATTTCATTGTTTCTAATTAAATCTAATTTACAAACCTGTCTATTGTCCCTTTGAAGAAAATGGGCAACCTCTCAGCCTTCCATCTGGCAGCAGCCTTCTCACCATTTTTCTTGAAAAACAACATTGTGTTGATCCTTCCATCTAGTAGCCTTTTGTCAGATGCCTTAAAATTCTTGAGCCATATTTTCTGTGGAGGCTGAATGGCCATTTGAGAGTAATCTCAGACACTCTGGCACCCTGTAGTAATTTTTGTTTGAATTATAGGAACAGAGGCTTTGTTGAGATCGGGCACTCTACCTTGATGCTTTCTTTTCCAATCAGCTTTACAGTCAAAGATGGCATATTGCAATGGAGTTTCCTCTCCTTTTTTTCAACATTGATCACAGTGGATTTTCTGACCAAGAACTTTGTCATGGTGTTTACCTGTTGAACTCCTGCCTTTCTTTGACTGAGAGATTGGTGTGACTGTTTCTTCACCATCACAGTGTAGACATTGGCACAGATTGTTACCATGTTACTTTATAAATGGGGAGACAGGCCTAGAATGTTTACTACACTGGTTTCCTTAAGTCGAGCAAAAAGACTTAGAAATACTTACAAAATGGTTAGGGTCACCAAATGTTCAATGCAAACTTCTCTTCATGTAACACAACTTGTATAAAATAAATATATATATATTACAAATAATTTGGGGGGTGGTAGGGGAAACTAGAAATTCTAACACAAAGATTGCAACTAAAAATGAATTTGAAGTAGTCAGGAGTATATGTGATCCTCCCGCTCTCAGCAGCTTTGCATGCTGCTTATAACCCTTTCAATGAGAGCAGTCATGTCAGAGAAGTTTGCAGTTATTGGAGGATGGAAACATGTCTTTCTAGAGTGTCTCAAGCACCATCAATAGGATTTAACTTAGGAGATCCATTAAAATGAAGTTAATTCTAATTGCATCTGCATATTATCTGGCACAGAGATCTACAATCTTGTCCCTGTCCACATTGCAGTGAGGATACTTCACAGAAAGATCTGTACACCCACCCAATGAAATTTCTGCCAAGACAGATCTCTCTCTATATAATAAACCTTTTCCATGATGTCTGTGAGATGATTTGGTGTTCTTGATTCATCAGTAAAGAGAACCTGGCTCTAGTCATGTACCACTCAAGCAGCATGTTCACAGCCCCAGTTCAGCTGCTGCTGTTTGTTGTGATTGGTCAAAGGATCAGAGGAGGGTCATCTTGCATAGATCTCTCTCTCTCTCTCTCTCTCATGCAGCCTCCTGTGTATAGTTTAGGCCATGGGTGGCCAAACTGGCTCACGAGCCACATCTCTTTGACATATAATGTGCAGCTTGCAAAAATATGTTGGCTGAGACAGGAATCGTATGAACCGGTGCTCATAATGGTAGTTTTAGTGGGCATGGCTTGCGATTGTGTGGTTGTGGCATGTGTGGCTGTGTTTCTGGCAGTCAAATTAGCGGAGTGTTAGTGTGGTTCTGGGCGCTGTAGAGTTTGGTTGTGTTCCAACGGTTGGAGCTTATTGTTTCTTTTCACATTAATTTTGTTAAAAGTGTCCGTGAAAATTTTGTGAAGGAAGACAAAAAAAGAAATTTTAAGCCAGAGTGGGAGGAAGATTTTGCATTCACCATTAAGGGAGGTAAACCTGTGTCTCTTATCTGCAGTGTGTCATTGAGTCATTACAAAGCCAGTAACATGAAATGCCACTATGAAACAAATCACAAGAACTTTTCATCTGATTATCCACCTAAATCAGAATTACGGAAAAACAAGTTAACTGTATTAAAATCATCATTAAAGAGCCAGCAGACACTGTTGACAACGTTAAGTAAGGAAGACGATACAACGACTAAAGCTAGTTTCGTTATATCATGGAATATTGCTCGTGCTAAATGCCCATATTCTGATGGCGAATTTGTTAAGAACATAGCTGAAGTTGTTGCAGTGTTAGATCCAAATAACGCAGAATTTCAGCGACTAATAGCCCAAACACCAGTTTCATGCCACACTACAGAGAAGCGTATCTCCCAGATCAGTACTGATGTTGCAGTCAAAATGCAAAATGATTTAAAGCATTCACTTGCATTCACTTTAGCTCTTGACAAATCTATAGACATATAAGACAACCCACAACTGGCAGTATTTGTTCGTTATGTTTTTCTCTGATGTAACTGTGAAAGAAGAGATGTTGAACTTAGTCGCACTAAAAAAACAACTCGTGGTGTTGACATTAAAATGTGCTTGAAAGAGCCTTAACAAATGCTGATGTTCCACTGGATAAACTCATCAGTGTTGCAACAGATGGAGCACCTGCAATGGTAGGAAAAAATGCAAGATTAATTGCATTAATGAAAAGTGATTCCCACTTTCCAGAGTTTCTTCTTGTTCATTGCATTATTCATCGTGAGCACCTGGCAGCCAGATACTTTAAGTATGAAGATGTTATGAAATCTGTCATTGAAGTTGTCAATTATATACACTTAGATGGGAAGACCTACCGACAGTTCAAAAATTTTATTGAAGAACTGGAGTCTGAAGATAAACCCAGTGATGTCTCTTTACACTGCAGTGTGAGGTGGCTGTCAACCAGCAATATCTTGAGTAGGTTTGTGGATCTGTTGGAGCCTATTATTACTTTTCTTGAAAAAAAAAGGAAAGATTCTATCCTCAACTGGAAAATGAGGAATGGATGCCAGATCTAATGTTCCTTACTGATATAATGAATCATCTACAAACTCTCAACTTGGCATTCCAAGGGAAGGATAGGACTGTTTCTGATCTTACTCAGACAATTTTCAGCTTTCAGAATAAAATAAGAGTTTTTCAAAGAGACACATTGTCAAGAAATTTCAGTCACTTTCCCAATCTCCAAAGGATAGTAAACACATTCCCTGATATTGAAATAAAAGACCACAAACTGGAAGAATACAAAGATAAATTACAAGGACTGCTTGATAATTTCCTAGCCAGGTTTGAGGACTTGCAGAAGCTAAAGCCCTGCTTCACCTTTCTTGTAAATCCATTCATGGTTGATGTGATCAGTGATGGTTGTCCATTTCTCAGCCCTCTGGTTACAGATCCATCTGCTGTGGAAATGAAACTAATGGAATTACAGGAGGACCTGGGTCTAAAGATGATCCATAAATCCCAGTCTACAATTGACTTCTGGAAACAAGTTCCAGAAATAAAATATCCTGAACTGAAAAAGACCAGTGTGCAACTCTCCTCAATTTTCAGCACAACATACTGCTGTGAATCACGTTACTCTGTTATGAAGTTTGTGAAGTCGAAGCATCTTGCAATCCTCACAAAACAACACCTGATGGAGCTAATTTGTACAGCCAACAGCTGGATTTTCAACAACTCACAACCGAGATAGAGAGACTCGATAATTGGTCAGGATTTTGAAAATATTTGGTATGAATATGTGTACTTTTTGATTATTGAAAATAATACAAATTATCAGTTTAAAAACTGCATACATAGATAAATATTATTACGCACATGTATTTCTTAAACAAAATGTGCATGTAAGAGTAAAAATGTGTATGTAATATTTTTACATGTGGCTCTTATGTTAAGCAAGTTTGGCCACCCCTGGTTTAGACTGATGCCAAACTCTCTGTACCTGCAAAGAAATCAGAAACAAGTTGGGTGAGTGCTGAAGTTCTGCATCATTGTGCCAAAAGTGACATGCAGCAGTGATCTGCTGGGGCTGTAATCCATGGTTGATCGATATCTTTGTTCACTCAAAATTGCTTCATGGCCATTGCATCATTTGGGTTTATGACTGTCTGATTTCTGTACTACCAATATTTTTGTAACTTAGAGAATCTGCTAAATGGCACAGCTACCTGTTTTTAACATTACCCGCAAAAACAAATATCCTAATGGACATGAACACCAAATATTTTTTTTTCATATCTCTATACTAGAGCTACTGTCATTTACATATTTTCTTAATAGAAGTTGTCTTACATGTGCAAACATTTGGTAAATAGAACTTTAACCATTTTGAAAATTGTTTTTTTGTTGTTTGACTTTTAGAAACCATTGTATTTGGCAAAGTGTTGGAGGATGTGAACATTTTATTATGAACTTCTGTTATTTACAGAAAGTTGTTTTATGAAGGCTACAGCTTGAACTAAAGAGGATATCTATATTCTAAGATGCTTATTTCTTTACTGGTTTAGAATATGAAATATATTTGAAAGCCAATGTTTTTATGTAATATTACTGGTAAAGAATATAAAAGTTTCATTGGATTCAATTATAATTCTTTCTTTCTTTTATGTTTTAGTTACTTGATTTACCAGGTATTATAGAAGGTGCTAAAGATGGTAAAGGTAGAGGAAAACAGGTAATTGCAGGTTAGTTGTTTACTACTATACAATTTTTGTGAAAGGTCTCCTGAGGTGAATTTTTTAAGTTTATAAATTTTATCAAAAATGTAGGACTGACTGCGTAATCACAGAATCCGAGTGATGATTTTTTTCAGATTTTCTCTATCATGGCGTTCAGGCATGAGGCAGTTTAAAATGGCTATCAGTTGTAAATAATGGTGTGCAAATCAATCTGAGCCATTTGTGAAGTATATTAAGTCAGGTGAGAAGGTTATTTTAAAAAATTAAATCTGATGGTTACTTTTCTAACTGTATCACTCTCTCTCAAGAATTACAACTGTTTGTATAGATGTAGAGAGGAGCAGGAAGTCTTTCTAAGTTATATATACCCTTTTCTGTCCTTACCTGCCTTATTACACGAGTGTCATTGAAGAAGCTATAGATGTAATTAGTGTTGTTAATAAGCCTGACTGTTGTTGCTTTCTAGTGGCCAGGACCTGCAGCCTCGTTTTCATTGTGCTTGATGTGCTGAAACCACTTCAGCACAAGAAGCTGATAGAGTATGAACTAGAGGGGTTTGGAATCCGCTTGAACAAGTCCCCACCCAACATCCATTTCCGGAAGAAAGACAAAGGCGGAATCAACCTTACATCTACGGTAGGAGTGTTAAAAATCATGCACAAAAGCTGTAAATACTAAAGTTTGTCTACTGATAGCATTTTGAAGTTTCAGTTTTTACATTAGAGTAGACTAACTCTCACATGCACGCAAAACACATTTACTATTTTTCGACTTATAAGTCGACACTTTTTTCTGCAAGGGTCTGACCATCAACTTATACACCACTTTGACTTACATATGAATGAAAACTTGGAAAACGGGAAAGCTGACCTATTCAACTTAGACTCCACATCGACTTATAACCCGAAAAATACGGTACTCATTCAAGCTTTTTAGCACTATGCACAATTTTAGATGTTATTTTAATCTAGCCTGCCGATTCTTGGATTTGTTTGTTTAAACATTTTGGTCTGGTGTCAAACTGAGAAGGACTGACTTTGTGAATTGACATCTATACTTCTGAGCAACTTTAATGCCAAAAACTTAAGATCTATAGCAAAGTTTGTTGTTTTATGAAACAAAGGACCAGTCTATTAATAAAGAAATACTGCAATAGATTTGATTTCTTTAATTAGAGATGTTTATACAATTGTATCAAAATTGTGAAACTGATGACATGATAGGATTTAAAGACATCAAGAAATATGAATTTTCTAGTATTAGACAGATAAGCTGAGCCATTTGAATTCTAGTAAACAATGTCTCGTGTTGCTGCTTTCTATAATTTCATACAATGTTGAGATAGAATGGATCTGTGGTAATGCTTCCAGATGGTTTAATTTAAACAATGTCCGTCAGTAATGTAGATAAAGAGTAACTTATTTTTTTTTTCCTGCATTGTGTGTGCACGTGTGCGCAAGCTATTAGTTGGTTGGTTAGTATTATAAACGAGAAGCCTCTGTTTTAATAGTGCCCGCAGACTGAGCTGGACATGGACACAATGAAGACTATTCTGGGCGAGTATCGAATACACAATGCTGATATTACCCTGCGGATTGATGCTACAGCAGAGGACCTAATTGATGTGATAGAGGGTAATCGAGTCTACATTCCCTGTATCTATATACTCAACAAGATTGACCAGATTTCCATTGAGGTAAGTGACTTTTCAATTTCTAACTGCTGTAGCTTGTGACTGAAAACCACCAAGAAGTTGATGATCATTTCTTTCCATTTTCTCTCTCTCTCTCTCTCTCTCTCTCTCTCTCTCTCTAAATTTTAATTAAAAAAAAAATAGTTGGTTTACTATTTAAAAATAAAAAAACACTTCTTTTAAAAAATGACAATTATTAATTCTTTGATTAAAGAGAGGTAATTAACGAACTGTATCATTTTGTTATTTTTAGCTAAGTTTCTTGGCTGAACTGAAGAAATACATTACATGCTGAGAAGATATGCACCGGTTAGTGATGTCAGAATTATAGTTTTATGTTTTCTGTTCTGCAGAATCGTTGAAGGGAGATAATTGTACTAGGTTGTCTCCCATGACCTGTAATATTACTGCTTGCTTTATTGTATGTAGCAGGTAATGTTTTGTTGTCACTATTAGCACTGCTGTATGGTATGATAGTGTTGTTTGTATTGTGCTGGTGACAACAAACAAGTTGTGCTGCTCACTAAAGTACTTTCTGGCTGCAGTTTGGTTATAACACCATGTATTCTGGTGGTGTACACAAAATAGTTTGAGTATCAGTTTATCTGACTACAAGCCAGATCCAGAGTCTGATGTTAGACTTGTCCTAAGCACAGGATAGACAAGTCATTTTTTACCACTGGACTTGAACTAAGGATAGGTTGTTGTTTCCATTTCTAACTTTTCCTTCTCTCACAGCAAGCAGCATTCATCATTGATATGTCTCTATACAGGTAGATAGGCAGTTTGTTTGCTTGCTTGCTTTTTCCCTTTTGGGAAAAAGTACAGATGTCCTTGTTTGTCTGTCTGTTTCATGTAACAATGGCATGAAAACTCTTGCTGAAGACATTAGGATCAAACATTACTGATGTTGACAAGCCCTCATTTTGACCAGCTCTACCATTGATTCTGAGAAACAAATGTTTGATTGCCTCTAAAGAGCCAAGACAAATGGTTCTGTCTGGTCTAACATGCATTTTTACCAGTTGTGTTCCAACACACACTATATCCTGATGCACTCCATATAACTTAGTCAGGAATATGCCTGTCTGCTACAAAGATGCATCAACATTGATGGCCATTTTGGATGGAGATCAAACATAGTAAACTGAAACAAAAAAAAAAAAAAAATAAACACAGTATACCCATACCAATGCTTCATTGTTAATTTGTCACCAAAAACTAATCATTATCAGCAATCAAAAGCCAGAAACAATTGGAATCAGCACCCCTACAGAATCGAAACTTATTTAACAGTTTTATGTTAAGCAGGTGGAAGTTGTGCATAGTGTTGCTAGTCAAAACAAATACTTTATCCAAATAACCATTACCAATCCCCAGTTGAAGCTTCTGTCCATGTGGCATTCAACTGAAGAATATCAACAACCACATACAGCTTTAATACTACTGACTTACTAGCCAATCAGTAGGCAAAATACAGACGTCCCATCATGCAAGCAGTTTCTTTCTCTGCCAAAGAAAAGCAGATGTATTCAAGAATAGCGTGATACACATCAGAGAGAAGAAACTTGGCAGAAGGGGTTAAGCACAGTATAGATGTGGCTGAGGAATTTAAAACCCCAGCGTGGCCAGACAAAGGCTGCTTATGCGAAGCTACCAAAACTCAGTTTACTGTGTTATTGCAGCAACTTTGATGAACTTCCAAAATTATAGAGGGTCCTGAGACCCTAAATATCAAGCCAGAATCTTAAAAGCATACTGGTGCTTTTAGATGGATTTGATTTTAGCTTTTGAAGTAGAAGATCATAACTGGCATAGAAAATTTCTGTGGTGGCAATAACACAAAAACCCTTGGACTAATGTAATACACAACCAAGCCCCTTATCCCCTGAAATAAGGGACAACTTAGTGAATGCTTCATCTTATGTGAACTGGCACAGGATGTTATTAACAAGTGTTTTATGAGAGGGGTGGCTGTACTAAATATATCCAGTGTTGAAAAACAGGACCAAACTTCATGTGTCATTGTTTCAATGTCCTAGGTTACAAGTTTAAGGCTATGAGCGTGAAATGAGATTTTTTTGTGGTGGGTGCAACATTCTGCATAAACTGAAATAAACTAGTTGATGTTAGCTCTGTAGGTTTAAGACCAACAAACCAACACTAGATATTAAATTGGTAAATGTCTTTTCATTTAGCCATGATACTTAAATGAAATTGTTAGGTTTGAATTAGCTCTGGTTATCCAAACAGGGCCCCTCTGTCTGTCTGAAGTAGAGAAGGGGGATTAGAACCAAAGTATAAGTTGTTAACTACATTTCCTGCAGCTCACTTGTGCTGTGTGTCAAAGAGACAGCTACCATCGGCTGAACACACATTAACTTTAGAACCTTGGTTATTGATAAATGAGAAGTCAAGTTATTATGGATTGATCAAATAAAATTATTTGGTTAATTAATTTTTAGTTTGGTGAGGTCTTTAATATATGTTTATAAACCTATTGTTTTTGAAATTATCGGTTTCTTTTTTTTTTTTCTATAAAACAATTTACATATTTTCTATATTTTATTGAGTGGGGGGGGAATGAAAATATTGTATTTTTTTAATGTAGAACTTTACTGGATGTTATTCATAATATAGAGCAGAGTATGATCTGCCCTGTTCTTATTTTTGGATTTGTTTTATAAACAAGATTACAAGATAGGTATTATTTTCATTTTACCAGTTTTACCTAACCACTCTTCAGGCAAGTGCTCAGTAAATAGTTTTATTCTAAATATGAGGCTTTCACTTCTTAAGTTAAGCTAATTTTAAATTAGTTATCTCCCTTTGCATTTGTTTTTGGCTGCTTGGTTAAGTGGTAAGCAGCGGATCATTACAGTAGCTGATTTGAAGGAGCAGGATAGTCTAGCTTGTGTTCATATTCCAGTCTAATATGATGGGCATTTCTACATACCTTATTTTTGTAGGATATGTAGTTTTACAGCAAAGAAAAGTCAATATGCTGCTGACAATAAATATTAAAATGAAATACATGCAGGTACATTTAAGTGGAAATTAGTTTATTTTTGGAGAATGATGCGCTACATTTGATATTCAGCTGTAAAGAAACAAATGGCTTAAAATTCTTAACTCATTGTTGTGGCAGAGCAGAGATATGTCTCGGTCATTGCTCAACTGAAATCTTTTGTGCACATTGTGGCTGGTGAAAGTAATCAGAAAGCAAAGATGCTATTTATTACCTTTTTCCTGCAACAGTAGTGATACTGCACTAACACAAGCAAACACGGTCTCCACTGTGTGAGGCCTGGATTCAGTACAGGCACCAGAGGCAACTCAGAAAAGCGTGTAGAAAGGATCTTGTTGTCCTCACCTGTATTTAATGTTTTTTTTTATTTCTGTAAAATGCCACAATACTTGTTTAAATTCAAGGACTGTTAAATAAAGTCTGGGCTGTTGCAACATAGCCTGTTTCATGCATCAGATAGAAGACAATTAATTTATAGTGATTTCTGTAGCTGATGTATGAAAAATTAAGCAGGCACTTAGAACTGGGGAGACCATACAAGAAAAACTGTTCTTTGAGTTGAAGTAAAAGATGTTATCTCTCCGCACATTGTTGAGTGGTGGTCTAATGCATTTGAACCCAGGTTTTGTATGTTTGTAAAGACTGGTAATACTATTATTAATCAGATTTCTAGTCCTGATTTCCTTAAAACCAAATCTGACTTCTCATAATTATGGTATTAAAAATGTTTTAGCATCCCCACACAACGCAGACTGCTGAAGAGTTGGGTGTTGCAGGTGTTGTTACATGAAACCCACTGGAGATGGGGCATTTTCTTCCTATAATGATAATGGTTGCTCCTTGTAATCAAAACTGGACATTTACAAATTACACATGAACACCTGGGTGCATGAGTTTGTTTATAGTGTGGGGCTGGCTGTTGCTCGCACAGTAGCCACACCTTTAGGTAGTGTATTCTGGTGGCAAGGAATATTCAGTACCCATAACTCTAAAGTTTTAGTTGTGTGAGTTATACTAAACCAATCCAGTTATGACTGGTGATTAAAATCCCGCTCTCAACCAAAGCAGTCCAGTAGTCTATTCCTTGAGCCACCAGTCACCCTATTTTTGTATGACTATGGTAATAATCACTATGTAACTTGTTTGGTTACACCTGGTGACCCACTACTCTATTAATGCTATGCTAGTGTACTTTTAATCAGTAGCTGCAGTAATCTTGTAATCTGAACTTATGATATTATTTGGAAATAAAAGAACTAAATCACATTTTTCAGTCACTTTAACATTGAATTTATTAGCAGAATTGTGTAAATGAACATTCCAATTTATTTATTTATTAGGAACTTGATGTTATCTACCAGATTCCTCACTGTGTTCCAATCTCAGCTCACCACAAGTGGAATTTTGATGATCTCTTGGAAAAGATTTGGAATTACTTGAAGCTTGTTCGGATGTAAGTATCTGGAATATCTTAAGTTTAAAAATGAACAATTAATTACACTGGTCAACACAGTTTTTGCTGACTTATATCTGAGAGTTGTTTCTAACTAATTTGGGGGCACTGAACTCAAATATCACATTGGTTTTTGCCTATCACATCAAGTTTTTGCTCTACAGCATACCCCCATTTTCGATCAATCACCATTAAAAAGTACCCGATTACAATGATTTCCACAATCACCTTAATCCTATTCTTATCATTTTGTTTAGAATTACCATTCCAACAAACAATACCATGAATCAGTTTTGAGATTAACAAATATATTGGTTAACTATGATGTATCAGATCAAAATATTGAAATAGAAAAATATAAATCGATGCTAGAATTGAATGAATTTTAGTCAAAAATGGGCACAAGTTAATCCAGAATATTCTTATCATTTCATTTAGAATACCGTACAAACAAAAGAATGACAGACATGAATTTATTTACATTAACCGATATCAGTAAATGACACATTCTTCCTTCATGGATTAAATTTTTGTTTGTAGGCTTTTCTGGAGTGCTTCATTTCCAGACAGTCTCTTTTAATACTCCAACAGTAGTCGGCCATCATGTGAGTATCCCACCTTCCTTGGTATCGCTCCCCCATAGCTTGTATATCTTGATGGAACCTTTCACTTTGCTCATCACATGGCACCTAGATTTTCAGGAAATTTATCGAGATGACTGTTGAGGAAATGAACCTTTATGCTCATGTTGCAACCAAGACGACGAAAATTCTTAAGCAATGTTTGAATAAGATCTTTGTAATTTTCAGCTTTTTTGTTTCCCAGGAAATTTTTCACAACAGCCACAAAAGAATTCCATGTTCTTTTCTCCATATCATTCATGGAGCTTGTGAAATGTTGATCTCTCATCAGTTTTCTGATTTGTGGCCCATCAAACACACCAGCTTTTATTTTTTTCATAACTGAGGCTAGGAAATGTTGTGCAACAGTCACCTTCTATGCTCAGAGCTTTAACATACTGCTTCATTAGACCCAGTTTGATGTGGAGAGGAGGAAAGATGATTTTTACCCGATCTACTAGTGGTTGGTTTTTGATATTTGGTTCTCCGACATTTAAGCGTTTTCTCACCGGCCAGTTCTTCTGAGTCCAATGCTTGTCCTTAGCTCTACTATCCCACAGGCACAAGAAACATGGATATTTCGTGTATCCTTGTTGACCAAGTAAAAAGTTAACCATTTTAAGATCCCATAGAACAAAATCTTGGCATGATAGGCAAAAACCGATTTTATTTTTGAAATCAGCGCCCCCAAAATTAGTTAAAACAAGTGTCAGATCTTAGTCAGCAGAAAAAGAGTGAAAAAATGTTGGCCACTGTTATCCATTGGAAGCTTCGTCGTCATGATTCTTGATCAGCTGAGCTCCAGCCAACCCCTTCTTTTTCAGAACTGTTTATGTTGAATGCTGTTAGTTTAGTTATTAGAGTTTTATGGCTACTAGTCATATTGTAGGATTCTGTTACTCAATTTCTGGTATTTTTGCAGTCTGCCATCATGCTTACACAGAGGAAATCATGTGGCAGGTTGTGGTAACTCAAGATACTTGTAGATCTTTCTGAGATAAACTGTCATTAGTGTGGAGCAGCCAACCAGCTCTAATATTTTTAATTTAGCTGTTTTAATCTCTTTTTCTACCCAAGACTTTTCAAAAAGATTAACAGATAGATTTTCTATCTTTCTATAATAATAATAATAATAATAATAATAATAATAAAAAGAAATGTCCCAGTTTGTTTTTAATGTATGCATGACAGTAGTAATTTAAGTTTAACTCAGTTTGAAACAGTATGTGGCCTCTTGAAACAATCTTGCTTAAGGTTGCTGCTGCTGTTCTTCTCCAACCAGTTATACAAAACCAAAAGGACAGTTACCTGACTACACGGCACCTGTGGTTTTAAAGGAAGGGAGAAGTGGTGTGGAGGATTTCTGTAACAAAATTCACCGGAACATCATCAAAGAATTCAAATAGTAAGTGTCAGTCATACATGTGAAAACAACTTCTTAAGTGTTTTTTTTTTTTTTTTTTATTGGTGAGATATCTTTTGTGATCTGTGTGTTTGATATATCACTTTAAATATTTATTTACTCTTTGCACTCCATGTGTTTCGGTTCATACAAGGAGATAACCAGAAATCGGGTTTTGTACACCTTTGCTTGGAATCATCACCTTTTTTTTTTTTTAATGTTGGTTAATTAACAACTGATGTTCGTGTTGATAATGCCACGCTACTGTGTGTCTCCGTCTTAGTACTTCTGTGTGCTGCTTGCCTGGTGACTGACTGAGGTAATTTATGATGAGGCTTTCCCTCAGTAGGCTCTCTATACTCTCAGTCTCGCTCTCGTCTTTCCTAAATCTCTTTCACAGAGGGAGGTGGAAAATGATTGGGAATTTTGATCTTCTTTCAAATAAACATAGGAAAACAGTCATTCTAATTCGGATGGAGTCACTCTTTATTGTCATTTTCCACATTTTACAAAAAATCAGTTGTAAAATAGCTGTCATGTTGCTTTCTGGTGGCAGAATGCCAGGATCACCCCATCAGTAGTTCAAAAACTCCTCAACAGCATGTATTTGAGCAATTTTATTTGTATGCATAATCTGGAATTTTGGTGTAATTTTTCTCTTCGGCTGCACAAGTTTTGTTTGGAAAGATGGCAACTTGTAAATCAACACACCTACTTCAGAAAATTGTCATCTCTGCAGACATTAGCATGGAAATATACAGGTAGCCTGTAACTGTTTGGAGCACAAAAGTAGATTAATTGATAGCCATGATGACTATTTTTCCTAAACTGTCTCATATGCTATTCTTACTATCTATATTATCAGTTGTGTGTCCAATTTCACTAACACTTCATAATAGTTCTATACATACGAGGTCTGTCGAAAAAGTATCCGACCTTAGGTTGGGGGAAAAAAATTACATACTTGGTGGGTTTCAATTGTTAATCCCCTTCCAAGTAGGCCCCTTGTGCCTCCACACACTTAGCCCAGTGATCCTTCCACTGTTCGAAGCACGTCTGGAATGGCTCTCAGCTCCGCCGTCACATTCCGCATGATGTTCTCTCGGCTCTCAAAGCGGGAGCCTTTCAGTGGCATCTTCATTTTTGGGAACAACCAGAAGTCAGAAGGAGCCATGTCTGGAGAGTAGGGAGCCTGGCGAATGAGCGAAATGCCTTATTTTGCCAAGAAACCTTGGATCATCTGTGACAAATGAGCTGGGGCATTGTCATGATGCAGCTGCCAGTTTTGCGAGACCCACAGATCAGGTCTCTTGTGCCAAACTGCATCACGAAGAGGCCGGAGGACTTCTTGATAGTACTCCTTTGTAACTGTTTGCCTTTCTGATGTGTATTCATGATGCACAACACCTCGGTAGTCGAAGAAAACAGTCAGAATCACCTTGATTTTGCTCCGGACCTGACATGCTTTTTGGGCCTTGACAATGTTGGGTGCTTCCACTGTGATGACTGAGCTTTGGTTTCCGGGTTGTACCCATACACCCATGACTCATCTCCAGTTATCACAGTATTCTGGAACTCAGGATCCCTGTTGGCAGTATCCAGCAGTGCCTGCGCAACCTCAAGACAAAGTTGTTGTTCCTGAGAAAGCAGCTTGGGCACAAATTTCACTGCCACTGCACAAGCCCAAATCCTCCTTCAAAATTGCATGTGCAGAATCTTTACTGATCCCAACCTCGTCACCAATTTCTTTCACCATCAAATGACGATCCTCCATTAACAAGGTCCACACTTTCTCAATAACAACTGCATTGCGGCTTGTTGACGGCCTCCCGGAATGCTGGTCACTCCACCGGTGCGGCCATCTTTGAACCTGTGGTACCGTTCTTTTATTTGGGTAATACCCATGGCATTGTCACCAAAAGCCTGTTGAATTTTGCAAATTGTTTCTGCTTGGGTATCTCCAAGCTTTTGGCAAAACTTGATGTAAGATTGTTGCTCCACACGTTCCGTCATCACGGGCGAAATGAAAATGCGACGAGTAAGTAGTACAGCACCTCACACGCTGGCTGCCTGACAGCGACTGATGCATCCAGCAAGCCCGCCAAAAACCATGCATGTACATGAAGGCATGCGGCTCCACTATGCACACTTTTGCCTCCCTAACATCATTACTTCCCAAGGAAAAAAATAAAGTCGGATACTTTTTCAACAGACCTCGTACATCGTTTATCTACTACAATCCTCTATTTGCGATTTCTCTTATCTTTTGTTTTTTCTAGGTTAAGAAAAAGTATAAAAGTGGTTAACATAATACACTGTAGACCACATTATTAGGACAAACTGGCCATCTGTCTCTGTCTGTCTGAGAGAGAGACAGAGTAGTTTAACATGTATACACATCCTTACAATAACTTATTGCAAACAAAATAATCACATTCATTACAGCAATTTGAGATGCTGTATAAAAATTCACTACCTTGAACAGGAATTAACAAGGGATCTACCTGGAGTCAACAGAATATAACAGAACCTTTTATCTAATTGCCAGAGATTTATTTCACTAGTAAAGTGAAAATGCTTCTTTCTATTTTAGTGGTTTGGTGTGGGGATCCTCTGTGAAACATCAGCCACAAAAGGTGGGGAAAGAACATATTTTGAATGATGAAGATGTTGTGCAGATTGTAAAAAGGCAAGCTGATTTTTTTTACTCCTAAAGCTGTGCGTGAGATTTTAATATATATTTTAATACAGTGGGTAAAAATAATAGACCAGGTCGTGTCCCTAAAATTGAGTTTATCATGTTTTGTATGTTATAGTTTTTGTGCTAAGTAACATTTCCCTGTTGCATTGGCTGAGTGTATTCATAAAGGATGATGAATTCGTTCAAGGACCCAAAAGCATCACTAGCACAAACTTTCAGTATCAGCCTTCTGGCAGAGGCATCAGTGGTTCTCTTGGGTCAGACAGTAAAAGAGCTAAAAAAGAATGTCTCTCTTGGATAAAGTAAATTAAGTTATCTAAATAGAATATCATTATGTGCCATTGCCATCTCCAATCTGGGACCTCCATCCATGATTCAAAATAGACTAGGAAGACTAGGATAGTGACATTGTGGGCTCTCATAATCCTTCCCTACTGGGTAAAATCCCAGCAACAAGCCTACTGAAAGTCCTACTAAAAAAACTATTTATTTTTAGATGTTGGAGGAAACTTATGCATCCAGCTAGTGAAGAAGAGTAAGAAGAAAACATGCTAAGGAAATACGTCAGTACTCTGTAGTAATCAAACTGGCCGGCCCTTCATCTTAGCAATCACACCACCCTTCAACCAGAATAGAAAGCCTCAGTGAAGCATTCTTTTATGGCTGAAGTTTAAGTTAGATAATTTGAAGTAATTAATTAGAAAGAAGCTAACAGGCTGATCCATTAGTCCTTGTAATAAAGCTAGATAAATTGTTGTATTGTTAAACAACCCTTGACCAGAGAGAAAAAGAAATAGGGAGAGGATCCAGCTGCAGCAGCCCTAGGAAGCAGCCAATCTAATGTCAGAAAGATGGTTCACTGTTTTGGTTATGATCCCCAATGTGTGCAAGATCAGCTCTGTCTGTTGATATCCCGACTTTACAGTGTGGTGATATCTTGGTGAGTGGGAAGAGATCTGACAGTATAGATGTTGGGTTGGTGGTAGGAAAAGAATAGCAGTACAGGTAAAGCAAGAAAAGTTACAAAACAGGTAGGTCTGTCGTTGAAGAAAAGAACATTCAAGGTTTAAGTTTACACTAGACTTTAAACCATTATTTTGCTCTTCTGAATAGGATCTATTAGTTGTTTATGAGTTCTAGCACTAAAAATTCTTTCAAAATATTGCTAGGCCTTATATTTTTGAATGGCTGGAAATTTGCTTGTTGTTTCCTGAAACTTTTAGAATTCTGTTAAAGTTATATTTTTAAAGATAAATTCACAGTATATACATAGTATCAGATGAATATATATATAATATATTATAGGCTGTATATCATACAATACTGTTTGTAGTTAAGTACTTTATTTTAGTTTTTTGAAGCAGTAAACTGTATAAAATAAATATGGTTTTATCATTATTATTATTAAGTTTTTTATTTCAGATAATGAAGGCCTGGTTTGTCTTCTGCTGTGGAATTTGCTAATTTTTAAACACTTTGACTTTATTTCTTTAAATTCTTACATTGAAGGTAATGGATTGGGAACAAGTCTGCTGCATATCACCTACGGGGACTGATGCAATCTTTATTATTACTCTCTCTAATTTCATTTTTGTTTTCTGGACCTCTAAAAAGCATGAAAGTGAGAACAGCAAAGCATTTTTTAAATTCTCTGGAGGCACAAGCACAACAAGGAAGTTAAAATAAAGATAACTATTTTCATAGGTCTGTTTGTTGTTTGTTCTACCGATAAGGTGACAGATCTGTTCCTGCTATTCATGAATGGGAAGACTTCTGTTAATAAACAGGTCAGGAGTGTCAACAAAATGACACATTAATTTTTAATTGAAGTCCCATGATCAAATCAAAATAATAATAATAATGATGATGATGAAAGTAGTAAACAGATGGAAAATCAGATATAGAATTTCATATAGCTGTGCTGAGCTTAGTTCTATCTTCACAAAGCCATTGTGACTGATCTTGATATCAGATTGATATTGATCAGATCTGCTGTTATAGACAATCAACAAGTATACAAACTTTTAAATTTTCTTGTTTGTTTATTTAGCACTTTCTATATAACATTTTTGAGTGATTTGATATTTTCCATTGAGTTGTGTGCAATATACAGATGCATCTCAAAAATTAGAATATCGTGGAAGAGTTCAATATTTTTTGTCAGTTATTTCAGAAAGTGAAAATTGTATATATTCTAGACTCATTACATGTAAAGTAAAATGTTTCGAGCATTTTTCAATTTTAATTTTGATAATTATGGCCAACAGCTAAAAAAAATATAGAGAAAACTTATCTCAGAATATTAGAATATTCCATTTCGAGTTTGAGTAAATCACTATTTATGCAGTATAAATACCATGAGTCTGGTTCAGTACACACAACCACAATCATGGGAAGACTGCTGACTTGTCAGATGTCCACAAGACACTCATTGACACCCTCCACAAGGAGGGCTGGCTGTTTGCAAAGTGCTGTATCAAAGCATATTTGTGGAAAGTTGACTGGAAGGGAAAAGTGTGGTAGGAAAAGGTGCACAAGCAAGAGGGATGACTGCAGTCTTGAGGATTGTCAAGCAAAGCTGATTCAAGAACTTGGGGGAGCTTCACAAGGAGTGGACTGAGGCTGGAGTCAGTGCATCAAGAGCCACCACACACAGGTGTGTCCAGGAAATGGGCTACAAGTGTCGCATTCCTAGTGTCGAGCCACTCCTGAACCAGAGACAACGTCAGAAGCGTCTTACCTGGGCTAAGAAGAAAAAGAACTGGACCATTGCTCAGTGGTCCAAAATCCTCTTTTCAGATGAAAGTAAATTTTGCATTTCATTTGGAAATCAAGGTCCCACAGTCTGGAGGAAGAGTGGAGCGGCACAGAATCCAAGTTGCTTGAAGTCCAGTGTGAAGTTTCCACAGTCAGTGATGATTTGGGGTGCCATGTCATCTGCTGGTGTTGGTCCACTGTTTTATCAAGTCCAAAGTCAACGCAGCCATCTACCAGGAAATTTTAGAGCACTTCATGCTTCCATCTGCTGACAAGCTTTATGGAGATGCTGATTTCCTTTTCCAGCAGGACTTGGCACCTGCCCACAGTGCCAAAACTACTAGTAACTGGTTTGCTGACCATGGTATTACTGTGCTTGATTGGCCAGCCAACTCGCCTGACCTGAACGGTATTGTCAAGAGGAAGATGAGACACCAGACCCAACAATACAGAGGAGCTGAAGGCCACTATCAAAGCAACCTGGGCTTCCATAACACCTCAGCAGTGCCACAGGCTGATCAGCTCCATGCCACGCCGCATTGATGCAGTGATTCATGCAAAAGGAGCCCAACCAAGTATTGAGTGCATAAATGAACATACTTTAAGTTCGACATTTCTATATTATAAATCCCTTTTTTTTATTGATCTTATGAAATATTCTAATATATTGAGTGGGCTGTAAGCCGTAATCATCAAAATTAAAACAAAAAAAGGCTTGAAATATTTCACTTTATGTGTAATGAGTCTAGAATATATGAAAGTTTCACTGTTTGAATTAAATTACGAAAAAAAAATGAACTCTTCCACAATATTCTAATTTTTTGAGATGCACCTGTAAATTAATTGTTTTTCAATGCAACTAGTAAATGCCATCAAGGATGATTTTTTTTTTTAAAAGAAAAAACTTTGTATTTGTAGCAATTCTGTTTGAGACTACCTGATTAGATAGCTTTCTTTTATTGTTATCACAATGTTGTCCAGAACTCTAGAGGGCTCTGGGCTGCAATCTCTGGTAAGTGGCGGTATGTATTTTGAACACTGCATCAGATTTCTTGACCACAATGTTAATTAATCTTTGATTGGATACTAACTTCTACCTAATTCATTATTTCTTCAATGATTCACAAATGAGTTCAAAAAAACTTCATTTGATATTGTTATTATATATATATATATATGTGTGTGTGTGTGTGTGTTCTAGTTTTGATGTAGTTTTAGTCATGTTGGTTTACATAGGGGCTGCTGTCAGAACTGTAAAACCTGCGCGGCGAATTTCATTAAAACCACTGGTGACCGTTTCGTCAATCACAGCTGATTTTGGTGGACGTGCGTTTGTGTAGCTCCTGTCAAATAAAACCGGTTTAGTGAGCCTAGTAACGGACTGGGTGTGAGGCGGGGGTGGGGGTTCTAGGCCTGGCTTATCTCGGGCTGCGGAATCGTTTAAGTTGAAATTTAGCTTATTCATCGGTTTCTTATTTAACGTTTCACTGGCAAAATGAAAAAAAATGTTTTACAATCTTCTTCTGTACAATGCTTTTTATATATAAAAGATTACGTTGGTAGGTTATCCTTCGACAACTTGATGACTACTGATATGTCCAAACAGACTCTTATCCCTGGCTGTCCCCGTGGTTTGAGATCTGCTCGGTTCGGATTTCGTGTTCCAGCAAGACAAGCATCCTGGACTTGAATAGAGGAACTCGAGGAATCCTTAAATTTCTGCTTGGCCATCACAAGGGTTCTGATAGAAGTTATACGAATTATGAAAATGTTAAAAGAGTTTCAAGGTCCTTTGGAGATATTTGCAAGGCGTTTGGGACTAAATTCCTTAACATTTCATTTAAGAAAACTTGGAAAAGAACGGATTGCACGCAACATTATTTGTTGTTTTGTTGTGTTCTGGCAACGAATGTGTGCAGATAAACTGTTGCTTAAGAGTCTTATTGTTTCCTTGATACTCGGTGTATACACCGTGGATCACCGTCTTGGAAGGCACTGCTGAAACAATTAAGTCTGCCTCTCATCATTGCCAGGGCAGCTTGTGACCAGCCATCTGACTTATCAATAAAAACATCGTGACGACATCATCTCCGTCAGATACAAACAGTGGTGACTAATCATTGTATGAGAAGTCGGAACCAGCTTTGCTTGTACTGGTACGGGAAATAGTCGTGAATTTGGTCCTGTTAACTGACGTTATCAGATCGCTGGTTTGTTTTTGTGTGTGAAGAAACAAGTCTACGTCAGCCCTGTTTAGCTGAAAGTACTGGCCACAACTTATCAAATGAGTAATAGAAAAAAAATAAAGTAATTTAAAATGTTCTTGGCGATATAATATAATAATTCCTCTTATCCGGCAGGTGCTGGATTAAATTAATCTTACTGTGCTTTGAAAACCGATATTTGTTGTTATTTGGGGGAAGATTAGAAAAGTGATGGCGTCAGAAACAGACGCTATGCTCAACTGGCGTGCGCGTGCACGATGGTTTGTGATCTTTTCGACAGGAGAGTTCTTGTTTCGCGCGCACGTTTGACATGTACGAAAGTTTAAACTCCCCTAACAGCGATTTAATAAATAAATAAGTTATTTACAAGAAATGCTTTTAGTCCGGGCGTAAAGTTTGTCTTTAAACCAGGGAGGCATAGCCGACATTATAACTAAGAATAAGAGCTTTGTTAGACGTACCGCCAGAACTTCTGCCCCGTTATAAACTGTTTATGCAATCAGATTTTTAAAACATGCTAATGTTTACTTTAAAGGGTTATATGCAAATGTGATAAACATGATTTAATGAAAGTTACACCCTTCTAGCTGGAATGTAGAGAGAAGATCAACTCACTCTGTCTCGGGGCTGGCTGATTTCCGAAAATAAATAAGGTTTGGGTATTTAAAACCCCGTATCATCGTGGATATCAGGAGGATGGTGATAAACAGAAATCCCCGGACGAGTTTTTATCTAAAGGGTAAAAATACTCTGGGTTTTCTAGCAGAGTTGTGATTGAAAGGGCGTCGATTAGAGGACAAAGGTGTAGGCTTTACGGAGGATTCTGGGCCTGTAACTCGTTTCCTCCTAACTACTGCTGGAGTAAAAGTAGCCGCCGTGAACCAAGGCTAGATGGTAGAATTTTCGGTTGCGTGTGTAAAGGATAGCCGAGTATTACTTAGATGTGCTTCACGGCTCCTTGTAAAGTGGATTCTTATTACTTAGATGCCTCTTACTAGTGTCGTAGAGACTGAGCGGCAAGCTTAGTTAAAGGATCATTCGTCTCGGCCGCTTAATAGGAAAACAAGCAGTTTCTAATTCATCGCCTCAAAGAGTTAGATTAAACCAGTGCCATAAGTACAGAACGGTCACCAAACCACTTTCGCACCACTGTAAAAGGATTCAGCAGGGGATCTCTAGAATATATTGAGGTTATTTAAAATGCTTTAAATTCGGCTCGGCCTAAACTTCAGTTTGCGGCGGAGAAGATCGAAAAGGAGGCAGTTAGAATGGTTAATTATTAATAATGGTCTCTACAAATATACTAAGACAATTCCGACACCTAAATAGTCTGTAAAGTTTGAACTAGAAATATAGAAGTTGGAGCGATGAGTACATTACACTACTTAGTGGGAGGCTGGGGTGTATCACTCAGCAAGTCTCACGTACAGTGGAGGCAGCTCAGTGCTGTGGTTGTCAGCTAGGAAGCGTTGCCAATTCTGCGCCCCTTCCGACTTTCAATATTGAAATCCTTAACGGAATTCTTCATTTTTAGATGTGGAAAGAAGCCTGCATGGCCCTAGAAGAAACTAGAGTGGTACGCCAAAGTGAGCTGACCTCGGCCGGGAATCGAACTTTGACTCTCGACCTTAGCAGTGCACCGTCAGTGGAAGGGCATTTTTTAGAATTATTATCTGATTGTATACTTCAAAAATAGGGGATAAAACTTGGTGTGGGAACTTCGCATAAACGAGGGCCAAGTATTACTCTGAAAATACCCGGTTACTTCATGGCTCATTCCGTTTGTCTGCCTATTATTAGTAACTCTAAAATACTTTGAGGAGGAAATAGCAGTAGATAATGGTTTTTCTGGAAATGCACGCAAAAGCATAGGAAGGAAAGAAGATTGCAAGGATGTGAGCTGCCTCCATAACGCGGGGGAACCCGATCTTTCGTTAACCGTTTTCGTCTGTTAGATCACGTTCCTTTGTCTTTCCTAGCGGGCGGCGCCGCCCACCCGTGGTCGGTTCGCGTGGAGGCTGCCATGTTACCGACCCGGATCAAATGTGTGTGGTATACGCCATATTCCGCGCAGTATTGAAATGCGCCGATTTAGTTTGGCTTAGTGTCAGAGCCAATGCAAGCTCCAGTCCTTATAAGTCTCTGCCGTTCGCTTATCGAAATGAAAACGAACCTCAGGGCGGGATGCAGCCGAACACCGATAGTGAGTCACCCCGCAGTTGAAGGACAAACGAGACGCCACCAGCATACGATAGCACTTTAACTTTTAGTATCTTTTAAAAAATGTGTAATGTCTCGCCAAACGCTGGGGCTCCCTAACAAACCGAGCGGTTGTATTTGACCGCTATGAACAACCATAGGACAAAATCTGGAAGACGTCTTACACGTGGGTGCTTAGAGCTCAGCTGCTGCGTCGGCGTCTGAGACAGGAACTCCAGCTGGTTGATGTTTTAAAGTCGTCTGCTCTGCTAGCTCTCGAGAGGGACCCCCCCTCTTTCATGATTAGCGATAATGTAATATCATTAACTCTTTGAACACCAACATTGATGGAGTCGCCATGAATACTGTACCCTTGTATAGAGGTCATTTGTCTGAAAAACCGTGGGAGAAAGAAGAATTGGCATGTGACTCTCCTATTCTCAGCTTGAAGATTTATGAAGAGTCCTATATATATATAATTCCTTAAATACATCGGGAAAAAATAACATTTAGTTAATATGTTGCTTTCATATTATAAATTCCTTTTGTTTTAAAATATAATCTTCCAAGACGAGAAAAGCATCAGGCAAATAATCTGCGGTGCAGTTGGTTTCCAAATCGACTTCCGTTTCCGAAACTCTTTCGAAAAATTAAAAACGGCTACCAGCGAACCCCAGTTTTGCTATTCATCGTGGACAACTTATCGCTGTCTGTTCGCGTTTTCTTATTTCAAACTTTGTCTCTAATAATAAAGTAACGGGGGGAGTACACACGAGCGACATCTGGTGGCGTGAACCAAAGTGAGGAGGTCACCTTGAAAACCCAAGCAGCGGAGACGTGACGCTGTGCCGGGTATACCGCGAGGGCCGCTTAAAAGCTGGAGCCGACCCAAGGATGTCTCATGAGACCCTGACAGATGGTGGTGCCCGCGCGGAGCTGCATTTTATTTCGGAAAAAATCAGCGGTTCTGAGTCGGCCGCCGCCCCTCCATTTCTGGAGGATGTCAGCGGCCCGATACCGGCCGTTTTACCGCTGCCAGCCATTTCGGTCGGTTTGTCTAAGCTTTCAGATAAATATCGAACCCCCTAAAACACCGAGGAATGAACGCTGTCGAGATTACAGGGATGACGTAGCCCCCTCATTGAATAGATTGGCGAGGCTGGTGCACCTCGTTAAGTCAGCACCAGTATGTGTGCCTTTAGGCCAGTTTTGGGGTCATGTGGTACAGACGTGCAGTCGTCTTCACTATCCAAAGGATAGGGAACACGTAGATTTAGATGGGGGGTAAATGGCAGAAATATGTCATATGACGGAACTAGGAACGTTTTCGTCAGTCTTCCGAGGGATAACCGAGGAGACGACTGACTTCATTTTAGATTTGTCCCGCACTTTATAGCGGTCAGGTACAGGTGCTCTCTTTGTCAGGCAGATAGCGTAAATTGGCTTTATTCTCACCTTTTGGTAACAGGGCCTGCATATGAAAGCTTTAGGTTCAGCCTCTGTGTTTACACGCATGTCTGCTTCTGTGTAAAGTAGCTACATCCTCTTCGTCTTGCACTACTTGAATAGACTAAAATTAATTTGAAGTAGAACCAACTAATTTTTGTCCTGCAATACTCTCTCTCTCCATCTCTCGCTCCATCTCTAGCTAGAGATCCATAGAGCGAACATCGCGAGATCTCTATCTATCTATCTCGCTTGCTCTCTCGCTCATCTCTCTCTCTCTCCATCTCTTTTTCTCTCTCTCACACGATCTCTCTCTCTCTCTCCATCTCTCTCCATCTCTAGATTCTCTATCTTCTATATATCTCATCTCTCTCTCCCATCTCTATTTTGCCTCTCTCTCTCTCTTTTAGCTCTCTCTAATCTCTCTCTCTCATCCCATCTCTCTTTTTTCTCTCTCTCTCTCTCTCTCTCCATCTCTCTCTCTCTCTCTCTTCTCTCTCAATTCTCTCTCTCTCTCTCCATCTCTTCTCTCTCTCTATCTATCTATCTCTCTCTCTCCTCTCTCTCTCTCCATCTCTCTCTCTCTCTCTCCTCTCTCTTTCCTCTCTCTCTCTCTCTCTCTCTCTCTCTCTCTCTATTATTTGTTTTTACAATCAAATGAAATTCGATTTCGGGTGATTTTAAGTGTTTATCGGAAGTTTCCCGTGGCGTAAAAGAGGAGTGACGTAATCGCTCTAAGATGTCAGAGCGGTCAAACTTGCGACCGTCGATCGACCCTGGCATTATGCGGCACCTAACCCTTTTTCAACCAAGAATTACGGTTTAAGCGATGTACTCCTTTGAACATTCAAATTACCTCGGAAGGGCCGCTGGACAGGTCATCGATTACCTTTCTGTTGGTTTGGTCATTCACTATGCCACATCATGCATTAAAGGACTTCCTCTTCAAGAGCTGGACGTATTTACTGGGAACCCGGAATTGCGGCCATTCTGTTCCTTTTACCAGTGGCCTAGCAACAGCGATGCTATACGATTTATTATTATTGTAATATTGTTGTTTATATTCCCAGCCGAATGTGTAAATGCCAAAGTATCTGTAATACAATCAGCTGTTGTTGTCGACTTCCAACAACCAGAACCCCGGTTTGCGGTCCTAGAATATCTGTATCAAAATCGAAACTAGATATATCGTAGTCACTTCATACCAGAACTTCAATCGATGTAGCAGTTTTTCTAGCTGCACCTGGAGCTTGGCTGGGCTGGGCTGGGCTGGGCTGGTTGGGTTGGGAGAAGCAGCGAGCAAGAAGTGCAGCTGCAGTATAAAATTTACGATCATATTAATGTATCTTTCATCCCTGCCAAGATGTAAACTCTCCGGATTACCTTCGGCCTGCGAGATCGCTTCAGTAAACAAGTCGCTGACAAATCCGAGCTGGGAAGTAACCGAAACCTCCTCCCGAAATAAAATACTAAAGTTGAGATAGGATGAAACATCATTTTTCTTTAATGTTTACAAAGTAACCCGGACGAGTTACAGAGATGCGCACTCATTTTTCAGGAGGTGGACTGTGCAGAAACGGACAACAAAGCATAGATAGGGGCCAGGAAAGCCGGGCAGTTGGTGACTATTTCTATAGGTGTCGTAGTAGATGTTTAGAAACGTAGGGAGCGCTTGGTGGAATCGAAATAATGTCGACGGATGAGCTCAGAAAAGTTGCCACGAAAATCTGAGAATTTCTGCCATTAATGCGCAAGTTATCTGAAGAAAGAGACTGGTTATTAACGTGACCCGCTATTTATTGACTCGGTGGGTGTTTTCATAACAAATCTACCCCCAAAAAGAATGAATACGCTTATTGTTCCTTGAAAGAACATTCGATAATATATTCAGTTGTATCTCTAGTAAAAATCTAACAACAAAGCAGGAAACTAACTGCATTGATTTATTTTAATTTAGAATTGTTGTTGTTTTATTAAATTGCAAATCTTAATTGTCCACCCCCACCGGCATCTTTCTAGTTTTTCTTCCTTATTTTCGATAGGTAAATTTCACATGATTCCACTTGCAGTTAGTAATGTTTAAAGATCTGTTTGTTGGTGCGACACGGCTCGGGTAGATATGGGGTTCGCTTGAAAGTGGCAACTTCCGACCCAACATTTTTCCTTTAAGGCCTTTAAACTCTATCTAATCTGCGTAAAACACCGTGTAACCATGGTAGCCATTTATCTGTAAACTTATACGGTGAATGGTGGACGATGGAGTTGTCTCTGGGCTGCAGTTTAGATTACAAACATTTTAGCAAGCGCCACCAATCTATGGTGTAGACTGATTTATACCTGACAAAGGTCGAGGGTTAGTAGTTAGCGGCCTTTGTGATCTATTAGGTTATCACAAACATTTTTGTCGGTTTCTTACCGCAACAACGAGAGTCCACATCGCTGCTGAACGTGAAGTTTACTAATCAGAGTAAGTTCCATTACAATCAATACACTTCTACAAGAGCATTTATACCATTTTAAAACTAACCTGAATTTCTGGAGTCGATTCAGTTGCTACTGCTTGGTTGGAGGAGGATTTCATACGGAGGAAACTGTCTAGGTAGAAAGGTCTGGTGAATAGGCTGAGTGAGGGAGAACTTGGTACCCAAACCTGTTCAGTTTCTGAAGAGTCACTTTGGCAACATGAGGACGAGCACTGACCCGGAGCAGGACTGGGCCTCTTTGATTCACCACGGCCGGCTGTCGTTGGGAGAGTTTCTGATGAACAACGTTTAATTCACGACAGAACCTTTCAGCTGTGATGGTTTCTGTATCTTATGACAAGGAAGAGCAGATCTCCAATCGACGATTTTGTTGTTGTTGTTCATTCAACTCGTGAGGCACCCACCTGCCAAGCTGTCTTTAAACTTTCCGACTGCATCAAGATGCCGGGAAACAGTTGCGGCGCTCACGTCCAGCTCTCCAGCAATTCCTCCTCTGTTTTTCTTGGATCGGCTTCAACTGAGGTTTTCGACGGTCGTCATCACAGCTGGAAGGACGTCCGCTACGTTCCTCATCTTCGAGGCTCACATCTCCTGACAGAAACTTTGCACACCATCGTTGTACTGAGCGCTCATTTGCTGAGTCCCCGCCCCGTGCCTGCCTCGCTCCCTCTGTGGCCCAGTTTGAACTCTTCTATCCGTTCTTCACTCAAAACCCTGGAACAAATATCCACTTTATGATTTTTAAGAAGGTAGGTTGTGCATAATGTCTGCCGAAGCACAGGCTACAAAACGATATATAACTTACCTACGTACACCTTCACAGGCAGGTAAAAAGTGAACCCTAAATTAGCATAATATGAAAACCGACAGAACGTTTGTGACGACCTGATGATTAGGGTAGTCGGTAGAGGGCGGAGCTGTTTTGGGGATTTTTGGTTCTTTTGCTTTAGCTCCTAACTGAAAGGAGAATATTCATAAAAAAACAAAGGAAAACTGGGTATAAAAGTAGGATACACAGTAAAGCACTTCCCGAAAACCTTTGCTGAGGAGGGGTAACCAAACCTGGCAGAAGATGCTCTTTACAGACGAGTCTAAGTTTGAATTGCCTGACAAAATCCAAATGGAAACTTGTTCGAAGTTGGACCGGGGAGCTGTGTGACAATCAGGGTACAGGGTTAACACAAACACGGAACTTAGTGTCAGAGATTTACATAACAGTGAGGGCGTTCTAACTTCCGACAGGTACAGGCGGGTTCTCACCCGTCATGCCATTCCACCCTCATACGTTGACAATCTGTTCGGCAGCATGAAAACAAAGTTTCGTAGTTTTTTTTTTTATAAAGCAAATGGCTCTCGTACCAAACACCAGCGCACTGTACAACGTATTCAGTGTGCGTTTGTATATTTCCTGTAATAATACAGTGTGTATTATACACGCGTCTCGTTTGACTGCGTAAGTTTTAAATTATCTATTTTATAATTCTGAATTTTAAAAGGAGCCGCTGCGTAATGCTGATATCTTTACGAACACTTGTGTTGGGGGGTTAATGTACATATTTCGGGTTCATCCAGATTCTAGAATCCTGGAAAAGCGGATGTTCAAAGGAGAAAGAAGTGTGGAGCATCGGGCTTAATCAGTGAGTCTCCATTGTTTATGTAATGGGGAGCTTGATCTCGACGATAGAAGGAGCGGACACCTGGTGGACCGACTTATCGTGTCTTAGACGTTCGTCACGTCACTGACCGTCCGCGTCGGTATGCGCACCTGCGCCGCTTGAGGGCGAATGGTGTAAGCGCTTTTAATTTTTCTGTATAGATGTCGCCACTGGTTTTATTAGAAGAACAACTCAGCCAGCCAACACAATTACCAGTACAATGGATACTGTTTTAAACATTCAAGGGAAGAAGTAGAGGTGTCCTCTCTACATTTCTTTTTCGTGATATACATTCTTTGGACGTTCCGACGGTTTTGCATCTTCCAGCCCGACACCTGCTCCGCCGTAAACAAGCATCGACGGCTCCATCCACCAGCGCAAATAAGATCCAGGCGCCATGCTTACTTTATCTGCGTGATTGATTTGAAGCGTCCCGATACCTATTGGCGGTTTTCACCAGATTAGTGATAAGGACTTGGGTATTTTCGTGATTATCACAGACGGGGTGTTGATAAATGTTTGAACAAAATATCCTTATTTCTATCATTAAAAAATTCAAATGTTTATACTTTGTTCTATTTATCCGAATTTCACGTTTTTTTTTCTTTCTCATAACATCCACAGAAACCCAGACATTATTGCCATGTAGAAGATCTGTACTTGGTTCATAGAACTGTATCGTAGGGTCCAAGTTCGCAGCTTTATTATAGAAGATACGGGCTACAGAACTTCTGAGTCATCTATGACACGGCTTTCTCTTAATAACTAAGACAGCCAATAGCATTCTTGCTTATTAGTTGGTTTTTATAAGTTAGCACTCGATCTGAAACAGAAAAAAATGCTAATAATTTCGCCTTAATTGGTCGTATTGCATTAACATTCCTAAATGGATTAACTTCCTGTCAGTAAAGTGGTAGCATTAAGGTCAGTTGTCATTACAGTAATCGTTATGTTCAACAATTCTTTATAACAAACAATCGAGCTATTGCTAGCTGTGTCGCACATAAATCTCGACATGGGAAACAACTACCCCGGCGAGAGAGTGTAGTGACACGGTTATCCGCTAGAGAGCGCCACCTGGCACTTCAAACTTAGGGATGGAAACCCGTCTTAGAACTCTTCATTTTTATACGCAGGTGGTAAATCTACGCGGCGGCCGGTTGCTGAAGCAGAGTTCTAAAAGAAATTATGCCGGGTAGATACGTCCAGCCGATCGGGATTCGAACCCGGCCCTCACGGTTCAGTAGACTAACCATTTCTTTATTCTAGAAATTCATATTTCTTCCGCACATATATGGGCACTTCTCGATTTCATTACAATAAATGTGAACCGTATTTTTAAAAAAAAATGTTAGTTGGCAGGGGAGGGAAGAGCGACCCGTAAAGACAGAAATAGCTGATCAGACAGCGCGCCATCTTTGCCGAGGAAGCCCGCACCTCCTCGTAATCGAGAGCACCACTAAAACGCGGAGCGACCTCGCGAAATACGAGGCGGAAGAAAAAAAAAAAAAAAAACAGGAACAAGTGGGTGGAGAGGAAGAGCGAAATTATAAATAGAGGTGCTCAACGGAATGTATTTCTAGAATTCCGGGACATTTTCCTGCCATTCTGTTCCGCCTCGCTTAGTCAGTTAAGGAAGAATTCGGGGACATGTCGGCGTAACTTTGTAGTCTGAACTTCCGCGCTCCAAAAATAGTTCTAGTAAAATCACCGCAGCTGTCTCCCACTTGACGACGCTATAAAAAAAAACAAAATTTTTATAATCTATAAATAATGGCAGACAGATATTAAAGGAGAAGCCGAACTATTCTATTACCTTATTGGCGGCGATACGACCGAGTGATGACGATTGTGCGTTTCCACGGTCTTTCCTTCCTAACAAGAATTTAGAAGACCGGACGTCATCGCAAGAGCTGCACCGTGCCTCCGTTTCCGCTCGTTGAACAGCACGTGACGCGCTGTGAGGTCACGCAACCGGGGGGGGGATGTTGTCACCTGTGTGCCCGCTCTTTGTTAAGTCAATGTTAAACCCGATATCGGTGATCGATCACGCAAATAAAAGGCCCAGTTCTCGATGCGCCTTGTCCAATTCTAATATTCAGTTCTGTTATCCGCCGCCCGTCGGCGATACCGGTCAGGTTCAAATGCTATTGGTCAGCTGACCTCCCTTCCCTATGAGCGCTGTGTCGCGACTCAACCGTTGCTTGCAATACTCTTCTTTGGCGCCACCATCCGTTTCGTTAAGTCGGTGAAACCACTTTTAAGGAAGCAAGTATATGCTTCATAAGGAGACCAGTCCGAACTTCTGTCTTCGCTATGTTTTTATGCGCCAGGCTAAAGGAAGTGGCTGTAATACCACAGCGGAAGTGAAAGTGAAAGCTCCACGGTCGGAAGAATCGTTTCCGCTGAAGCTAGAACAATAGCACTGATTTTAGAAAGGCGACTGGCTGATGGCAGAGCCAGAAATGGAGTGTAAAACCTTTATATTCGATCGAAGAAATTTTAAACAAAGGTCTTTGTTTTCATGCGATATACATACCGTAACATACGTTATATATTCATTCGGTGTCAAAAGTGAACAACGTACTTTTTTTTTAAGAAGCTAATCAAATAGGACCGCCTTTCAAAGGCCCTGGAGTCCTGCCATGACCCCTTTGGACTGCGAAGAAGATCCGTGTGGAAGAAGAAAGGGCAAGTGACCGAAGTATTCAGAGACTTTAGACGATCTGGGGGGGGATAATATGTACATGGTGCACATACGCGGTAAGTCCCAACTGCCTCACAGCGGCCGATCGCGCTGTCACATCCGGTCGGGATCTGTCGGTAAGAAGGTCAGGGTCGTGTGCAGTTTTCTCTACATTCACGGAGTGGAGTAGTGATGAGGGCAGTTAGATCTGAAGTGCAGGTTCCTCTTCGACCGAATACAATTATTTTTTTAGTTGATCTTAGGCAGGTGAGAAAATTTTAGGGTTCAATCACCAGACTTGTAACAAATGAAGGCGGTGAACAAGGCAGCATTTGTTCGGACTTTCAGCGAGTCACCGAAACATCATAAGAAGCAAGATTACACGAGAACCCTGGCCATTTCCTGCGAAGGGAGCATGGTCGACATTTTTCCTAGAAAGTTGAATTAAAATTCGCACTTTAAGAGAAATAAACGCTTATAGCTCCCCCCCCTCCGAAAAATAGACTACTGCATTTCTGAAATGTGTTCATTATATCCTTCAATGTTAATTCCGTAATAAATAGGGGCCAAAAGTACAAGAAATTTACCTTTTTATCAAAAGATGACATTATATAACATTGACAAGTATTAGAAATTGCTAGCCAGGTCTCGGAAACTCTTAACAGTTCCGAAGATAAGCCCCGTAGCCCCTGCTATTCAAAAGTGATGCTAAAAGGAAGTGTAGTTTTTGTGGTCAAGTTACTACCCATCACATAAGCCAAAAAATAAGGGCTACAGACCATTAAAGGCCAGAAAAGAGTTCTATGGATAGATGAATTTCTGTTTGATAGGACCAGATAAAAGGTATGCTTGGCGAACTCAAAGGGAACATTTTAAGGAATAGTGTCTTTACAAAGCGTGCCTACCCAGTAACTTTTCCACTGCCTAACCTTCCATCGGAAACTACACCGGAGATGTCTTCACAGCAGGTACATTACAATAGCACTGCGCCAAACTATCAGGGCTTCGTCTTGTTACCGGAGAATTCAGCCTTTGAACGAGACGATGGCCTACAGCACTTATCAGATCTGTAAGCCAATCGTTGACCAACCAAAGACCGGTCACTGAAATCTCCACTTTTGTCTCGAGATTTCAAGATGGGGGAAAGTCTGAAATCTGAGCTGAGAGCGAAAGATACGGTAGTAGTGGCTGTGTGAAATATCTAAACAAAATACCACGCATTTCCAAGTTCTCCTGTTTTTCTCTCAAACCCTGAAGAGTTGTAAAGGTTTCGCTGCCGAAATCAGAATTTCCACGTGACGAGGGATTGCCAACACTTTCTAACGGACAACCGCGGCACTACGCTACTTCACCGGGGTTGCCTCCCTTGCAGGCAATAGTGTATAACTGATAACTAATAAATTTTACAATTTTCAGCAAAAGTTTGGATCGAAGAAAAGCATTTAAAAAAAAAACACACACACAAAACAGACTCACTGTCATTCGGGCAGCAGCTTCCGTATAAAAAGATATTTTAAATTCATTCAATTATTAAATTATTTTGTTTTAGGATAAACTTTATTTTGTCACAATTTATTTTGCTTTCGTCTTCCATATTAATAACCCTGACTCTTCAGTCTTCGCTTTGGCAATTTAATATATATGCGCACACACACACACACACACACACACACACACACACAACTCCACCCTAAGTCTTTGTTTTATTTTAGAGTTTGATTTAGACAGCGCAGGATTATTAGGTCCGGGTTATTATATCATCAGGGTATTTTAAAATATCCGACCGTCGGCCGTCTGCTTATAGTTTATGTCCGCATAAGTGAGTGGGTACTTCCGGTCCAATACAGACGCAGGCGTGAAGATGTGAGGAGATGGAGGGATGTAAAGATATTTAGGTAGATAAATATATGCAGATATATAAATATAGGTAGAGAAATGTTGATGGTGATATTGAGATATATAGCTATACAAACTTCAAGTCCGAGGTGTGCTCCCTTTCTAAGAGGGGAGCGGTTTGTTTGTCTCCCCCCCCCCGGGGGGGTTTACTCGATGGCTCGTTGTTTATTTTAACCGCAAGAGACCTTCAGGAAATGCTGGCAATGGTATGGCGATTGGAACCCCGCGAGAAGAACGGCGGAGATCGACTCTACCACATGTGAAGGATGCGTGCGACGAATTATCCGCAGTTCTAGCCCCGCATCCAAACAGCGGTAAGCTGCGGGAAACCGCTCAGCCCCCGCTTAACGTCTGTTGGCAATTATGCTCCGAACCCCCCCCGGGTTCTCTAACTGTATCGGCGCACGAAAGTATATACAATTTTTAAAGGGTTTCGTCAGCTCATCACGCTACAATTGTATCTCCCAGTTAACAGCCGAAGACGGGAAATTCTCTCACTCATAGACGCCAGTTTCATTTCTGAATACCTTTCCCTCACAGTTCGTGAAGCTGTTCGCTGCGCGTTCTTCGCTCTGTGATGGTCGGCAAAGTGTTCGGTAGGTTAACGGTACTTCTGTCCGCCCACCCTGACCCTCAACCGCCCCGCCCTTCGCTCCTTTTATGGTAGGTGAAAGTCCCCGATGCGGATAACGACTTCTCCACGGACCCTGGCCAGTCGAGGCGGACGTACTCAGCATCGTGGCGACTCTGCTCATTAGATCTTACCAGAAGGCTGTACAAGGAGTCTAAACCGCGCCACCTGATGTATTTTGATGGGTACCCTATATATTTGCCTCCTCTAAGACGCAGTAAATCTCTCTCTCTCTCTCTCTCTCTTCCTCTCTCTCCATCTCCCTCAACCTCGCTCTCTTTCTCTCTCTCTCTCTCTCTCTCTCTCTCCGTTATACCTAACTCGAGCGAACGGCTCGACGGTTCGACAGGTTCCCTCATCAACGGCCGGCCCACGCTACTTTCCGTCGCGCCCCTTCTGGGGGTAATTCTGATGATTCGACCCACCCACGCAAAACAGCTAAAGATCTTAAAATCCAAACAATGACCGTAAACACACGACAAAAACACGAGCGGATTGATAACCGCGATCAGGGGTTTGTCTTGTTGTTTTGTGTTGTACGTAACGAGCTTTAAAGACTGAAATATACAGAAGTTAGATGTTCCGATTACGTGGAGAAACTGTTCGCCGTGGCGTGATACTACACTACAACATCTCTAAGAATCACAGACTGCAAAGAACAGTCGGGTGCACCATCTTTAATAAGTTTTAGGCCACCACTCTACTCGGAAATATGTCTCATGTTTTATTTCTTATTTTTACTTCGCCTATAAACGCAAAACTTTCCTTTGAACGTCTGCATTACAAAGACGCGAACTCTTTGATATCGACCCTGCGTAGTTAGCCAGCCTTCTCCGAGAAACCGCGTGTGGCGCTTGTTCTCAGTGCCGGAAACTTTTTTAATGTAGTTTCTCTGGCTGACGGTCTAACTTAGATTCCGCCTCTGTGGAATCGGTTCATAGAGGGCATTCTTCCCTCTGACTAGCTGACGTCATTGGCTCCGACACTGTTACGACGTCGAGAGACAGCTGATCAGATCGTGAGGTCCGCAGCATTCCAAGATGTCGGGAAACGGAAGTTCTCCCGTCAATCGGGAAGATTTACTCCACTGCTAATTTAACTACGGTAACTGTCACCATTTTTTATTTTTATATAATCAATTTTCCTATGCAATGAAATATAAAATGACGGTTGTAAACTTCGAGACTCCTTTTTTGAACTTGCTTATCCAATAAAACAATAATTCTGCAAGAATTAAGTGTCCATTTTACTCCGAGGGTATCTATCTTTGTTTGTGTTTTCAAGGGTCTGAGCGCAGTTCTGATACCTGTAAAGGATGGAGAGAGAGAGAGAGGTTGAGGATGATGGAGAGAGAGTAAGAGAGATGGAGAGAGAGATCCTCACGTTATTGTCGGGAAGATCCTGTTAGGGGATAGTGGGCGACTGCTGAGAGGCGAAAGGCCGTCCGTCGGGAGGAGGATAGTAAATACTCAGAGGCCGCTGAGCGAGCAAGCATCGGAGGGAGACCTAAACCAACCTCGGGGTCATTTCCGGTTTCTCAGCCGGAAGCCGCACCCTTGTCTAGCTGGATAAAACAACACGAGTTAATAAATGTTGAAGCGACTCTTCACGGGCAAAGCATTTCGCCGGAGACGAGCTACTCCGTAATGCTCAGTGTTCTGAATATGTCCATCAGCATTAAAAAAAAACAACAATTTATGCCATCGTTTTAATGAGGAGAAAAGAAAACGAAATAAGTCATAGAACTGAACTGGTGTACAGGCTGCCGTGACTTCCTTGAGGTTTTTTCTTCTTTTTTAAAAATCTGGCGAAAGATGTCTTGGATTTTAAACAGAAAGAAGCTGCAGCGTTTGAGAGAAGTGTACTGCTCACCAGGTGGAGGGGCAGGTCGGTCGGTCGGTCTATCCTGACATCTTTAAATCGCTTCACCGCTTGTCGTCGTTCCCGGTTTCCAGAAATGACCAACTGCAGCCCGTGTGAGTCGAGATGCGACTTCTACCCGCCCTCTTCTCTCGTGCGAAGAAAAAGGCCCCGCTTTGCGCACGTGACTTTTCGAAGAAAGGAAATCACCGCCAACGGAAGCTGATTTAGAGATGTCTGTCCCATGTCTCCGGCCGGCCGCGGCCTGAAGACAAATTAATCATGGCGGGGCGCGACAAGATGGGAGAAATAAGATCCACATCTTTGCAGGGGAAAGGGGCGGCTGGGGATGGGAGGCGTTGTCTCTGATGACGATAAACGGCAGTTGGGGAGTTTGGCATTAAGATGGTTGGCTGCTGCTGGCTACGTTCTTTCGTCAGAGGGAAAAAAATAGAAAGATGCGATGCGTTCGGCTTAAGAGAGCCCCGACATTCTGACGGAGTCACCAGCCATGATACATCCATTGGGTTGTAAAGTTTTTTCACCTAACCTGAAACTTTAAATATGAACAATAATAATAATAAATAAGTAAACCGGACATAGCGAACAAATAGATTTTAACTGTATGGAGCGGAGATGAAGAGACCGAAGATAATTGTTAAGAAATTCCTAATTGAACGTATAGATAACGGTCATCACTATGACGCACAGATAAGGATATACAGTGATTGACGCCATTGTGACGTATGGATAACGGACATCACTATGGCGCACAGATAAGGATATACAGTAATTGACGCCATTGTGACGTATAGATAACGGACATCACTATGGCGCACAGATAAGGATATACAGTAATTGACGCCATTGTGACGTATAGATAAGGCTGTCATCTTTGTCAATTTCTGGTGATGTAACAACTGGCTCTAATCTCCTCTGCAGAAAACAGATAGGTTTTATTAATCTAGTAAAATTAGTTAATTACCGTTTTTAAAAAATATATTATAATCAAAACGGCTGTGTAGAACATAGTTATATCTGGTTTCCAGTCAATTTATTCATAACAATAAATTATTTGCCTAAATTATATATAAACAGAATACTTCTGAAAATAAATGGCGACCGACAGAAGTGATTTCTATTTACTAGTTGCCTATTTATAGTTTCTTATTTTTCTAAATAAAGATCACTTTTAAATGTTTCTTTTCATGGCAGTAGATTAGCTTAGTGTACAGTGTTCTGATTGTTATGCATTTTCCTTTTCTTTCGTTCATCTTTCTAATTGCCACAGGATGGCATCTTTGGAAATACAGGCTTTAAAAAAACTGTTATGAGCTTTATAATTTGTATCCACCTTGAACCTTTTGAGTTGGGAAGCGTCAGTGATAGCCAGCCAGCCCATCAGAGTGGGGGTGACGAAGGACGGTTCAGAAATACACTCATTCAGCCTGTGTGGGCCTGCAAGAAAAATAAACTGATCCCCTAAACCATGGCCAGCCGAATGTCTAAGAGTTGTTAAGCTACTGCCATGTAATTAAGTACGTAGAACGAACGGAGATCGCACGGTCGGTTTGCCAATGTCTCGTACAGAACCGCCTATATCGAGAAAATTATCTGCGGAATTCTGCTAAATAGTTTTTCAACGTACGAAGCAATTAAAAAACACGATTATAAAATGTCTGTGGGCTTGTGTAAGGTTTCCTCCTACATCGTATCAGAAGAATTGGTACACAGACAGAATTAGTCCGGAATAAACTCGGAGACTTCCAGGGTCACATTCGTCCACACTTGGTCACGCAGAGAAGCAGATACATTAACTTCCGGTAGGTCAACTACGCTCGGTATAAACCGATTCGCGTGCGAACAATAACTGTAACAGATTACAGAGGACCATTGTGTTTTCTCCCTATCAACGGCAGACATTCGCGTGGAAGGCCATTAAATGTCACATGTGTGTCAACAGCATACTTCATATCATACAAGCGTCATATCACATGAATTTCCTAGAGACCCCTGGGAAGCAGCTGGCGGGACCCCGCTCAACTGGCTTAGCGTTAAATTTCACTTTTGTTTGCTGCTGACTTTGTAAAAAAAACAACAACAACAACAAAAAACCTAGCAACAACTTAATTCCAAACTTTTCCCAAATATTTTTCGCGGATAGGTTAACGGTAATGACGTTTAGGTGCAAATTAATTTGCATAAAAAGTACTTGTGTTTAAAAAAAAGGGTAAAAAACGAACGCGAAGTGTCGCAGCGTAGTCCATCATATCCATTCGTCCTCAGCTAGACATGTCTCCTAGCAGCTGTCAGTAATCTATCACCAGTTCCTGGGGATTAGTTGGTTTATGCAGTGTCATCGTGTAACATTCGTCACTTCAGGCGACTCAACACAGACTTTCCAGACATCTACATTCGAACTTGGCAGTTTTTAGCGGAGGACTAGATTCTTACCTGTGCAGCCGCTGTTGCACACAGGTAACGGTCGACACCAGTCGTACCCGTGTCGAAAATATTGAGATTACTTGATAAGTTGGATGCGGGAAGAAGAAGAAGAGGCCAAATCCCGTCAGCCGAGTAATGGACTCCGGCAAACTGCGGGTTAGAACACTGTCAGTCGGAAAGCAGCGGTTCTCCCCACACGGGAAGGTACAAGATGTGTGTCTATTTAAAAAAAAAAAAAAAGGGCCTATTTCTAGTAAATTCTATAAATTCTGGTACCGAATTAGGCCTCCTTTAATTTGCTGTCATAACTGAACTAAGGGATCCTCAGAGATGCGTCTTTGACAGAGCAATGGGTCCGCAACGATGGCGTACTTTTCCGAAAACCTTGCGTGTCGGTCGTGTTAGAAATTCCAATGAATCGCAGATCGAAAGCTCAGGTGTGTCAGACTAATCGCTATTTTCCTTTCTACAAATGCTTCACCTAAAAACGACTCCACCTCCCCCCCCCCCACAAACCCAACGCGTCCTCTTTATTTCCTCCATCTCTGTTCTTTCCCAACGAGCCGAATATCTTTTCGAATGCGAGGTAGATCACGTGACGAGAGAGAGAGAGAGAGATATTTCTCCCCTCTCCCCGGCTCCGCCTTATCGTCTGCTCTGTCGAGTCGAGAAACGAGGGTTTTTCCCCGCCCCCTCCCCACTTCTCACCGAACAGAGAAGAGATACAGACAGACAGACAGACCGGTCGTAATATAAAGTTCACAAATTACAGGCTGCCACGTGACGTGGGCGGAATGCGCGCGATTTGACAGAAACGCTCGGCTTTCTCCGGCAGCTACCGGCTCCGTCCGTCCGGCCGGACAAGTATCGTCGGCTGGCCTCACTAAGTCCGCGCGTCTTCTGCACGGTCCGGGGGATTTTAAGAAAGAAAGAAAGAAAAAGGGGGGCAGAAACAAAACAAAACGACGACGAGAAGAGTAAGTAAAGGGTAAAGAAGAAGAAGAAGAAGAGAGGAGGAAATCTGTCTGAACGCGCGGCACGTGAGGGAAGATGTCCAGCGAGATGGAGGAGAACTTGGACGCCGTGGAGGACGTTGTCGAGGATATGTTCCCGGCCCTGGTGGCCACCGTCGCCTTCTCAGCAGCGATCCTGGTGGTCTTCTTTCTCCGGCTCTACATCCGCTGGTCGGTAGCCTGTCCCAGCGACAATCGCCTGGACGGCAAGACAGTTATCGTCACAGGTGAGTAGTAGTGCCAGTTTTTCTCTTGTTCTCAGCCCCCCCTCCTCCCACACACACCACACACACCACCCACCCCCGGGGGTGGTGGGGGGTGGGTGCGGAGCTGAGTGGAAATCTTAAATCCCCTCGCTATTAGCCGACTCCCCATGTCTGCGAACATTTCCCGCCGGCATCAGATTTCCCCTCCCCTAAACTCTTTTGTTCTCGTCGGCATGGAAGTGGGAGTTCTCACCTGGACTCGGTGAATGAAGCCACTGAGACAGGTAATTTTCAAAAGTACGTAAACGAAACTAAAACAAAACAAAACCCTCAGGAACCCTAAGCCACTCCTGACTGCACACCTGGTTTACCTGAGTCTAGCGACACTAAGTCACTACAGCCGGCGTTAGTTCGAATCCCAGTGATGGCAGACTATCACAACAGCGGGAGATGTTCAGCTAACAACATCTTTTCTTTTCTTTTTCGTATTAAAGTTTCCGCTTCTTTTTTCTCTCATCTACTCTCACTACTACATGCCTAATAATAATAATAATAATAATAATAATAATAATAATAATAATAATAATAATAACGAACAAATTATCTCTTATAAGAATATTGTCTACTGATTGCTAAAGTAATTTTGAATAACTCATCAGTCAGACGAAAAAGCATTTTGTCTTTCACATAATGATGAACTCTGAATGAACTAAGTATATACCTGTCACGGGTATTTTAAAAAAAATTTTTTCTTTTTATCTTTGCCTATTCTAATTGGTGTAATTCGTTTCTTTTCTCTTCTCTCAGCTAACATATACACGTCTCCAGCTTGTACACACATCTAAAATGACCCGTTCTGTAAATATATAAATTTTCGCTTTGTTTTAATTAATTGATATTTCATCTCTCTCTCTCTCTCGTATCTTTCTCCCTCCCACTTTTAACTTATATAGCAGTTCTCCGCGAGCGAGCTACTGTTCCAGCCATCATCATCATCATCACCATCATGTATTTCCAACATAGTCGGCAGGCCTCGCTTACACTGAGCAGACACTGATAGTTTATCTTACGGAAAGAGTTGGAATCTGCATCGCTACTTTGGGTCCGAACGGAAAGGGCACTTCTGAGAAATGCGTCAGTCAGCCTTCTTCATCACTCCTGAGAATTCAGGATTCCATCTGCATCCGCTAAGTATTTTTTACCTACGTAAGAGATGAAAAAAAAAAGACTAAAGAAACAATTAAATCATTGTTTGCGAATGTACGAATTTTTCTAAGTCTTTTTTTTTAACCCTTTAAGCCCCACAGTGTTGGTTTGTACCACATCCTCGAACTTAGAGGCTGTCGTATTAAACACTCTGTACCTCGTCCCAAAAACCACCATAATTGGTGATATGGTTAATAAAGAACGAGACTGTTACCAAGCTGCGTGTATATAAATAGTGAGCAGTCGAAGATGGATACCGCGAGCCCATCTGTTACTTTTTTAAAATTTTAATTTCCTCTTCTCAATTCTGCTTTTTGCAACGCGATTCAAATCATAAATAAATGCCGTATTTCCTTTCAAAACGTTCTAATTGCTTTTTTCCCACTCATCTTTATTAATCGTAACTAGCAGCACAGTTTCGTGCTCATCAACTTTTCCCTCAAGTAGGAAATTTACAGTTTCTGTAAAAAAATTTAGTGCAATAAAAGAAGACAAGATCGACTGACAAAACTGACAGAAGTGAAGATACTCGTCCTTAATGGTCACTGGAAGTCAAACTGACAGAAGTAAAGACACTCGTCCTTAATGGCCACTGGAAGTCAAACTGACAGAAGTGAAGACACTCGTCCTTAATGGTCACTGGAAGTCAAACTGACAGAAGTAAAGACACTCGTCCTTAATGGCCACTGGAAGTCAAACTGACAGAAGTAAAGACACTCGTCCTTAATGGTCACTGGAAGTCAAACTGACAGAAGTAAAGACACTCGTCCTTAATGGTCACTGGAAGTCAAACTGACAGAAGTGAAGACACTCGTCCTTAATGGTCACTGGAAGTCAAACTGACAGAAGTAAAGACACTCGTCCTTAATGGTCACTGGAAGTCAAACTGACAGAAGTAAAGACACTCGTCCTTAATGGTCACTGGAAGTCAAACTGACAGAAGTAAAGACACTCGTCCTTAATGGTCACTGGAAGTCAAACTGACAGAAGTAAAGAAACTCGTCCTTAATGGTCACTGGAAGTCAAACTGACAGAAGTAAAGACACTCGTCCTTAATGGCCACTGGAAGTCAAACTGACAGAAGTGAAGACACTCGTCCTTAATGGTCACTGGAAGTCAAACTGACAGAAGTAAAGACACTCGTCCTTAATGGCCACTGGAAGTCAAACTGACAGAAGTAAAGACACTCGTCCTTAATGGTCACTGGAAGTCAAACTGACAGAAGTAAAGACACTCGTCCTTAATGGTCACTGGAAGTCAAACTGACAGAAGTAAAGACACTCGTCCTTAATGGCCACTGGAAGTCAAACTGACAGAAGTAAAGACACTCGTCCTTAATGGTCACTGGAAGTCAAACTGACAGAAGTGAAGACACTCGTCCTTAATGGTCACTGGAAGTCAAACTGACAGAAGTAAAGACACTCGTCCTTAATGGTCACTGGAAGTCAAACTGACAGAAGTAAAGACACTCGTCTTTAATGGTCACTGGAAGTCAAACTGACAGAAGTGAAGACACTCGTCTTTAATGGTCACTGGAAGTCAAACTGACAGAAGTGAAGACACTCGTCCTTAATGGTCACTGGAAGTCAAACTGACAGAAGTGAAGACACTCGTCCTTAATGGTCACTGGAAGTCAAACTGACAGAAGTGAAGACACTCGTCCTTAATGGTCACTGGAAGTCAAACTGACAGAAGTAAAGACACTCGTCATTAATGGCCACTGGAAGTCAAACTGACAGAAGTGAAGACACTCGTCCTTAATGGTCACTGGAAGTCAAACTGACAGAAGTGAAGACACTCGTCTTTAATGGCCACTGGAAGTCAAACTGACAGAAGTAAAGACACTCGTCTTTAATGGTCACTGGAAGTCAAACTGACAGAAGTAAAGACACTCGTCCTTAATGGTCACTGGTAGTCAAACTGACAGAAGTGAAGACACTCGTCCTTAATGGTCACTGGAAGTCAAACTGACAGAAGTAAAGACACTCGTCCTTAATGGTCACTGGAAGTCAAACTGACAGAAGTAAAGACACTCGTCATTAATGGCCACTGGAAGTCAAACTGACAGAAGTGAAGACACTCGTCTTTAATGGTCACTGGAAGTCAAACTGACAGAAGTAAAGACACTCGTCCTTAATGGTCACTGGTAGTCAAACTGACAGAAGTGAAGACACTCTTCCTTAATGGTCACTGGAAGTCAAACTGACAGAAGTAAAGACACTCGTCCTTAATGGTCACTGGAAGTCAAACTGACAGAAGTGAAGACACTCGTCCTTAATGGTCACTGGAAGTCAAACTGACAGAAGTAAAGACACTCGTCCTTAATGGTCACTGGAAGTCAAACTGACAGAAGTAAAGACACTCGTCCTTAATGGTCACTGGTAGTCAAACTGACAGAAGTAAAGACACTCGTCCTTAATGGTCACTGGAAGTCAAACTGACAGAAGTGAAGACACTCTTCCTTAATGGTCACTGGAAGTCAAACTGACAGAAGTGAAGACACTCGTCCTTAATGGTCACTGGAAGTCAAACTGACAGAAGTAAAGACACTCGTCCTTAATGGTCACTGGAAGTCAAACTGACAGAAGTGAAGACACTCTTCCTTAATGGTCACTGGTAGTCAAACTGACAGAAGTAAAGACACTCGTCCTTAATGGTCACTGGAAGTCAAACTGACAGAAGTGAAGACACTCTTCCTTAATGGTCACTGGAAGTCAAACTGACAGAAGTAAAGACACTCGTCCTTAATGGTCACTGGTAGTCAAACTGACAGAAGTGAAGACACTCGTCCTTAATGGTCACTGGAAGTCAAACTGACAGAAGTAAAGACACTCGTCCTTAATGGTCACTGGTAGTCAAACTGACAGAAGTAAAGACACTCGTCCTTAATGGCCACTGGAAGTCAAACTGACAGAAGTGAAGACACTCTTCCTTAATGGTCACTGGAAGTCAAACTGACAGAAGTAAAGACACTCGTCCTTAATGGTCACTGGTAGTCAAACTGACAGAAGTGAAGACACTCGTCCTTAATGGTCACTGGAAGTCAAACTGACAGAAGTAAAGACACTCGTCCTTAATGGTCACTGGTAGTCAAACTGACAGAAGTGAAGACACTCGTCATTAATGGCCACTGGAAGTCAAACTGACAGAAGTGAAGACACTCGTCCTTAATGGCCACTGGAAGTCAAACTGACAGAAGTGAAGACACTCGTCCTTAATGGCCACTGGAAGTCAAACTGACAGAAGTGAAGACACTCGTCCTTAATGGTCACTGGAAGTCAAACTGACAGAAGTGAAGACACTCGTCCTTAATGGCCACTGGAAGTCAAACTGACAGAAGTGAAGACACTCGTCCTTAATGGCCACTGGAAGTCAAACTGACAGAAGTAAAGACACTCGTCCTTAATGGTCACTGGAAGTCAAACTGACAGAAGTGAAGACACTCGTCATTAATGGCCACTGGAAGTCAAACTGACAGAAGTGAAGACACTCGTCCTTAATGGTCACTGGAAGTCAAACTGACAGAAGTGAAGACACTCGTCTTTAATGGCCACTGGAAGTCAAACTGACAGAAGTGAAGACACTCGTCCTTAATGGTCACTGGAAGTCAAACTGACAGAAGTGAAGACACTCGTCATTAATGGCCACTGGAAGTCAAACTGACAGAAGTGAAGACACTCGTCCTTAATGGTCACTGGAAGTCAAACTGACAGAAGTGAAGACACTCGTCTTTAATGGTCACTGGAAGTCAAATTGACAGAAGTAAAGACACTCGTCTTTAATGGTCACTGGTAGTCAAACTGACAGAAGTAAAGACACTCGTCCTTAATGGTCACTGGAAGTCAAACTGACAGAAGTGAAGACACTCGTCTTTAATGGTCACTGGAAGTCAAACTGACAGAAGTGAAGACACTCGTCCTTAATGTTCACTGGAAGTCAAACTGACAGAAGTAAAGATACTCGTCTTTAATGGTCATTTGAAGTCAAACTGATAGAAGCAAAGAATTTAAAAAATCAAATTGCTAGGAAGATTAGCGTTGGTCCTTAAAGATCACATGGTTAATGACTTCATTTAGAATGCCCTTCCCCGGAAACTTGTTTTGCTTCCCTAATTGTGACATTTCTTATCAACAGGTGTTTTTTTTCCCCACCACCACTAATGTTTTTGTTTTTTTTTTAAACAACAATATACTATGTGAGTGATTTTTTTCTTTCCTATCTAAAGAGTAAAATTTACTCCCTTAAAACTTACGCTGTTTATAATCTGGAGTCGTTTCTACCATTAATAACACTACAAAAAAAAATTAAAAGTTTATATTATTTGTCATTAATAAAATGTTTTGCTTTTCATTTGAGATTTGCTGTCTCTGTAACCCCGTTTCCATGACATCTTTCAAATGTCGTCACTTCCGTTTTTAAGCCGCATTACCAAGTTAACGAGAACCTAAGATCCAGTCAAATTATGCTTCTGTCAAACGGTATTTAGATTTCTCTGGTTGTGTGCCTCATGGTTTGGTTCATCAGGCCTAACGTCCAGATACATTTATTATCAATATGTTCTTAGTATTTAAGACTTTACTGGAAATTCCATCTAAATTATTTTTATTTTATCTGAAGTTACATTTAATAACCCAGTTTCTCCAATAATTTTTTTTTTTTATTTTCGATTTTGCATAACTTATTACTTTTACTATTAGCTTTGTCTTCTATATAAATGCCTGGGCTTACAATTTTATCAAAACATATAAAATATTAGATACTGATACGATTATTTTAGCTGCTTAAAATTTCTAACTACCAAATAAATTAAATAATAATAATAATAATAATAATAATAATAATAATAATAATAATAATAATAATAATGTGGCCATTAAAACTCTCCTGAGCCTTTTTTAAATTAGTGAATCGCTTGAAAAGAAGGGATGTCGTTGCCTAGCAACAGCTTGGTTATAGAGTGAGATAAATAAAACTCTCGTCGGATCTTCTGACTGATGAACCGACTGAAAAGAAAGACTGTCGTTACCTGGCAACATCCTGGTTATAAAGTAAAAGTAGAGGCGGCGCATGACCATAAGGGCAGCGCTCAGTGATTGACGTGGATCTCGTTGGTTTTCTCGCAGACACATGAACTTTCTCACACTCGGAAAGACGTCGGCGATTCGGACAGAAAGGACAACAAACTCGGGTTTTAAAGAAACGCGAGGACTTAGCGGAGTTTTCACAATCTCAGCCAACGTTACTCGTCCCCAGGTTTCGGGAACTAGGGGGTGGATAGATCGAAGGTGCCGCTCAATCCGACAATTCATATACTGATCGGAGAAACAAAAGTTTTTTTTTTTTTTAGATCGATGGGTCTTTTTACACAAACAAACGGCATTTACTAAAAATGTTTACCGCGTGATTAAACGGCATCTTTAAATATTCTATTAAAGGGGAACTTTTGGATTTGGGTTCCTCTCATTAGATCATTTATGTATTTTTTTTTTAAAGTAGATTTTTGTTAAATTAAAGTCAAAGCAAGGACTCACCTTGTTCTGAGCAGCCATGTTGGAGATAACTGAACGAGTGTGTGTGTGGTGGGGGGCGCGGCGGAGGAGGGGACGGACGGACGGACGGACCAGACCAGTACTGCGGCTGTAATGATGTAATTGCCTATCAACAATTTTCTACTGCTTCGGAGACTGTGACTGCCAGGTACTGTTAAGGGGTCTAGGCCTTGACTGGACACGTATACCGTGCCACTGCCTGGCGACGCTTCTGGAATGGAAATAAGCTTGAATTTGAATAACTAAAATGAATTTCAAGGTGACAAAATGTATTTTATTTAAAGATTTATTTTACATGAATTTAAATCAATACAAAAATTTAATATGGTAAATTTAAGTTACAAATGTTAGCCCACCGTGGAAGATGCGTCATCATGTCCTCCCTAATCTCTTCTGCGTCAGGGTATTCTTCAGTTTTAGAGGTGGGTGGGTTTGTTGTGCCCGGCCACTAATTGCTCGTAAGATATACCCACGAGGCACTTTACGGCGGCCATCTTTGACCTTCCATCTTGTTGGGGGGGTCTCGTCCCTAGTTGGGCCTGTATCCTTCGACGTGCAGCCTCTTTGTTGAGGACCCTGTTCTACTGGGGGGGGGGGGTGGAAACATCCCCGGACGTCTTCCATTTCCTCGCCGAGCTGGGCGGCCTGCGCAATAATCCCCAGACCGAAAGAGCAGTGGGTACAGTTCTTCTGGAAGTTCTTCGGCCAATCTGTCTGGGGCCTCGTCCGACTCTGCGATAGACACGAAATCACCATCGCTGTTGTACCTGTTTGAAAGCTGCAATTCGCGTAAATGTTTTTTTCATATTCTGATTAAGATGGGGGGGAAGCATCCGTTGAGACGCACATCGGGAAAGGTAACCTTTACTGCAGTGAATGCTGCATATTTCAAAATCACACGAAACAGATTCTGGGGAAAGTTCAGGTTCAGCTGTTTAATGAGTTAGAAGAGTCTTTCATATGCATCCCTTTGCTGTTAGGTAGCAAAGTATAGAATACTGGGTGGTTATCACCAAATCTTTCTGTAGGTCTGACATATGGCTGCGATAATGATGGTGGCTCGAGTCGAAATGTTCCGTCAACAGATCAGGTTTCCGATTCCTTTGATATCATTAGAATCCGTTTGCTGCCAAAGCGTAGTATCATACCGGTGTGGACTGGGGCCACTGTCAGCGATCAAAAAGTCTTCAACTGCACCATGCCATGGTTCATAGGTTTTGTAGTTTTCCGGTATAATAACAGTTTAGAGATTATCTGGAAGCGGAGGAACTGCATCGACTTCATTTCTTTGCGTCCTCATCATTTTTTTTTTTTTTCATTGGTGCGAAATTGGGCAGAGTTAACTGAGCGGCTCGCGACAAGCCAACTGTGCCCTTATTAATGATCCGCGCCGTAAGTTCCAAGTTTTCTGCTGCCCAGGCTCCACCTTTGCTTCTGAAGCACCATGGGAATGTGTACCAAGTTTCAGTCTCCCATTTTCATCATCTGTGTGGATTCTCACTTTCCCCCCCTCCCTAGTTCTTCACAACGGCAGGCAGAGCGTCTGTACTTTGTCGCCACTCATTCTATCAAAAACGGAAATAACCGTCGACCATCAATTCCTCCTTTCCACGTTTGGTTATAACTATTTCCATTTTAGACAGGTAAGTTACCTGCTTTCTGAAAAGTACAAACTGTTACAGTTTTGTCAGTGTAATTGTGGCGAATGGTAGAGGCTTCTAAATCTGCTTTTGGAAGAGAACACAAGGAGTTAAAGAAGGACAGGAGAAAAAAAGCAGACAAATGGTTACTGTGGTGTAGCTCGGGAATGACAAAAAAAGATAAGGTGGAGTTTACGAACTCGATGTCATCCTCACTGCCCTGCGCAAAGATGTCCGAGCGGTGTAAACAATGTACACCTCATCCTCGCTTTACGCGGTAAGTCAGATGTGATACGGACGCAGCAGGAAACACACCGTGGGGGGGGCGTGGATATCTTTTTAAAATTTCCACCAATCGCATACGTCGTCACAAAGTCCATGCGCCATCACACCCTGACGGCGGATGGTCCCCTTCTCGTTGGGAATCAACGCGTGTGCGTTAATTAAAATTACGGAAGTATTTTGAGTAATTTAAAACACTTTAAACCTACTGTAATAAAAAAAATAGATAAAACTCCGGGTTTCCTAATCTCCCCGTCTCGGCTCATTTAACGGCTGCTGTTCATAGTTGGGGTTTTTGTCGACATAAACCAAAATTTGGACGACATGTCTACTACCAGCACTCACACAGCGGTCAGCAGACCGACCGTTGCGGCCTAAACTCCCACGCCAGCATCTCTGCGAGCAGCGGGAGGGTCACGCCGTAGAACATTCCCATCCGATCTTTATTAACAGCCATGGCTGGGGTCTGGGAGCCCGGAGAAACCTTGCAGGAGGGTGCTTCAGTGAAACAGTAGGAGACATGTAACAGCTAAAAAGAATAAGCGTTTCGATTACAAACTGTTTCGTAAAGTAAACGATTTACAATGGACAGATGTCGGAATGTTTCAATTTGGTGAGAGCTCTTTGTTTAAATATCTTTAACAATAATGATAATAATAGACGCGTCACACGCCTTTCTTCTGTCATGGTGGCGGAATGGGAGGTAAATCTATGCCGACTGAGGTGATGTGATCTAATAGCTGATTGGGTGCGAGGTTCGGCGTGTCGCTGGATCACGTGGCTGCCTGTGTGAATGGGTGAAATGGATTTTCTAAAATGAAAACATCTCATAGTCTGTTGAGTGATTATCATTCCGAAGATAACCGTAATAGATCCCGTCCTGAAACCATTTAACGGCTAAGAGCCTCTCTTTATTTATGAACCGATGCTGTCAAGATCGATTCTCCGTCATTTATCTCATAATTCTGACACAATAAATATATATACAGTGGAAAAATTAGTTTCTAAGACATAATTTGGTACGAAGAAAAGAAGAAGATGTCCTTTTGTTGTAACTAAATCTAGTTTATTGTTTCCTTAAGAATGTTTAGCAATACAAAACGTAAGTCTTGTGCGTATAGCAATGTGTTAACAAGACTGTGTTATTCTCCTCAGTGTGAAAGAAGTACCATCTCCAGACTAATAGCAAGTATGTTTACCATGTGTTGCTGGAACAGCTGTGTCGTGTTGTAGCATATCCGCCGTGTTGTCCCTGTCCTTTATACGGCTAATGATTGTGTTTTCTTAGGGTTGCTTGCCCCACTCACACCAAGATGTCCCAAAGATGCTGCTCTGTGGTGGTTTGGTTCAACAGACGAAGTCTACGTACTGAGTAACTTCCAGACGTGTTCAGTTGGTTAAATAACTGCTCGTCCTCTGGAAAAAATTACCTCAGTAAAAACAAACTTTAAAAGGGTAATCCATCCTAATACACGAAACACGTCGGTGCTCCATTCCCGATATTCTAGTCCGTGTACATGTCTCCTCGCACCATTATTAACGAGCCTTCGAACATGTCGCGTTACTAACTCCGTTGTCAATAGTCTCCTCCCTCGAATAAATTCCTCGTGCATTTCTTACTTTGGGACCGGCGGAGTTATCTGGAAATATCGAGAGCATAAAAATGATAATTGATCATTACAGACACATTCACGTTCTTTCGGTTAATTAAATCAGTAATGATCGACATTCTTAGCGCGCTCGCCCGGTATTGCCGTCATCTCAGCCAACAAAGATGGGAGATTTAAAATTCAAATATTAAAACGATGAGAAGCAAACTCTTTTTTTTTTTCTGCAACAATTCTTTTCTTTGATATCATTGTTTTTTGCACGATATCAGAGTCGTATCACAGCACCATTGTTTTGTCTGCTATGTTAGATGGTCTCTCTCTCTCTCTCTCAAACCCACAACACGTGGCCCGTAATCACGTGTACGCAACCCGGCCCCACCCCCCCAGTAGCTAGCGTTTGTCCTATCGACGTTTGTTTTTGTCTCTTTTATTAAACATGTGCCCGAGAAAATCGCCCATGTTCTAAGTAGCTATGAGAATGACAAACGGTCGCAAAGGGGAAGAAGCTTAAGGGACAGACACGACCCCAAAGGTGGTAAGATTGAAGCAAGAGAGTAAAGCAAACGTATAGCCAGAAGGGGGCGCTCTATACGGGACTATCCTTAACCGGGGTTCCGATCTTAGGTATAGACTGAGGATTAAAATAAACTTGGCTAGCTGGACTGAAACCAGATATGAGGCAGGAAATAAACCGAGAAAGTTCGCTCCTTTTGTTGTTTTCTTCTTTCATATGCAGACTTTCAAACTATATATTTATTTTTTCAAATAAAGTTTTTTTTTAAAGATTCATTTGATTTCGCCCCGCATTAAAGCGGTGACCTCTGATCTCCACTGTTATGGTTGCGTTCCCCCCCCTGGCTGTAAATAGCACAATTCTCGCCCCACCTCGGCGACGTTTAAGGCGTCCTGATGAAGCCAGGTGAAACTGAACGAAAGCTTGGTTGGTTTTAGTTTTGCCCCGACCCTACCACCCGGCGCAGTGGTACGGAAGAGGGTAGCGAGTGACCGTGATGACTTTCCGCCAGCTCATATCTTATCTCGAGGCCTCTGCTATAAATTAAACTGTGTCGAGTCCCTTCTCCCCCACACCCATGTGCTGTTAGGCAACATTCCTCGTGTACAAAAAACGCCGGGAATTACTCAAACTCTTGCCAAATGTGAAGGTATCAACCTCCCACCCTCCATCAGACGCGGCGTGTGACGTCAGCACGCCCCTAAAAAAAAAAAAAAAACAGTTATCATCTTCACCTGGCTGTCTGAAGTATTTCTTTTCTTTTATTGAACAACGGATTTTAAGAAAGAGAGGAGAGGGAAGATAAATAATCGTGTTAGGAATTCGTGCGTTCCGACGTCTGCGCGAAATGTCAGAAAGATGTAAATAGAAAATCTACAATTCAGCGGATAATGGCTGAGGGGGGGGGGGAGAGAAGGAAGGAAGAGCCTGATAAAAGGTGAGATAACGGGTTTGGGTTGGTGAATGATGACGAGAACGTTTTGTTTCATTCTGCTCCTAAAAGATTATTAGCAGGGAAACTCTACAATATAATTGTACATTTTTTATTTCTCGGGTTCGTTTTTCGATTATGCCCACTGTGCACAAAAGTATCGTCTGCGCACAGCCCCGATCTCTTTTGCGCATGATTCATAACACGTGACCAAGGCGGCTACTAAGGAAAGGCTTGGACGTCGGAGTAGCGAGCAAAGAGCAGTCAGGTGACAGTCTCGCTATTACACTACCTGACGTGTTTGCTCTTTGAAGTTCACGCTGGTGATTAACAAATATATAGTTTTCCGTTTTCCATAAAACTCCTTAAGTGAGCAAAATTTGACACAATCACGTGCCAATAGTAAATAGCGGGTTCTATTAACGCTATTCCAAAACTCTCACTAGATAAGCCGCCTGGCTGCTAAGGGCTGTCTCAGAGTCAGGACCGGGGTTCGCGACGCAAGGAAAACATATAGCACGTTTGAAGCATTTTAGCTGCTTTCACTTTCTGATCGGTTGGCTTTGACTTCCTAGGAGAGGTGTACTAACGTCAGAGAAGATCTGGAGCAAAGGGCATAAAGTAACTGTCCCCGGTAGACTTACAGACCTGACATGGTAGATGTTCAGTTAACTGCGACTAGTACTCTTGGGAATTGGAACCGACGGGGGCTGAAAAAAAATTAGGACGGCCAAAAACTAAAAGGCGATTTTGTTTTTGTTTTTCCTTCTATGTAATGGTCGTTTGTCAGTGATGGTAGAACACGTAAAGCTGCTGAGCGCCTCCATGCGTGGGGAACCTGGCTTATGTAACGTAAGAAGGCCATCGAGATTTTACGAGCCGGCTAAATCGGCAGCCAGCTAAATGTCAGATGGAACTGAAACTTTCCCTTATCTCCAACCGCGGACGCCATCTTTTCCCCAATAGTCTTTTTCTCTAATCTCTGGTGTCTACTTCGTTTGCCGAGTTGCTTCTCTCTTCCTTCACCGAATGCTTTTTAAAATGATAAATGAACTGTTAATGTGATATATATATTTAATAAAATCTAACACTCGGAGAACAAAACATTAAAGAATTTAGAAAATAAGGTAAAATGGACGACCCCTTTTTTTCCCATAAGTTTTTCATTATAGAATCTACAAAGAGTAGTAGAATTATTTAAAGCTGGCGTTTCGACTTCATCATCTTTGAAAATATCGTTAATTATAAGTTTATCCTTTACCTTTAGAGTAAAATGAGACAATGGTCTCTGTATTTTACCGTTATTAATAAGTTAACCCGGAGGCAGAGATCGCTTGAAATCTTCATATAATTTAGAAACAGAAGAAGTAGAATCGGTGTGCTGGAAGCTTAAAGGTGTTCTCGTATGACAAGAGCAGCCTGGCTTCGGGAACATCCGGCTGGAATGCCAGCTGGAGCGACCTTTTACAGCGGAAAATGTGCATCGTTTTATCATTTGGATTCTGTTACCAGTCGTCCCCCCCCAAGGAACTGCGTGCGGCAGGTAAATTCAGGCCTGCGAGCCCCCGGAAGAATAACGGCCTATTTATGGCCTCCGGCTGATGAAGAAGCTCCGTGAAATCTAGCTCAGATTAGAATGGGTTATTCCTCATGGCTCTTATTCTTCTTCTTTACATCACCGCACGCTGCTAAACGGTTAATCACCTGACGGTGATGGAGGCTATGATCTAAAATTCGAGCGTTTTGTTCAGATGTTGGGGGGAAGTGGGAGGAGGGAAGAGAGAAATCTGTTTTTACTTTTACCCAGTTATACTAGGGAACGTTCAAAGGGAACCCGACCGGATACCGATTACGGTGATGCTAGCTACTCAAGCCGGGGTTCATTTGAACTACGTCCTCATTATTTCCTACAGGATGACAGAATCGGAAAAATGGACTATAATACAGGTAGGGGAAACAGATAAACCGACAGCGGGCAGGGGCAATTGGCTGCTTCTCCGGTTACAGTGTCCACGTCGTCTTTCTTCAACAATAACTGGGTTTTCAGCTTCCTTATTGGCGATAGTTGACCGCCGGAACTTCCTGTGCTGCCTCTCGCAGTAACAACAGAGATGTTCGTCTTTACCACGGATGGATTCCGCTAACAGTCACCCGCTCACGCGATCCGCGTTTTAAATGTATTATAATCACGCATTCATTTAACATTCGCCTCTAAAGGCAACTGACAGTGAGCAAAGGTAAAACTGGGCCGTGGTCCAGCGGATCAGAAACGTGGCAGATTCAGTCCAAAGCTGTAACCCAGTCGGTGTCTCTTTGTTTCGAAGAGAAAAAAAAAAAAAAAATCAGTTTTATTATCGGAAAAAAAAAACAAACAAGCAAACAAACTTTAAGGTGACACGACAGGTAGATCAGTGAACCCATCATGCAGGGTTTCACTTTCGGTGGAGATAATTTCTAATCGACGAAACCCTCCCCCCAACCTGTGTCTAAATGCCACCAACGGCAAATGTTCTAGCAGATGGCGACCTATTCCCACCAGCAAGACCCGTCTTCTCTATGCGAAATACTGGAGGAATCGCTTAAACCGTTTACCTCTAATTCGTATTTTTAGCTGTTTAAGAGGATTTTCTTCGAAATGCCAGCACCAGTTAACTGGGGCCGTCTCTCACACCTAGTCTTCTACCCATAATGCATTACTACTTCGCCTGGATAATTCCCCGCTAATGGCTAACCGCTGTTCATGCCGCTACTCTCAGTCCCACCTCCTGCTGCTCCTCACTTTGAACGGGTGCAGACGAGTACACATAATTTTGTTTTAGTAGGAAAAATTAAAAAAAAAAAAACAAGCCAAAAATGGTTAAACCATTCCGAGATACCGGCTAACCTTGTTTCATGTTTGACTTGGTCAGTACAAGCCGAGAGCGGAAATGGTTCAGGCGCCATCACGAGCAGCCCGCCCGCCATTGCTAACCCCAGGTCCCGTTGTTTCGATTTTAGAAAGTACAGCCAGCACCTTCACCGCCTCCTCCCTGGAAAACAGTTCGAACTGAGGACCGGCTTATGTCATGACGCGTTGAGGCTGAACGTGCTAACTACTCTCCATCCTTCAGCCGATGCGAGTTAATGAGTCGCGTAGTTTTGGTAGGAATATTTTGAGCTCGCCGTCGTTGGATACTTCGCACTGCAGTTGGTAAGGAGAGAGTAGCAGCGACGGGAAAGGGTTAGGGCGCTAACTGAGCGGTCAAGCGGTGTGTACCACCTACTAGTCTCCTCCACTCTTACTGTGAGATCCCTAAAGTATCTTCTCGGGATGTCGGACACGGAAATTACTTTTAAGTCTACGTGTTCCTCCGGGTCATTCCAGCCTCACGCTATATTTTTTGTTTCCACGTGTGATCGATGAAGACCCCCATTATCGCTAGCAGACGCCATTTTGGAAAGGGCCTTTTGGTGAGAAATGCATTCGAGACTATTACAAGAGGATGCAAAGAAAGATGGAGTTGCTGTGGCTGAGTTTCCGAAAAAGAGATTTCTCGTGGTTCTTTTTTTATTATTATTGCTCTTTGTTTTTAATGTATGACACTGTTGTCTTCGAAACAAACACCGAGAAATGGCTTCTCTAAAGCTCTAGGATACACAGGAAAATGTCCCCGTTTATTTACTTATCTGGAAAACTATCCAAAGGAAAATAAAATTTAAAAAAAGAATGGAAAAAAAATGTTTTCGCTGCGATATGAAGACAGACTGCGATCTTCTATTAGCCCGACGCGCATCGTGTAAGTTTATTTACTTACTTAATTGTTTATTCTCAGGCATTCACTGCGAGACTAGTGAGCCGCGAGTACCTGATACGGCGTAGATATCGAGCGATAGGGAAAAGGAAAAAAAAAAAAAGAGCCCAAAATCTTAGGCAGCTGCGTGTCTGGATGTCGGGTTTGGGGAGGGGTAGAACGGCTAGAGAAAACCTGGAGATTTCTTTCCTAGCCCCTCAACGATAGGAACCACTGCCAAAAATAGTCCCGTTTTTATTCTCAGCGATAAACGCCAAGTTTCATCGTCACACGTGGAAGCCACATCGCCGACTTCGCATCAAATTACTATTGTATTTACAAAGCGATTACGTTGATGTTCCAACCGGGCAGAATCGCTCCCATCTTTTATAAAGCCTATGTCATGTACACACCCAACCAACCAACCACCTCTTCTAATCGTTCCAACCAACCGGCTTCTTCTTCTTTTTACCGATGCTAATCTCCGACAATTTATGAAAAATTGCGTCTGGTCAAATTTTGATGTAATCGAGAAGAACAATTTTTTTTTTTTTTAAAAAAATCTTTCCAAGATTAATCTCAGTGAACACAAAACACAGGAGCATCTTTTACTTAGATGGCAGGTGTCGAAATACTGAAAGTTTTTACTTCCACATAAGCCTATCTACCCAAAGTCCTTAATGAATCCGAGTGGAAAATGCTTGACCCATTCAGACGAGAGCATACGTGAAATATAGCCAATTAAATAGCAATTATGCAAATAGAAGAAAATATTTAAAATCTTAAAATAATGACGCGCCTTTGTTAAAATCTCGCTTGTAACTTTTATCGCTAACTATTTCTGTTATTATTATTATTATTATTATTATTATTATTATTATTATTATTATTATTATTATTATTATTATGGAAAGCCAAATGCAATAAGAAAAAAAAAATGTTTACAAAATTAAGATAAATGAGGTTGAAACGTTCAAGTCCCACGTGTTTCTACTTTCGTTAATTGCTCTGTCAATTAGCACCTGGCGGCGGCGGTGGCAGGGGAGGGAAATCAGCAGAAATTGAAATTGTTTGTGTGTTTTTTTGTTGTTTTTTTTTTTTTTTTTTTTTTTTGTTAATTTCTCACCGCTGTAAGGAAATTCTTCGTCAGCAGGCAAACGGCCTAAAGTAGTGCGAGACACAGGGCAGTAAGATTCCCCTCCTGTTAAGTGTCGCTGTGAGTTAATAAGCGGATTTATTTTAGTCCAAGTATCGCGTTTTTCTGACCGCGTTCTTTGTTCCGTTCCGGCCGTCCACTGTCACGTGCGTTCGGCCGTGACGCGTGCACGGACCAGACAGTGTTAGGTCAGCACGGGAACGCCAATTAAGGCTGCACTCGTCGCCGCGCACCTGTATATACTTTTATAATTCTCCCCCCACCCCCCACGCACTCACAGCTCTGAAATGTCAGGTCAGCTCTCACCGAATCAAAGGTTTATTTTCTCTCGTGAGCTAGAAGAGTTTACCCGTTCATCTGGCTCCAGCCGCATTACCCGTCTTGTTTACATAACAGACGGGTGGCGCTACCTGCAGGCCTCGAGCTAACCCAGCCGCTCTTTCCTTCCTCCTCATCTGGGCGGCAAAACAAACAAACAAAAAAATAAATAATTGAAAGTGTAAATCTACAATGGTAGTTTTTTTTTCTAAAAAATCGAAGAAAAAAAAAATCTTTTTAAGAGAGAAAGAGAATAGACTGGATCAGACTCCATGATGATGGTGAAAACGGCCGCCCACGTGATGCCAACTTGTACACGATGTTTGGAGACGGAGAAATTGTTGGTTAATCATTGATGAACCTGTTCGCGGTGTTTTTTTTTTTAAATGACAGATAGAAGTGATAGACTCAGGCCGTTTGTTTGCACGCTCAAGAGACCAAACGGATATTTAAGATGCTGAATTAACTCACTTACAAAAAAATATTCTGCTCGGCGAGAAAAAAATCACAGAATAGTCTGTAGAAAGATGTACCATAGGAGAGATGCTATTTAATGCAGATTAGTTTTCTCATTTCAGCCCTTGGACACGGCATCTGATTTCCAAAAATATCTTTGTTGGTGGGGGGGGTGGGGTCGAGAGAATCAGTCTGTATTTTTTTTTTAAATATATATATAAATTCTTTTTCACCGTCAGATTCGCGAGGAGCGGGAGCGGGAATAGAGTTCTCTCCCCCCACCATCTCTCTCTCTCTCTCTCTCTCTCTCTCTCTGCAGCAAGCGCACGCACGAATATCTCACTTTGACGATTACAACCTTCTTATGCGTCAAAATGTAGGAGAGCCTGCCGCAAACTCTTATCAGAAATATCGGAGGGGGATTCACTTCTCTCTCGCTAGGAAAATAAAAAAAAACCAAAAAACAAACAGCAACCCCTATCAGCTTACCGACAGAAGAATCGTGTAGGAATATTGGCGTGAAGAGTTCCTAAAGCTCTCCATCCCCCTTTTTCTTTTTTTTTTAAGATGAAAAAAATTTTTTTTAATCTAATAGCGCACAAAACACCAACAAAAACAGACAGACGTTCTGCGGATAGGTAGTTATTTCAACGATAATGAAAATAACCCTGGTGATTAAATGTCTTAAATTTCCGCCAACCGGAGATACGAAGAATCGGTGTTTTCAGCATCTGATGTTTAAATGTCAAGACAGCGTAACTTAACGGCGAGAGCTCCCTCCTAATCTAAACACACGCGCGTTGCGCTGTTGTTTTTCTTTCTTCTCCTGTTAATAAAAATCTTAAAAGCCAAAAGGGGCTCCTCACCAGCGGGAGTCAGTCAGCATTCATCGCCCTGCCGTATTTGTAGCCATTCCCTGACAGGGACCGGGCAGCCCGCGTGCATGCCAGTTTTCTCGCCTGACTCATTTGTAAACTAACTAACAAACAAACTAACTAACTAACTAAATAACTAACTAACTAACTAAATAACTAACTAACTAAATAACTAACTAAATAACTAACTGGAGCCGCCTTGATTTCCCAAATGTAGTGGAATGTAAACTGATCGACTTTCACGACCGTCGGGTAATTACTGGTCATCAGTGACCACGTGACCAGACGTTTTTTAAATGTACACCGGAAGCCCGACCGAACGAGAGGTTTTGATTTCCATTGGTCAGGGAGCGCGCTGCTGTTTGTAGGGGTTTTGTCAGCCAGCCCCTCTCGGGGACAGCTGGTGTTTTTCTTTGCTCTATTATTTTTTTGTTTTCGTTTTTCAAACCAAACAAAGTTTCCTTTGCAAAAAAAAAAAAAAAAACAAAAAAAAAACGTGATTGACGCATCATGTAATGGCCGTATTATAGTATAGATAACCCGGTATACAGACAATATACTGCTTACACACGGGCACGTGTGGCTGGAGTACGTAAAGACAGGAGCGAAGCAGCAATGGAAAGCTTATCTTCGCAGTCTTTCCCCCGCCACATCATCCTAGGCAGCTAGCCAATCATTGGGCGCGTAACAAGTGAGTTCGGGGCACCTAAGACAGCCCACCGAATCGTAATACATACTGACATACGGCCTTCGATTCGATTCGGTCGAACTGTCCTATAGAAACAACAGATCAACAACCAAAATTTACACAACAAAATAGAGTTGTATGACTCAGCCATAAAATGTATAGAGAAATAATTACAGGATATTCAATATATAACGTAAATTTGGTATTTAAAAGTTCGACTGACTGTGGAAGTTGCTACTCGACTTTTTGTGCACATTTGGTCGCTTTTGGGCGGCATGTCTGTCATTCTGGTGCAGACACATTGTCTCCTGTATTGAAAATGCATAGTTTAAGGAGAAAAAACAATTAGACGGTGAGAGATGTGTGGATTTTATATGTAATGTTGTCGAGCGTACATTTTTCAGAAGCCCCGACTGCGGGGCGACGGACATTCAAGAACTCGGTCTCCGCTCCAAGAATCTTGTTCTGGAGACGACCCACGGACACCAGCCAGTGGGTAATAACGCCTTTCTCTCTGTCTCTGTCTTTCAGGCGCCAACTCGGGCCTCGGAAAGGCCACGGCGACGGAGCTCGCCAGGCGGGGGGCGCGCATAATCCTGGCGTGTCGGGACCAGGCGAAGGGCGAGGCCGTGGTGCGGAACATCAAGAAGAAGACGTCCAACCAGAATGTCTTCTTCGCCCAGCTCGACCTGGCCAGCCAGCGGTCGATACGGATGTTCGTGGAGGACTTCAACCGGAAGGAAGTTCACCTGCACGTGCTCATCAACAACGCCGGTACGTATGCGCGCGCGCCCGTGTACACGGGGCCCGCTCCTGTGGCGAGACTCCAAGAAAACGCGGGAGTTATCGTCGCAGATGCGCTTCCGTGGAGACGTCTGCCGCGCGGTTGGCATTACCCTGGTAACCGCGCTCCGCTGGCTCGGGTTGGGGGGGGGGTGGAAGGGGGAGGAGGGGAGACAACCTCGTCTTCACGCGACGTCCGACGTGTTCTATATTTACTGTAGCACAGGTGTAAAAAATGACCCGTCCAGATCCCGGTCGGTAACGACTACCGAGTTGGGGCGCGTGGTGTAAAAGCTTTACTGTCTAATGAGAAAGTAACTAAGAAGTGCAATTAGGGAGCTGTAGCAGGCAGAATCAACAGCGGGCGATCCGACTCGGGCGGGGCCAGTTTCCAACTGCTCAGCCCTCACTAACAGGTAACGGTTTATTTAGATATTACAACCTCCCAGCCAGGGGACTGTGCAGTCAGTAATCGCTCTGGTCAGAACGAACCCGTTCTTCGATCACGAGTATTTTTATCCGTGGAAGGGTTAGGGGTTACGGGTATCCCTCATTCCGCTTCTTTTCGCTATTCCTATATTTGGTTCTGACCTTAGCATAACCCCCCCCCCACCATGGGGAAAAAAAAAACAACAACTCAACGCGCGGTATAAAAACCTGAACTGCGAGAAAAGAAACACCACCTGGAACATGTCAGGTGTAAAAATACTTTTGAGATAGAGCCCCCTTTTCTGCGCGATAGCAACATCCCAACACCAGGCAGGAAGTTAGAAAAATAGATCTGTCTGACTTCTCACACTGGAGAGCGGTTCACCTGCCGGCTGCCGGCCAGCTTCTGTCAACTAGGAATGCCCGCTGCCACGTGTGAAAAATCCCAGATGGAGAGTGTTGCAGCCCCTCCCTTGCTTCACTGCCTCTCTGAGGGGTCTACGCTAAAATAGTGGTTTTGCCCTGGTGGAGATCCAGCTCTCTGTATTCCGCGCAGTGCTGTTTACTTACCTAGTAAAGCACCGGAGGTATGAAGAGTGGAAGAACTCGCGCTGGATTTCCGACTGTTTATTTCACACAATGTGAGAAAGTATAATAAAGGGCAGCTACACTTCTTAAGAAAAGATCCCCCCCGTCATCTTTTATATGCTAATCGAGAAGCCGTCCTTCGCGTGTCAGGGATGGTTGTGCTGTGGCTGAAGAGTTTGTTCCTTGACTATTGCAAAAGAACCAACGTGAACCGAAACTTTCTCGATCTGAATGGGGTTAAAATCGTAGGAGTTATCCAGAAATAGTCTTTACTTCCGCATCCCAGTGGTCAGGTTTCAAATAGTTGGTTCGTAGGAGTGCTAACGTTTTCGACTCTTCTAGCAAACCTCGTCCGGCTTTACATTCCGAGCCGGTCCTAGTTATAGGTGACATAGGCGGTCGCCTAGGGCGCCATCTGCTGGGGCGGGGGCGCCTCTTTAGCAAGCCAAATTTATCTTTATTTTTGTTGCATTACTTTGTATTACTTATTACTGTACGTTAATACTATATTCGCGAGCACTTTGCATGTTACTAGTTTTATTGCCGTAATTAAATGTAACTTGTTTGTTTACACCCTTTGTTTGCGCAGTTTTTAAGGTAGGTGTGTGTGGGTTTTAGGGGGCGCCAGTGATGAGGTTCGCCTGGGGTTCCACATGGGCTTCGACCGGCTCTGTTCACATTACATGTCTTCCGTTCATGCAGATTAATGACAACCGCTCCAATCCATCTTTGGGCTCACTAAAAGTAACGTGGTAAAGATGCGTCCTTGTACGTATGTACGTGTATGTTATTATTTACTTACCACGCTCTAATGAATCTCTTTAAGCCTATATGGGTCCTAAGGCAGCGACTGAGGACGGCTTCGAGCGGTGCCTTGGAGTGAACTACCTAGGCCACTTCTACCTCACCTACCTGTTAGTCGATAAGTTGCGAAAGTGCGCACCGAGCCGCATCATCAACGTGGTGTCGGACTCCTACCTGAAGGGGCAGATCGAGTTTGACGATTTGGCTCTGGCCAGAGGTTACAACATCTACCGAGCATACGCCCGGAGCAAGCTGGCCCAGGTTGTGTTCACCGTCGAGGCGCACCGACACTTCTTCACTGACGTCATTCTGTCGTATGCCGTGCATCCAGGTAAACTAATTAAAAAACCCTTCTTCTTTTACTGTAACTCTACATTGCGAAGATATCATATCATTTAATTTTTAAAAAAGAAAGTCTCTTTTACTTATCTATCGGTTGGTTTTCCCCATACCCTTAAACAACATTCTTCAACCGGCGAATAAGTGAACGTTTTAATTAAATTTTTCCAAAAAAATGTTCAGGTAACAAAGAAAACAAACAAGGCGTTGATGTACGTACTTCTAAGTGCAGGACTCCCGATAACCACAGCGTTTTCAATTACTTACTTAATGATATTTCGGATATATAGGGGGGGAATCACTATTCGTGTGGATATCGCTTTAGAAAAAGTTTTAAGTTAACCTCTAGATAAAGTTAATAATGTGTTCTTAATGAAATACTCTGGTGATATTATATTGTCGAGTTAGTTGTGTTTTGGAAACATGGCTTTATTTGGCATTAGCCATTTAGCTTTACAAGATTTGTTAGTAGATAGCCTGATCAGTCCGGTGATGCACTACAGCAACGATAAGAGGGGTCTTACACAATGAAATGAGGGAGTAGGATTTTAAAGCGCTAGCTTAGCAAATCATAGCGAAATAGCAGAATCAATGTTTCCTATACATTTTCTTTAAATAAATGTTCAAATTAAAAAAAAAAAGATTTAACCGTTAAAAAATATATGAGGATGTTCATGTATTTACTTGTCAATTGCTCTAGGTGCCGTCTACACGGATCTGCTGCGGAACTGGCCTGGACTATACGGCAACTTCCTGCGAGTGGCCGCCCGAATCCTTTTTAAGTCGCCTGAGAATGGCTGCCAGTCGGTTGTGTACGCCGCCGTGGCCGACAAAATCAAGGAGAACTCCGGAAAGCTGATTCAGAACTGCAAGGTGACCAAATACAAAGACTTCGTTCGGGATAAAGACCTAGGAAAGAAGCTTTGGGAAGCCAGTCTTTCTCTCTGCGGCTACGAGGTGAAGATGGCGGAAGCGGACGAGAACGAAACCCAATGACCAGGACTCGGCTCATTGGGTGGGTGACAGACCCATCAGTTAAGGGTTCCTCGCTGCCACCGAACGGGAATCTAATCTGTCCTGTAGCGAAAACGTTTCGATTCTCCTTTCGGGGAGGAGGGGGAGGGGGGTTTAAAATAACGAAATTGCGAGAACGCCCACCAAGATCCACCCCATCACCACCAACACGCCGTTCTTTTTGTCAGCTGAGAACAGCCTTTTTGCTTCCTTGATCCCGGACCTCTCCAGCAGCCAACTTCCGAGTGCCTCGCCTTTATTTTTTACAGAACAAGTGCAATTACGTCTGACTCCTGCCACCAAGTCTTCGGAAAGTAGACAGCAACAACAACAACAACAACAACAGCAGATAAGACATCTTTAATGGCGGTTATTTCGAGTGTTTTGAGTGTGGTAGAGCGTCGTTCTTCGTATCGGGTTTCCCTGGCTGTGGTGACAGGAGCAAGAAGAAAAAAGAAGGGGGACGGGGCCGCTTGCTTTATAACAGTGGTGTTGGCGTTTTACTTTCACTGTAGAGTGTTTGCTTCACTGCGACAGGGGGCGGCCACCACGTCACAACATCCGGAATCACGTGACACCTAAGATATGGTCTTGGCGACCCGATAGCGATCAAATACCGATAACTGTACGCCAAACGTTCGTTTCGTTTATATACATGTAACTTATATATCTATTGCAGGTTGAAGTGTCTTATGCCTGATGTTTGCGGTGAATAGACCTTTCGAAATGTAATTCGATGAAACTATTTGCTAAGGAAAGCAGCGGAGGTGTAGTAGTGTCTGACTGGTGCCGTGATAGCGAGACTAGAGAGGAGTCGCCACAGATCGGCTGGCTGGCTGGTGGGTGACCTTTTGCTGTGTTCTTTCTACTGGAAAGTTTGCCCCCCCCCCTCCACCACCGAGAGAACTTTCTTTACCCGTGCGCCCTCCTGACGGGATCCGAAGTCCACCTGCCTTACCTGCTAGGACTCGTCAGTGGTTTGTTTGCTTTCCTCTCACCAGGCCTGATCGGTGCGCTAACGATCACAGCCAGTGTTTGTCGGGATATTTCTTTTTAAAAACACATATATATACAATTGTTTTAAGATAACGCTGTACACAGAGACTGTTATGCGGTTCGCGCATGATTTTCTTAGATTGACTTTATAATAACAGATCTGTTATATATATTGAAAAACAGAAAATACACATCGAAATAAAGAGATTGTAAGTTTTGTTGAAGAGGTTTCTTGTTCTGCTTTTTAAACCATTTCAGCCGCCAATTAGGGTACGGTCTGATGGCCGGCCGCAGCACCTGTCTAATCGAGCAGCAAGACCGCTCCGACTGCTGCTCGTGGACTCCGATGTGCACTAATACACTTCGACTGTAGCCACTTTCTTCCAGGCTCGAGACAAAACCCCACCAAAGTGTCACTTCTGTTAGGCCGTGGTTTCATCTTGAGATTCCCACCGGCTGCTTCAGTATCCGTTTCTAATACATTCTCAAGCTTGAACGGACGCAGTCACCCTGTGACCTCCAACAGCTCATAGCGTGAAGCGAGGCCGTCAATTAGCCTCGGCGCATGTCCTTTCTCCCTTCCTTCCGCAGCCACGAGAGTAACACCCGGCTGTCCCATCTCGGACTGTCTTGAGCTTCATCTCTCCCCGCTGGAAATAACTGCGGGTGGACTACAGATACCACCTTGTTCTTCACGAGTGATGGAGTCCGCACGCTCGCCTTTGCTAGTTCAGTGGCATTCCCACTGTCGTCCACGTTCAAAGCAGAAGCTGTTTCTCGATGTCAGCTGCTGACACACTCTAGCAACAGGTGACGGAGTTTATCCGGCCCCGAACGAGAGCTTTGGTTTGAAGAGAGACCCAGTACAGTTACCTTTTAAGAAGCCAATTGACCATCACCTCCGGCCATTTTCAGGGTTCTCCAGTTGTAACTGTGAGCTTGCGATTCTCCTGGCTCTGGTCCGCTGTCACCACGGGAAAGTTTAAATACCCCTTACAGCCCCACGCGGTGGGATTTCCTTCAAACCCTCTGTCAGCGCCATTCCTCAGTGGACAATCAGTACTCTGTATATCCTCAGGATGTCTAAAAGCAGCCATGTGCACGTCTGCAAGCATCAGTAGCAATTCGTGTTTAAACGATCTTTTCACTGGATTATAACTCCTCTATCCGAGCAGGTGATGGGGACCCACAAAACCGACGAGTATCCGGCCTTCAGATCAAAAACGGACGTCAGCCACAGGGCTTTTAATACCTATCAAGCAAAAGGTGCACAGTTCTGAGGGCCACCAAGGTTACGAAATCTACTGAAAACCGAGGTCTCTCTTCCCGTTCGCCTGGCTTCGTTAAATGCAAATGGCGCCCAAGACGAGGAAAACAACAACAACAACACGCACGCGAACCGGCTGCCAGCGCCGATGACGTAATCCGCCGCCTGCACCCCTCATTGCCCCGTAATAACCAGTTTCTAGTAGGATTAACACCTATTGTTTTTTTAAAACGAGAAATTGCACACGTGCTGCTCGCAATTACAGGCAACGGACTAAATCACGCGGCGGGGAGACGCTCGAAACCCAGCGCTGTTACCTTCCATCACTCGACACGCTACAGTAAAAACCAGTTTGTTTTATTTGAGATTCCTTAAACCAGAGGGACCTCTTCTGGCGGCGGAGCGAAGGTTCGACGAGGAAACCCTCCCTGACTCTAACCCTCTTCCCACCACATGACAAGACAAACTTACCAGATCATTTAGTCTATATCTGCTGCTGCACGCGCACGCAATCACGCACTAACACTCACACACAATCACGCACTCACACACACTCACAATCACGCACGCACACACACACACACACAATCACTCACTCACACTCCCGCACTCTCACACACACACACTCCCACCCGCACTCTCTCACACACACACAATCACTCACTCACACACACACACCCGCACTCTCACACACACACACAATCACTCTCACACACACAATCACTCAGTCACACACACAATCACTCACTCACACACCCGCACGCTCACACACACACACAATCACTCTCACACACACATCACTCAGTCACACACACAATCACTCACTCACACACACCCGCACTCACACACACACAATCACTCTCACACAAACAATCACTCAGTCACACACACACCCGCACTCTCTCACACACACACACACACAATCACTCAGTCACACACACACACACACACACAATCACTCAGTCACACATACTCACTCAGTCACACACACACACACAATCACTCTCACACACACAATCACTCAGTCACACACACACCCGCACTCTCACACACACACACAATCACCCGCACTCTCTCACACACACACATCAGTCACTCACACACACACACACCCGCACTCTCACACACACACACCCGCACTCACACACACACACAACACAATCAGTCACACACACACGCACGCACGCACACACACAATCAGTCACTCACACACACACACACACCGCACTCACTCCCACACACACACACACAATCAGTCACACACACACACGCACGCACGCACACACACAATCAGTCACTCACACACACACACAATCACTCAGTCACACACACACACCCGCACTCTCACACACACACACACACAATCAGTCACACACACACGCACGCACGCACACACACAATCAGTCACTCACACACACACAATCAGTCACTCACACACACACACCCGCACTCTCACACACACACACACACACAATCAGTCACACACACACGCACGCACGCACACACACAATCAGTCACTCACACACACACACAATCACTCAGTCACACACACACACCCGCACTCTCACACACACACACAATCAGTCACACACACACGCACGCACGCACACACACAATCAGTCACTCACACACACACAATCAGTCACTCACACACACACAACACAATCAGTCACACACACACGCACGCACGCACACACACAATCAGTCACTCACACACACACACCCGCACTCTCACACACACACACGCACGCACTCACACGCGCGCATGTAATTTTAAAAAACTGTTCAAACCTGTAAGTGGTTCGAATTTTACAAATTTTAAAAAATCTACTAAGAAAACTGTCGTCTTATGTATGGGAACGAGGTCAGGGTTATAAAACCCCCCACAAACACTTTTCTATAGCTTAGTAAACAAAGACATATTGTTGGATAGGTTTTCGGCTTTATACACGAGACACCCTAACGAGCTACAATACACTACAATAGCTATTGAAAATGTCCCCGTCAGCGGAATCCACGCAGGGTCTCAGCGGCCCCGTGTTATCGCAGGGAACCTCAACAATTCTCCTTGGCGCGCACCTTGTTCTTCCACGCATTCCACGGCAAAGAATTTAGTGGTCTGACATCTGAAGAGTGTGATGGATATTCAACTGGCTCGCGTCATCCCACCCACCTCCCAGTAAAGTGTTCAGCTCTGTAAACACGTGACATCAGGGTGTGTGTGTGTGTGTGTGCGTGCGTGCGCTGGCTGTCACGTGGCACGGTATCGTCAACCGAGAGCTACGTCTCGAGACAACATGCCTTTGCACGCTAACATACGAGAGTAGGTATACATTGTTTTTTGGGACACCCTGAATACACGGCTACACATGTCACTGAGGAGACTCTACCCGAAAATGTTTTGAAGGCAAAATGAATTTATAAATAAATAAACGACCCATCGAAAACATTGGTTATACAGAAGTGATGCAGGGGAAATCAATCGTAACTATAAAAACTACGCTATGTTGAGTGGTCCCCCTTGGAAGTCTATTCTGTTATTCTCAGCTGTACCCTCTAGTTTTCCCAATCAGCTCCATTGTAACCGCTATCGTCGGAAGAGCGAAGCAAACGTTATGTTTTATTTACAGGTTAAAACTGCTTTCGCGAACGCACATTATGGCAACAGTCCCAGCCAGGGAAGTGTCAACCCCAACCCTGCGATTATCGAATTGGTTTCCAGTCGTAATAAGGCAGACGATTTTATTTCAGAATAACTGTTTAAAAACCCCCAGTTGGCGAGCAGTCGTCAACGGTAAACGAACGGAGCTCCATCCACGCACCGGCCCCTGCTTTGCGTCCCTTCTTCGAGCGAGCGAGCTCCCCGATCAGGTCGACGATGGCTTTCTCCAGGTGGCAGAACTGGCTCTGGCCCCTGATCCGCTCCTCTACGAGGTAGACTAGCTGCGGCACGGCGGCCGTGATCAGGGTGGCGATAATCCTGGTGACGATCGACGCCACTATGTTGTAGTTGAGGATCGTCTGGATGAATATCAGCAGAAACAGCATGATGAAGGTGAGCTTGGCAGCGGCCTTCAGGATCTCCAGGCGCACCGGGTGCAGCCGGCGGAGCAGCTCCGCGAAGACGTCCCTTCTCAGGTACCGGTCCTTGCACCAGCTTATCGCGAACACCTCGCCCTGCTCTTCCATCTCCGACTGGACGATGTCGACGACCAGGCTGAAAAGTGTCTTGTAGTTCTTGTTCACCCTGTTGACAATTTTGTGGAAGTAAAACAGAAGCGTGGAGAAGAAAATGACGTACGCGAACTTCTCCGGGTGGATCACCATCCCGATCGTCAGGAACACCGCCACCCTGACGACGAAGGCGAAGCTCACCATGAAAATGAAGCCGACGGCGATGTAGACGTAGAAGAGAGACGCGAACACAAAACCGATACAAACGGCGTAGAAGATTCTCATCAGCCCGCCGGTTCCTGTAAATTTAGGGCACAGGTAGAGAGCTACCAGGCTGTGAGTGACCGTTCTCGCCAGAAAGGCGACGGGTAAGCTGTAGTATAGGATACAGAGGACGCTCTCCAGTAAGCAAAGGGTAAAAAGGGAGATCAGCCGTAAAAGGTTGAGTACAATCGCGAGGAATCTATCGAGCACGTAATATCTCAGATTGGGACGAAAGCCAGTAGCTCCCTTAAAGCTGGATATCCAAGATTTTCCGAACTGTCTCCAGAACTCGGGATTGGTGATCAGTAAGATGTGACCCCTCATGAAACCATGCAGCAGATCGAAGTCCTGCAGGTTTTTCAAGCTGGTAGATCCAAACTTTTCCACAAAATCACTGTCCACTATGAGAAACGTATGCTCACATCTTCCCTGATGCAGTGCCGCGTGCGCCATTTCCGAGCCCAGGCACTCTGGAATCTGAATGAAAACCAGAGCCATTAGAAAATACAAGGAGCTGGCAACGTAGGGGCCTCCCATAAAGCCATTCCAGTTATCATAACTCTTTGTAAATCCGAAAGGCACAGCCATAAATCCCAAAGGAATGTCCTCGTCTATAAACTTTGCCAGTTCCTTTTTGTTGACTATGTACTCGGAAATGATGAAGATGTAGATGAGAGTGGGAGACAGCAGGACAAACAGCAGCCGCCTTAGTCTGGACACACACATGTTGTCCTTGCCTGCCGAGATGAGGAAACTGTAGAGTGCGCCCAGCGTGTAGATGTCGGTTCCTTCTCGGATCCAGCGGCGGTCGTCAGGCGGTTGCGAATTCGGGGATGTCGGACGTTCTTCAAGCGGGATATAATCAGATCTGTCCACTGGGGAACCTTCTCGGATCCCACCGCCGCCCTTACCGGCCGAGCAGCCCTGGACGAGATTGCCGAGGCACAGCGGGGAGAAGCAAAACAGGACAGCTGCGACGATCTGGATAACAGTCAGAATCGAAGTCACCCTGTAGATTCCACCCTGACAGAACTGGTAGGGGGAAGAGCCCGCCCCCGCCGACAGGTTGGTCGTCGGGCAGCAGTACAGCCCGTAGGCATAGCGGACTATGCCGAATATGTGAGTGTAAGCTCTAAAGGCCGCGGTGCTGTTTATCCCCTGCAAATTCAAACCGTAGCAGAGGTACCCCGTCGCTTTGGGTGGCTGAGACCGCACTGTCAGCCGGCCCAGCTCTCGGAATATTCTGTAAGAATCCCTATTACTGCCCAGGTCTACGGTGCAGTTCTCCGGCACCAAGAACTGAGCTTCCACGCTTCCTCTGTGTTGACTCAGAGTTCCCAGAGACAGCAGATCGACGTCGAAAGGGTAGCTCAGCTCGGTGTAGAAGCCCCCTTTACCCTTGTAGGTCCACACCCAGGAGTAGTGGTCGAAAAGGAACTCGGTGTTACGCAGGTGTACGGTCGAGTTGAACCGCAGCTGTAAGTGAATGAACTTAATCCCATCATTAACCATCTCCAGGAACCGACTTACCGAACTTTGTCGCAGACGAACGTCGCAAATATTTTCCAGTCCGTCGACGCCGACAGAGAGGCGAAACACGAGGAGGAGTAGAGCTACGAGCGGTCGGGCTGCAGCGGCCATCACAGCGAAACAATAAAGCAGTCAGGGCAATAATCATCAAGCGACGACAGATAAACAGGAAGTGAAGCCGCCCTATGAATACTAACAAATGTGAAACAACTCAACGACTACAGACAGGACTCCAGAAATCATTAGGATCGGTTAATTTTATACCAGTAAGTATAAAGTACTTCAGCTGGAACCCACGACTTAATATGATCATCATCACTTATACTAGTGTCTAATGTTACTATCAATTGAACCAGCGACGCAATATGATCATCATCACTTATACTAGTGTCTAATGTTACTATCAATTGAACCAGCGACGTAATATGATCATCATCACTTATACTAGTGTCTAATGTTGCTATCAATTGAACCAACGACTTAATATGATCATCATCACTTATACTAGTGTCTAATGTTGCTATCAATTGAACCAGCGACGTAATATGATCATCATCACTTATACTAGTGTCTAATGTTGCTATCAATTGAACCAACGACTTAATATGATCATCATCACTTATACTAGTGTCTAATGTTGCTATCAATTGAACCAACGACTTAATATGATCATCATCACTTATACTAGTGTCTAATGTTGCCGACTCTTGAACCAGCGACTTCATTTGAACATGGAACTTTTTTTGTACTTTCCCGTTTATTGATACTAGTATAGTACTAACTGTCAAAGTCAAGTTTATGGGTGGCTGGTTTAGCTAGATCGGCTCCACGTTCGGCCGTTATAGCTGTTCATTAGTGAAGCCCGTCTAAGCCTGTGTCTCAGAGACTATACAGAGGTTGCCTCCTTCCCGTAGGCAAAAATTTCACTCTACTTGTCTCTGGGTGCTGGAAGAAAAAGTCCGTTTGAGCTAACAAAGATGAATGAAGGTCGTTTCCGATATCAGTGACCTCAGCAACCTCACCAAATGTTGTTCCCAGTTTGCGCCGGACGTCGACGGTGCTTCCTGACTGACACAAAGCTTTTGGCACAGACAACTCCTTCCTAAGTTGGTCGCGTGTTTTATTTAAAGTACATCTAACCGTTCAAAATTAACTCTTGCCCTGTAGGCAGCCTAATGTCTGGTCAATCATCCATGACTTCCAAAAGCGCTGGAGGCCGTGACCGTGTATCTCTCACGTGGCGGCGGTAGTCCCTATCCTCTAGAGCAGGGGTTCCCAACGTTTTGGCACTCGCGACCCCTTAGCTAAAAGTTTGAAAGCCATGCGACCCCTTACTTAGGGCTTACTATCAACAGCTTAAATTTTCCTCTTATTTTCTTTGAAGGAGAAGAAAAGAAACATCAGAAAATAATTTATAGTTAAATAATAGAAAATAATAAATATAATAATAGAAAATTATAGAAAATAATAAATAGTTAAATCACATTGGGACAATCTGAATTGACAGAAAGAACATATATTCCTTAAAATAACATAAACATAGGTTTGAACAGCTATTAAACCCAGCTAGTGTGATACCTGATGTTGCATTTCAGCAGCAAGCTTTGAAATTCGTGGTCGGGCGTTTGTTAGAGCCAGTCTCATGTCATCTCCAACATCCAATCTGTTCCTATTCTTTGTTTTTATATTAACAAGAGTGGAAAATCCTGCCTCACACAAGTAGGTAGAAGCAAATGGAACAAGGACACGTAAAGCTGTCATGCTGACTTTGGAGTATGATTGATACATAGCACACCAGAACTGAATCATGGATTTCTCCTTGAAGAGATCACGAGCTGAAGAGTCGTTCCTTAGATCCAGAAAGTCATCTTGGATATCATCTGGGATGCTGGATACATCAAGTTTCCAATCAAAATGTCATATCACAACAGAATGCTTGTCAAACACAACTCACCTCTACTGCTTGCTAAAATGAAATAAAAAATTGAATAAGGCAACCTTTGGCCGCCGCAGAACACTGATTACTTGTGGTGGGTGCAGGAAGAGTAATGAATATGATGGGATAAGCATTGGTAGGGAGGGGAGGGAGCGTGGCCAGTGTGGCCAGTGGCGCCATTCTTCATCCACCAATCAGCAACTGAGAGAGTGACTCACGTGTCGCCAGTGAGCACGCACGTACGCGCGCACGCGCACACACACACACACACACACACACACTTGAGGGAATCGGCCAGTCGAAAACAAAGAAAATTGGTTAGAAAATTAATATTGTGTAACAAGGCTACGGGACTCCTCAGACAAGGCTTCGCGACCCCCTGCCAAGGCTTCGCGACCCCCAAGGGGGTCGCGACCCACCGGTTGGGAACCCCTGCTCTAGAGCTCTCCGGTCTCCAGGCGATCTGCCGAGCAGAGATGACCAGGGAGTTCGAAAGTCGGTCCCTTTTTACGATGAGAGGCGAACCCAAAGAGCCGCCAGCGCAGATTAAGTCTGTGCTGACGGGTTTTACTTCCCCAAACCAAAACTTGGACCTGGCCCCACATGTTTTTATGCTGCGGACAGGCAGAGATCCTGTGGACGACCGTGTAAGAGGCCATCTACGGGGAGCCAGCCGGTTTCCTTTGGTTTATTTTCCATTCGGGAAGCACCAAGTGCAGAATTTGTCAGCGGCTCTCAGAGGTGTAGCCATTTAAACCACAGCCTTTCGAGCTGTTCCATGGATTCTCCCATAGAAGCGACGTTGTGTTGAGACACCCGCTTCCCATCCTCTCCCATAGTCAGGCTCAGAGGCCGGGGCCCGTCGCTAGGTACAGGTAGAAGTCGAGCTGTGACGGTGTCTATCTTAAACGAATCTCCCGTAATGGTTACTTTGCTCTTGCTCCAACTTTCTAAGCTACGTTCGTGGAATCTGCTAAGGTTATTGCTTAGCTTTTGGTGGGTTCTAGGTTTGTCGCCTAGGTTACCTCCTCCATTATCCGCGTTAAAGGCTTAGACTATTTAACGGGGATAAGTGTTTGCCATTTTCCCCTTACTACCGTTGTCTCCTATGATATCTGGTACGTTTTTAATCTGTTGAGCACCTATTTTGCTCACTGGGTTTACAGTGTTAAAACCACGTAGATCTCCCGCGGAAGGAGAATCACCTGCTTATCCTCCAGGTGTTCGTGTCTTTGTCCAGTTCGGCGTTAATGGAGGTGAGCGCCAGTCCGGCATTCCTACGACTCTACTCCTACTTTTAAGGGTCTCAACCAACGGCTGCCAGCTGTCCTAATCTACATCTACGTGCCGAGCTAGAGAAAACACGATGTCCAGAATTTTTATTCTCTCCTTGGCCCATCTAATACCAAACATGATCGGGTGAACACCGTGCGGGGCTGACAGGTTATGTATGCAGCGCCGCAAGATGGACGCATTCAGATGTCAACAGCCCTGAAGAAGACTCGTAGACCTCGCCATCATCCCCGGGGGTATGACGTCCATGCTGCAGGTCATGAACGTAGATTGCAAACTGACCAGTCAAGCGTGGGGTCCAGCAGAGGTGTAATACATGGATGAACACCTTCACCCCAAACTGGTCGCACGCACCAACCCGACATACTCACCATTGCCACCTGGATCAGAGATGCCTGGGAAGAAGTCTACCCCGAGACCATCAAGAAGGGCTCCCTCAAGTGCTGCCTGTACGATACCATGGACGGAACCGAAGATGACGAGGTAGTAGAAGCATCAGAGGACGACGATAATGACAACTGCTACCATGACTGATGAGCAGTTCTTGCAGCGCAGATGAGTTTGACGGGTTTTAATCTAGATGTATCTCATATCAATGCATGTGACTTATCCTGTATTATATTTATCAATTTCATCGAATTTCAATAAAATTGTGAAAAAAAAATTACTTGCGTTTTTGTTTTTGTGATTAAATTTCACACGGAGTTTCAGTATGAACTCCTTGTTTCTACCCATTTCATTGCCGACATCAATGATACTCAACCCAACGACATTCAATACCCATATCCCCACAAAACACATAAAACAAGACACGAACAACCATCTTTCATTGATATTCAGTCAAATTGCCACGCTGGATTTTCTTATGTATACGTATGTATTATCGTTCGCTCATCTGTCACTGGCGATGGTCCAAGCAGTCTGGAAAAAATGTCTGCGAAGTCTGATATCTTGTATAATACGCACCCAAATGTTAAAGGGTAAATTTTCTTTAAAAAAACGCGTATAGTACATGGCACTTTACGGTTCTTTATTGTCCTCTTGTTTTTAATTTTTAAAATTTTTATTTAGAAAAGTAAAAGAAAATTTTGCAAATAAAAGTTCGGCTCTTTCTTAAAAAACTTCCGTAACCAGCTAAATTTTGACAAATTCTTTAAAGGAAATTAATTTATATAATTTTATATTTATATTGGAATAATTTATTATTTTCATTTTACTTCTATCTCTCCCCATCTCTCTCGCGTCTCGTAGTTCTAACAGCCATACCCATCACGTGAAAATATCAAACTTTTCAAAATCACTTTTGCAACTCTAGCTTTCCTTCTTTTGTATCGTTCCCCCCAAACACCCAGATTTTATACCCAGACTAAAGAGAGCATTTAAACTTACTTTACTATCATCATTTCTGGAAAAAAAAAAAAAATTTTTTTGTTTTTTATCAATATTCCTTTTATTTATGTTTTACTTTCAAGTTTTCACCGTCGCAGAGAGAGAGAGAGAGAGAGAGAGAAGAGAGAGAGAGAAGAGAGAGAGAGAGAGAGAGAGATGGAGAGGCAGAGAGAGAAGGGAGAGAGGAGGGGAGAGAGAGACAGAGAGAGAGAGAGAGAGAGAGAGAGAGGAGAGAGAGAGAGAGAGAAGAGGAGAGAGAGAGGAGAGAGAGAGAGAGATGGGGAGATAGATAGATAGAGAGAGAGAGAGAAGAGAGAGAGAGAAGAGAGAAGAGATGGAGAAGGCAGAGAGAGAAGGAGAGAGAGATGGAGATGGCGAGAGAGGAAGGAGAGGGAGAGAGAGAGAGAGAGAGAAGGAGATGGGAGATACTTTTAGAGAGAGATGGAGAGATAGAGAGAGATTAGTGTGTGTGTGTGGTGTCTTTGTGTGTGCATCTGTTTTTTTTGTTTCGAATATTTATCTGCTACCAGTTTAACTCACCAATTAGCGAATTATTTAATAATTATAGTAAGTTCGCCCACATTGCTCATTATCCTCTTCATCAGCATTTTATTATTTCAAGCAAACAGGTTCTCAATGTTAAAACTTCAAATGCAGTCTTAAACAGGCAACAACCTATTGACCTGATCGGCCAGAAGTATATTTAAGGGTTCTCCTGTCAGTTGAACAATCACCTGCTCGTCGCCGGTTATCGGAAACTTTCGGGGGTTTATTAAGAACTCCTAGGTAGAAAAAGCCGATTTATATCAGGTCGTCACAAACGTTCTGTCGGTTTTCATATTATGCTAATTTAGGGTTCACTTTTTACCTGCTTGTGAAGGTGTACGTAGGTAAGTTATATATCGTTTTGTAGCCTGTGCTTCGGCAGACATTATGCACAACCTACCTTCTTAAAAATCATAAAGTGGATATTTGTTCCAGGGTTTTGAGTGAAGAACGGATAGAAGAGTTCAAACTGGGCCACAGAGGGAGCGAGGTAGGCACGGGGCGGGGACTCAGCAAATGAGCGCTCAGTACAATGATGGTGTGCAAAGTTTCTGTCAGGAGATGTGAGCCTCGAAGATGAGGAACGTAGCGGACGTCCTTCCAGCTGTGATGACGACCGTCGAAAACCTCAGTTGAAGCCGATCCAAGAAAAACAGAGGAGGAATTGCTGGAGAGCTGGACGTGAGCGCCGCAACTGTTTCCCGGCATCTTGATGCAGTCGGAAAGTTTAAAGACAGCTTGGCAGGTGGGTGCCTCACGAGTTGAATGAACAATCGTCGATTGGAGATCTGCTCTTCCTTGTCATAAGATACAGAAACCATCACAGCTGAAAGGTACTGTCGTGAATTAAACGTTGTTCATCAGAAACTCTCCCAACGACAGCCGGCCGTGGTGAACCGAAGAGGCCCCGTCCTGCTCCGGGTCAGTGCTCGTCCTCATGTTGCCAAAGAGACTCTTCAGAAACTGAACAGGTTGGGGTACCAAGTTCTCCCTCACCCAGCCTATCCACCAGACCCTTCTCCCACCTTTTCAAACACCTCGACAGTTTATCGACTCCAGATTTTTCTCAAAATGGTATAAATGCTCTTGTGACTCGTTGACAGAAGTGTACTGATGGTAATGGAACCTACTCTGATTAGTAAACTCCACGTTCAGCAGCGATGTGGAGTCTCGTTGTTGCGGTAAAAAAGCCGACAAAACTTTTGTAACAACCTAACAGTAGTAGGCAGGTCTTCAGTTACCATAGAAGGGTGAACCGGATGGGTGTGGTAATATTAATTGTCGAAAACATCACGAGCCTAACCGAAATTGTAGTTAAGGGATCTAGTAGGAACCCACGAGTTTTAATAGGTGTAGGGATATATAATGTTAGGGATAGGAAGATCTGATCAACTAGTAAGATATAGGAAGCTCTGTTAGAAGCTATAGAAATCGTGAACAGCAATTTAAGGGTCTTACCAGATTTCAGGGAGCAAAGATCTCGTGTCTGTTCGATGGGGATTTTAGATAAAGAAATGTCGGCGACGGGGTGTGAGTCGGACGTTTCGGTGGTTAAGACGAGTTTCTTCGGGGTCGCCGAGAGTGAATTTGATGGTACATATTAGCTAGTAGTGATTTCAGAATTCTACGCCAGTAAACTGCCTCTCTTTAATAATAATAATAATAATAATAATAATAATAATAATAATAATAATAATAATAATAATAATAATAATAATAATAATAATAATAATAAAGTATCTTGTCCACAATTTCAGGCTTCAGATCTATTGGATGTGTAAGCATTTTGGTTGACGTCATAGTTGTGCATGGTGCTGCGTGACGTTTGAGTTGACGTCATGGTTGTGCATGGTGCTGCGTGGCGTTTGAGTTGACGTCATGGTTGTGCATGGTGCTGCGTGGTGTAGAAAAGAATTGTTGGAACTAAAGAAAGTTAATCGCCATACAAAAATAAATTTCAGGGAAAAGAAACTATAATTCTAAAGGGAGGGGTACTGTTTTATGTAATGAAGGGTGTAAAGAACTTTATACGGTAGTAACTCAGGTATTGCAATTATCTACTAAAAGAAAAAAATCAACAAGTTCATACTTACAGAGTCATGTTGGTCGACGTCTTCTAAACGTTTTAAGTGTCGTTCAGCAATATATGGACAAACCAAAACTTTATGTATTAAGAATGTCAGCTTCTTGTCGTATGGTTCATGGTTCAACCGTTTTGCACGACTCTAACTTATCTTTGCAATATTATTATCTAATTGGTCAATTCAATTGAAAAAAATAATATCACCGCCATGAAGTGGATAGCCCGTACGCAAATAAGTAACTTCCAAAGTCGCACAGGGAAGTTACATATTACTTGTTCTAATTATTTGCTATGAAATTGTGTAAGCAGAAGTTAAAAGATAAAACTTAAGACCAATTATTTAGATTTCATCTCCCTTTTTTGCTTCTTGAATTTAATTCAATTTGTTTTATTTTTGATGTGCATGCGGGCCATTTATAAAAGAAAGTAATTAGTCAACTAATAAATAAAAGAACCCTGAAGTCTACATATTTAACTTATACCACTTATATTTATGATTTGGTTCCATTGCAACATTATTAATTGAAGATCATCAAATACACATGACGTAATTAAATATTTACATATAAATACTTCGAAGACGGCCATCTTGTGTTCTTTGAAGTAAGAGTTTAAAAAGAGAGGCGTTACAAATCATACATAGAGCCCCTTTGCACGACGATGACGTACAGAAGGTTGCTCCTGCTCTTCTAAACAGAAGAGTTATGGCGTCTCTTATCACGTTCGAAAGATATCGAAGGTTTAAATTTGCTGTAAACTCTCTCAAAGGTAATTATGGCGCTAAGTGGTCACAGAATTTCTTGGAGTTCAGTGCCTTTCCTCACAGTAAATAAATAACCAAATAGACGATGTAATCTGTCACAAGTGAGAACTAAACTGAGGTTATATTCGAAACGGGACCAACACCTGTTAACGAGCCTCGGGCGACATCTCCGTTACGTTAGGGTTAAGTTTTCCTGTGGTGACTTCACACTGACATCATTATGTGACTCAGCTACTTAATATTTACAAAAACAGGAAAGTGAGCTGGAAACTGGTGTATTGTCTTATTAGTTCTGCTTCTTTTCTAGTTATATTAATGTTGCTTTATTTATGGAAATTGAAGGATGTTTGGATAGGACCATGAGAAAATAGCTTCCTTATTGTTCATTTCCGTATGAAAATACCGGAAAAACATTTCTCATTCTGTACTTCCTTGAACTCCAGTGCAACCTTATGCAGAGCTCTTCAGAAGCTTTGATTTTCACAAACATAAAAACGAGACTCTCATCGAGATATTCTTCTTGTAGTTGTTAATCTAATCTTTGATTTGTATTTATGCCACAGTGAAGAAATCTCAGCAAACTATAAGTTATTTGTGTGCGTTACCTCTACCATATTTTAAAGTTTCTTGTACACTGTGTCAAAGTCATTCTCATCAGTAAAAACCCATACATCTCATCAAAGTCATGCAAAATTTTGGGCTTTTCGATCCATATTTCGTCTCAGAATAATTAAAATTTTTGTTGTACTATTAATACACTCTGTTTTGCTCTTGTGCATGTTTACCTCTTGCCTGGCCATTTTCCAATCGCCTGCTTTCTCTGAGAAGAGAATATTGTCTTTAAAATGTTCTAAGTTGTTTAAGAGTGCCTGACTTGGTGTGAACATGCTTAATTTAGTCACTTTTACAAAGTACTATGTCTAGGTCATGACTGAAAATGTAGTGCCCATAGGAATTTCGCTCTGAACAATGCAGGTATTCTACTATATCATCGGCTCTATCCATGGTCAAAAGGTCGGAAGAATTGACCACCAGGCCAGTGCTGGTCGAGAGTTAAATAATACTTTTGCATACTGGCTCACGTGTGATCCTTTCTCGGGGGATAAATACAAGCAATGATCTAAATGATTTTCTATTAAGAGTGTAAGGTATAACAAGACCTAACTGGTCCCAGTTATTGCTGCTCCCCCTCGCTTCATTACCGAAAGCCATCGTTAGCCCATAATGGCCTGAGCCTTTACTTCCTACATAATGGTGTTCTGGATATAAATTGCTGACCTTTTCCGAAATAGACTTCTCTATTGTCTGCGTGCATCTTCCATCGGAGCCTGGCTAGGTGTGACCATCTTGTGCCATAAAATATTGAACTACTGAGATTAGCCTCTGTAAACTGTTCTGCTATCTATCAGTTTGTATTGTTTCATTAATGTTATGTTAACCTAACTGTGTTCATTTTTATTCCTAATGATTTCGCACTAACAGCACTCTTGCTGCAAACGTTTCCCTCTGAAGAAGAGTCTTGCTGGAAACAAAAGTATGCGGTGATTAACCCAAGTAATTTGCCTTGCGTGTTAACGTTGATATGGTGGCTTTGCTCGAAAAGCTTGCTCTGAATTTTGTCATTTTATTTATAGAGTTGAGAAAATCCTTTCCTCTACAGCATTATATTCAGAAAAAACTGTATGTGCCTGGCTACCTCAAACAAAGCGTCGCCCTGGCATTTCCATCTTCCTGTTTGAGTTAGCTTATGGAATTCCTAATTCTACAAAACTTGGTCACTTTGTCAGGCAGGAGCTGATATGCAGTTCATTGATCGTACAGGTTATCATCCAACTTGGCTCTTAAAGTAGAAAACCTTTCTGCAAAGTGTAGTATGCTGTCAATGTTAACAATTTCTGGTCTCAAACTGGAAAACTTCAGCATATCCTTTAGCAGACGGAAGGTGCAATACTGTTTATTTCTATGCAGCAAGAAAGCCTTTTCTTCTCTTAGCAACAGGCTGTAGTTTTTTGATGAATGGGTGCGTAGTGATGCCAATTGTCCATTATCTTCTGATCACTAAGGAAATTACTTGGATCCTGCAGGCTTACCACTCTCGCCAGCTGCTAACAGGCTTGCCATTGCTCTCTTCAATCATCAAGTAGAAAGGCCCAGTCCTGCATCGTCTATCAACTGGGTCCGTCTCAGCCTTAGCTGGACTGGACTGCCTTTTGTCCTCTTAGATGCAGATTTAGCTGCAGCTTCTTTGTCGCCAAATATTTCTCTCACAAGTTCAGTAAAATGGTCAGCAATTGTCACTGGAAAATTACGTTTAGCCACAAATTGACAGAATAACGCCTCTGCCCCGGTCACGATTGGTTCCGGCTGTTTGTTCTGAAAATGAACATTTATGGGCAGGAATCGTTTGCTCTTCTTCGCATTCCTTGTGAGCGGCAGGCTCAAAATACATCCTTAGGTCGCACTGGCCCAAGGCTACAACTCTGACACTTTGCTTAGAAGAAATACAAAACGCGTGCTGTTCCCCATCTGGCGAAGCATGGACCGAACCACCATATTCTGGCAGATCTTCCCAAGTTTCTAAATGATGGCCAGAGTCTGCCTTCCTGTCTTTTGCTTTACCTTTTTTTTTTTTTTTCGCAGGAGGCAACTTGCATCTTGCCTACAAACACCACGTGTTTCCGGATAAATCTCTGGGCATGCGCAACCTTAGATCTCCATCCCGTAATTCCACGAGATGTTACTCGCGCGGTTCCGTCTGACGACCAGTTTAATCGATGATCAATAAACTTTACCATTGTTTATTTTTTTTTTATTTTTTACTGTAATATTTTTGTATGACAACAGTATGGGCCATGTAACCGTATTAAGCAGAGACCGATCGTATGGGTCGGCAGGTGTGTCACCGGCCAAAAAAAACTTCTTTCAAAACCTGGATGCTATTTTCGTACCCAGAGGCGCAAATGTCGGTCAAACCTCAGATGCGGGTCACCTTTTCTTTCCTTTCCAGCAGCGAGTTTTGTTTCTAAGGTTCTTTTGAGAAATAGAGACGCCGACCGGAAACTCGCACCTGAGCGGGCGGTTCGTTACCTTTGTCGCATTCAGAAGACAGCTCTGGCCTCGCGCGACTCGAGATCTCTGGGATACACGGCGGGGGACTTACTGCGACAGTGACGTAGGGGGCCCCCACCACCCCCGGACATAGTGTTACCGAATTAAAGGTCTGGTTGAAGAAGAAAATGAACTTGTAGACACAATAATAATTAAACTGGACGGGAAGAAACAGACAAACAAACAAAAAGTACCCCCCCAAAGTAACTGAAGATCTATGGGTCTCGCTGTCAGGTGGTCGGCCCAATGAAACATGCGGCAGGTTGGCGGTGTTTCAGAAGTCGACAGGACAGGTCGGGAAGTCCTTTCTGAAAGAAAAACAACAACAACAACAAATGTTGGGCGAGACTTGACATTACAGAGGATGTATTTAGGGACAGGATCACTGATGTTAGTTGGAAAAGTCGACTTCGTTAACCGAACAGGTAAATAAATATCTCTCTTGTTTTCATTTCGTTGTAAGCAGTGCACCTATCGCCCACAACTTTGTAAAAGAAACAGGAACCTTCAGCAATCTGAAAACAAATACGAAAACTAGCTAATTTAATTTACTTAGCTTTCATAGTTATTTTTCTGTAGTACAAAGAAAATAGGGAGTATTTAGTAAATTTGATTTATTAAGAAATCATGTAATCAAAGGGGAAAAACTCAGTGTTAATCATATGTAACAGTTTAAACATACTTACCTCCCATGAGAAGATTGGCATGCGGGCAACATTAACATATATACACAATTGAATTTTAGAAAGAATAAATCTTGTAGTTTTTTTTAAAAAGTATAAATAGTAATTCTTTAAAAATTGTAAGTACCTTTCTTCTCTTTTCAACTGTCCATTTTTTAAAAATGTTGCAGTTTTTTTTTTGTTTTTTTTTTGTATAATTCTAGACTCCAATCTATAATTTAAATTTATAAAAAGTTTATGCTGAGATGGAGGAGAAAAGATAATTTTATTATTTTAACGACTCATTTAAAAACTACCAGAAAATTAGCTTATTTCTTTGTAAAATTTCCATTTGGTGCATAATTTAAACATTTTTGTAAAATTTCTTGTTTTTTTTAAAATTCTTTTATAGGCTTTATTTTTGTATAATTAAATTTAATAATAATATAATAATAATAATAATAATAATAATAATAATAATAATAATAATAATATAATAATGTGGTCTATTATTCTGACATACCATCGTTAGCTGGTTTTTTTTTTTTAAAAACAAGATGAATTAAGTCATGACCATAAATCTTATTTTTTTTGTTTGAAGTTTTTTTTAAATTAAAAACAATTTGGTTAATTGCTTTAAGACATTTAGTAAAATTAATATAAGTGATCTGTATAGAGAAACGTTAATAGAACTGTTTTTTTTCGTCTCATTTTCAAAGCTGTTCAGGTTTCAGCAATTAAAAAATCCTGCCAATTTATGTACAGTAATGAAAAATCTTGACTATGAGAAACAGCTGCCCGCTCTTTACTAAAACAGTTAAGTTCACATTTAGTCTGTGATTATTCATTACAAAAGGCTACTAAACGGTTGGGGTAGCAAAACAGATATAAAAGCACCTGTCAATTAATTATATATTACTGGTAGTTAAGTTGAAAAGGTAAAAACAACCTCCAGCAACAACAATGAAGTAGGAGAAGAGAAATGGTAGCATCTCTCGAAATGCATTTTTTTTTGAATCCCTAATGATGATGCTTTTTGAAGTTTGTTTTTTTTTTTTCCTATTCTGGAGGATGCTGGACTGTCACCAAATTCTGCACTCGCTTTTGGAAGTTGACTGATCGCGAACAAACTGCATTTAAATAGTTGTATCAGCGACTTTGTTAATCTTATATATTATTTCTCTCCTCTCTCTCTCTCCAGCGGTGACCGAATCCCGCGCTCTGATTGGTCAGCGGGCAGCTGGGCCGGCGCTCTTCACCATGGAGGCGAATTAGGATGACGTTGCGAAGCGGAATGGTGTCGCTGTCCCGTCTTCCAATCGGAGCGGTACGCTCGCAAATTTATAAATGTAAATAGCGATGGAGGTGAGGCCTGATATAGGTCGAGTACATACTGTCAGGTAAGACGCATCGTATGCTAATTAGTCGGGTTGTTTTCCCGGGGGGGATATTGCTTGTTTGTCTGGGTGTTGTTGTTGTTGTTGTTGTTTTCCTCTCCCGCGCCCGTCCCCCCCGAGCGTCGCTGGACCCTGTCTCGATGAGCCGTCTGCTAGGGAAGAACAGCTCCCGGGGAAACGCTGTCTGTCCCCCGAAATTTGTCCGAATGCATCCCCGTGTTACGACTCTAGATGGCTGGTTTATTTTAATTAAAGTTCTACCTGGCACTCAAGACAGCGCCATTATTATTATTATTATTATATTATTATTATTATTATTATTATTATTATTATTAATCTCCTAAGACCTGCGATGGACTCGTTTATTCTTCTTTATTTAGGCCCAGTTGTTCCCTGCTTTTCTAGTTTGAATGCTGCTTTCAGCCCCCCCCCTCCCCTCGGTGGTCCACTGTTTTTATCTGATTCCCACGCGCTCCGCCTCCCTTAAAGTTACCATCGTAGGAACTTCACAGCTCCATTATCGTAGGGCAGTCGGGGAATGCGAACGCGCGCCAGACCCCCATCGATTTTGTTTGTTTGTCTGTCCCCCCACCGAAGACTACCGAATTACTAAAACAAACGTTTTTAACTCAGCTGGCCCAGAAATTACCGAGCTGCTTGATTATCCGTAGATTTCTGGGTCGAACAGGTGTCTGGACTTGGAGTGGATTTACCGGTTGTGATTTTTTTTTTTTTTTAAACCTGTATCCCCGCCCCTTTTTTGTCAGTAGTTCCGTTAGGCAAAATCTAACCAGAATAACGAATTAATAAGAACACCCATCTTTTAAAAATTACACTTAGAATTGTAAATAACGACATTAGATATTGTTGTTAATATTTCGGAAAAGTTTGTGTTAATTGCAATAAATAGTTCATAATATAATGCAGACAAAGCATCCATGCATTCATGAAGGAATATTTGCTAGACTTAAACTGTTCTATTATTATTATTATTATTATTATTATTATTATTATTATTATTATTATTATTATATGCAAATAACACAATCATAGCAGTTGCATTATAGGTAGACAAATAAATCGTGTTAAGCCAAAATATTTTTGTAATCACATTGGAAATAGTAAGATATGACTTAAAGCTAGTTGTCAGTCAGTCAGTCAGTCCAGTGTGCTTCATTTATCTGGCTCTCATGACACAGATGGGTAGGCTGCAGAAAAAGAACAAAACAAACAAACAAAATGATATTTTACTTAATTGATCTTCCTGATAGAAGCTCCCATACAAGATGAGCTACAGCTGTTGAATTTAGCTGAGTGTGTATAGTGGTTAGAAGGCACCATGGAACATTCACAAAAAGCTCCAGGTTTTAGAAGTATTGGATTTCATTATGGAAATTGGCAAACTGTTTGACTAAAATCAATTGTTGCTGTAGAAAGAACTGTGTGATGTGTGCTAGTACAGTCTATTCTTTCTTAAGACAATGGTTAATAGCAGGTGGTGGTTATTTTTTTTTTTTACCAGATCTAAACTAGCCACAGAAGCTAGCTTTCCAAATCAGATGTTAGATTTGACAGTGTTAATAAATTGGAATCTTCGTGAGGCCTTAAGCCATACAAAGCTTGGTGGCCCCTTGTTAAAAAATTACACCAGAAGGTCTCACAAAAATTGAAAACATATATGCCTTTTAATTATTTAATAGCAAGGCATTTAAAGTGAAAAAAAACAAATTATTTTCAAATGAATGCATTACTGATTACATATTTATCGTTTGGTTGGCTTGATCGCTATCATAGATTATAATATAGTATACCCTGGAAACAATACTTGAATGTAATTTCTAAAATAATTTTAACGTACATTAATATACAGGTACATCTCAGAAAATTAGAATATCATGGAAGAGTTCATTTTTTCCCGTAATTTGATTCAAACAGTGAAACTTTCATATATTCTAGATTCATTACACATAAAGTGAAATATTTCAAGCCTTTTTTGTTTTAATTTTGATGATTACGACTTACAGCTCATGAAAATCAAAAATCCACTATCTCAAAATATTAGATTATTTCATAAGATCAATAAAAAAAAAAAGGATTTATAATATAGAAATGTCGAACTTCTGAAAAGTATGTTCATTTATGCACTCAAAACTTGGTCTGGACTCCTTTTGCATGAATCACTGCATCAATGCGGCGTGGCATGGGGGTGATCAACCTGTGGCACTGCTGAGGTGTTATGGAAGCCCAGGTTGCTTTGATAGCAGCCTTCAGCTCCTCTGTATTGTTGGGTCTGGTGTCTCATCTTCCTCTTGACAATACCCGATAGATTCTCTATGGGGTTCAGGTCAGGCAAGTTGGCTGGCCAAGCAAGCACAGTAATACCATGGTCAGCGAACCAGTTACTAGTAGTTTTGGCAGTGTGGGCAGGTGCAAAGTCCTGCTGGAAAAGGAAATCAGCATCTCCATAAAGCTTATCAGCAGATGGAAGCATGAAGTGCTCTAAAATCTCCTGGTAGATGGCTGTGCTGACTTTGGACTTGATAAAACAGTGGACCAACCCCAGCAGATGATATGGCAGTCCAAATCATCACTGACTGTGGAAACTTCACACTGGACTTCAAGCAACTCGGATTCTGTGGCTCTCTACTCTTCCTCCAGACTGTGGGACCTTGATTTCCAAATGAAATGCAAAATTTACTTTCATCTGAAAAGAGGACTTTGGACCACTGAGCAACTGTCCAATTCTTTTTCTCCTTAGCCCAGGTAAGACACTTCTGACGTTGTCTCTGGTTCAGGAGTGGCTTGACACTAGGAATGTGACACTTGTAGCCCATTTCCTGGACGCATCTGTCCTGGTGGCTCTTGATGCACTGACTCCAGCCTCAGTCCAGTCCTTGTGAAGCTCTCCCAAGTTCTTGAATCGGCTTTGCTTGACAACTGTCTCAAGGCTGCAGTCATCCCTCTTGCTTGTGCACTTTTTTCCTACCACACTTTTCCCTTCCAGTCAACTTTCCATGATTATGCTTTGATACAGCACTCTGCAAACAGCCAGCCCTTTCAGCATTGACCTTCTGTGGCTTACCCTCCTTGTGGAAGGTGTCAATGATTGTCTTCTGGACAATTGTCAAGTCAGCAGTCTTCCCCATGATTGTGGTTGTGTACTGAACCAGACTCGGAGATTCATGGTATTTATACTGCATAAATAGTGATTTACTCAAACTCGAAATGAAATATTCTAATATTTTGAGATAAGTTCTCTCTATATTTTTTTTAGCTGTCGGCTGTAATTATCAAAATTAAAATTGAAAAATGCTTGAAACATGTTACTTTACATGTAATGAGTCTAGAATATATACAATTTTCACTTTCTGAAATAACTGACAAAAAATATTGAACTCTTCCACGATATTCTAATTTTTGAGATGCACCTGTACACTTGAAAAGCATTGGTTTCGTGGTGCAATACCTGTGGTAGTCAGTTTGCATACTTACTGTATTTGAGTCAGTAATGCCAAATGAACTTTGACTGCATTTTTGCTGAAACCACCACCTTACCTGAACTTCTAACCAACCAGATGATTGATATTGTGTATAGAAAATATGTTTAAGTTTTGCATTTGTATATTCAACAAAAAAATCTTTCTAAAACCATATTTTAATTTTAAAAAAAAATATTAGACAGTGTGTGTGTGTGTGTGTGTGTGTGTGTGTGTGTGTGGATACACACCATATTTACATTTTAAAATAATTTTTTCTAATGGGCATAGAAACTTCCTTTTTGATGTCGTTTGAAAGATAATTTTATTCCTATCCTGATTCTAACAAAATTTCAACACAAGCTGCATTATGAATACATTTTCTCAAATGCAGAGTTTTGCCTCTAACTTACTGCATACACGTTTTCTTTGGCCCATTTCTGTCAGCCATCACCTGCTAATGCAGCAGTTATCTGTCAGTCAACTGATCACACCTGAAACAACCACCCCTAAAATGGCATAAATTACCTTTTGAGACCAGAATGAAGTTTCTATCAATATTAGAACAAATAAAATTTTTAAAAAAGGACTGACTTTTAAATAACTATATATATTTAATTTGTAAGTTGTATTTTTTCACTTTATTTTTGCCTGCCAAGATTTAGCATTTCATTTCTTTTATTGCAATAGAAAGAGCAAATGGCTGATTATGAATTTAAAATGTATAATGCCATAACTAATGTAAAGTAGTTTTTTTTCTTTTCTATGAATTACTTGTCATTAAAGATGACTGCCATTTGGTTTTGTTTCTCATAGTCATTATGTTCCCAGGAATTATTCATATTTTTTGTTTTTCTTCCTTTGTCTCTTTATATAGTAAATCTTTGAACACACAGAATGAAGGCTGGTTGGTAGCCTTGGAAAATTATTTTTTAATTTTTTCTTCTGGAAATCAATTCTGTTGGATAGTTTGTTCTGTTTTTTTGTTGGTGCTGTTTTAAAGATTCTTTGAAAAAGAAATTTAAATGCAAAATGCCATGCTGACAGATACTGGCTTCATCTCAATAAAGCCAAACAAAACATTTCCTGTTTTTTTTATTGTTTATCTGTTCTGCAAATTTATTTTAAATATCATACAAGGAGAAAGCTGTCATCTATCATTTCACTCAGTGTTTAATGCCAAAGCAAACTTTTATAGTAGTCAGCTATCAGTAAAGCAGGAATGTACAGGTGGTTTTAAAGGTATGTTCACAAGAATCCTGTAATGAGTTGCAGTTAAAAACAACAACAAAGGAAATCTTTTTACCAGCTCCTAATAAATCAAAGGATTATTCAAGAGAAAAACCACCATGCTAAATAGGCCAAAAGTTTCCCCTCATGTTTAGAAGATTGAGTTCTGCAGCAATAATTTTGTTTTGGTGTTTCTTCGTAAATTGACAGATTCCTTAAAATAAATTAGAAATAATCAACATTTGGCAAATGAGCACTGCTTCATGAAGGGACAATCAATGACTAGATCTTGTTATTTCCTCATCTTTTAGATCTCTGTCTGTTTGCTAAATTACTGTATAGTTGTAGGCTGCAGCAACACACAATAGTGCCAGAATTTTTGATATCCAGATTTATGGATTTTTAAAAAAACAGTTGGGGATTAAAATACAGGGAGAGTTAGATACTCTGTAGGTTTAACATAGTTACTCCTAAAGAACATTTTGAAAGAAGGGTAAATATATAATCAATCAAAACAGAGACCATCCACCATTTTCTGGGAGATAATCACCAATGTTATAAGTCAGTCAGTGGAACAAAAATAGGTGCTTTTGTAAGAGGCAAATTTTGACTGATATTTGTGGAAGGAATAATGAAACTGGTGATTGTGTGTCATTATTTTTAAAATCTAGACATTGCTGTGGATGCTGTGCAGTAATAATCAGAGATTTGGTTTTTGCTTTGATTAGTGGACATATATGATAACAGGTATTATTTTCTTATGCATGTCTACTTTTAATGAGTTTCACTGTTGTTAATAACTGTTTTATGGTACATGGTATGCCATTACTTATTAGTCGAGAGTTTGTGTGCTCATAATATAGCTGATATCTCTTGAGGCAAAAAAATTTTTAATTATCTGGATTATTTTTCTCAGCCATGATGGCATCTTTGAATACAGTGAAAATCCCTGTAACATTTCTCTAAAAGATAGTTTGGATTTTTTTGATAGAAGCAAGATCCACAAATGAATGTGCTGAACACTAGTGCTGGTTGTTGGTTCTGATCTAGAACCTGATGATTGATTGTGAAAATCAACTGATTGTTGTTCAGAATCACTTCAGTCTTCTAGCTATTTCTCAGAGCTTGTTTGAAGTAGTGATTTCATTGTAAAGGGCAGGAAAGTGTTCATTGTTTTGGATCTTAGATTTGTAGAGATTTGACAAAATGAATTTTCATAATTAACAATAACAGCATCCTAGAAATTTTGAAATTCGATTCTGAGAACAACCCCCACCCCATGAAACAATTAGCTTAAATGCTACATCAAATATCAAGAAAATCTAAGTGCTTATAATTTGTTTATAATCATAATCTGGTTTGGATGAACAAGTGATTGAACTTTAAATTGCAACTAATTCCAACATAAGTGACAGCTTTCTCTCTCTTTTTTTTAAAATCAGACCATGAATCACAACCTTTGCTAGAAGAAGGTCAACTGTTCATGGATCTCAGAAACAGCTCATTTGTTTAGAGCTACGTTGGCCATGCTACTTTCTCTCTCTCTCTTGTTTCAGCTTCAGCAACTACAATAAAACCAAAATTTACCTTTTTTTGCTTCTACTCAGCAGTGTAATTATTAATGTTCTGATTAGTCAGGGTTAACAGTGCACAAGCAAGTGTGAGCACCAGGGATAAAATGAATTAAGCAGAATTTCTGAAGTCAGTTTATGTGTCCATAGATGGAAGAGAATCCTTGGGAATAGCAGCCAGTAACTATGCAGGCTAGATGAGACTTGCACATCTGGGTTGCTAATTATGAATAGACAAAGAATCAATCTAACTAGTTAACTCAGATAACTTCTCTCCATGGAAACATTAAATATTTTAAAGATTTTATGAAGTAATCACTTAACATGACAGTCAGTGGTTTAAGTATTAGTTTTACATTTTCATTCAATCTTCTTGCATAAATTTTGTTGTTTACCATTTGAATTCATTATTAAGCTGCACCACTGTTTTGTGCATTACCTCCAGATCTACTTCACAAAGGATTTAGCTGGTATGTTGCTAGACATAAAGGGGCTAATGATGACCCTCTGCTGAGTAATTTCATGGTGACTCATGTTACATTCTGAGGATATTTGTGCAATAAATTCAAGCTGGCTACCCAGTACAAATTTATTCAACACACTCAAATTTAAATCTGGTGTCTGCTGATTTTTATTCCTGGTATTTGTGTCCAAAAAACAACTGTAAAGTTGAAAGCAGAAATTTAATGAAAGTTTAGTCAAAGCTCGATGATGCAATTGCCAAAAAAGACCTATTTCAGAATGTTTTCATATTTATTCAAACTTATCAGCTTTCCTATTTTGTGTGGATAGTAGACTAGATTTAACATGAAATGATGTAATATAATACATGGCAGAATAATTGTAAATAATTACTTATATAGCACTGTCTTGCTTTGAGTAAAAACATGCCTTAAAATGTTAAATTTTTTAGTAGTAAAGGTTTTTGTTTTCTGGATTTTTTTAAATTAAAAAAAAAACACAACTGAAATCCAAAAATGCTGCTAACACAAATCATAGGGTTGATACTCAGTTTCTATTTGGAGGTATTGGAGTAACATTGCACTGAGCTTGGGTACATTTTTGAATGAGTACTTTATTAGACCTAGTACTGTACCAAGTATCTTCTTAGCATGGAAATTAAGGTATTAACAATCTGGTGATAATTATAGGTCTTTGTATTGAAATACTAGTGATGTTCAAATGAAAACCAGCTGAAAATAGAATTGCCATAATTATATCTGGCCAGGTTTCATTTGAACATCTCTAGTAATATTGCACTAAATCTGAATGCATTTATGAACTAGTACTCTATTGGATCTAGTATCTCTCATTAATCCAGGTGTGTAAAACCTTGTAACATCTTTTGATGTGACTTTAAAAAGTTTTTGTTTTATTTATTAGGAAAGGTACTTGGTGTACATTACTTCTAGATAACTGGCTATGTGTTTAAAACTGTTGTTTAGACAGCATTCCCAAGTTTTAAACCAAGTTAGAAATCTTAATGAAGACTACTCTATGGAGAGAGGTAGAAGAATTCATTGTATTTTGTTTGAGAAAGGTTGCTTGTGCAAGAAAATCCAAAAACAAGACAATGGCTATTATTTATCGTTAACAAAATAGAATCCTTCCAATCAAAATAATGTGTTGTTCGTTAGCCACTAAACAGTTTTGCATTAAAATATTTTCAGGTCTGAGAAGAACTAAATGTTTTCACTCAACAGAACATCCTCTTGCTGCCTCTGCCACCAGTGGGATCAAGATGATTCTAGAAAATACTTAATATCAGCCATCAGTTTTTATACAATTTTTTTCATTGAAAAGTAATAATAATTTTTAAAAAAGTGGGAAATTTTTTTCCATGGTAATAACTATTTTCGTAAAAGATTATAAATATCCAGTTTGTAAAAACCACATGGATTCAACATTATGGCAGGCATTTTTTGCATTTTCACTGCTCTAGTCAGGAGGAAAAACATCCAAAGCTTCTTATACAGATTAATTTTCATTTGAAAATGTTATTTTTTTTGACTTGTGCTAGAGACTCTCATTATCAGTTTTGAACCCATCATTGTGCGCCAGTCACTTGGTATTATTGCTACTTTAATTTCTCTTGTCAGAGTGGAATAGCAGCACTGGAAAAGAAATTCTATGGAATAGGTTTTGAGTGAGTAAAAACTAAGATGTTTCAATCACCATTACAAAGTAAAGAAGTATACACGTGAAGCCAAATATCAATAGATATTGATGTTTTTTGTTTTCTTTCTACTTGAATTTCAAAAATAACTTTGCATTTTAAATTTATTAAATGAGCTCTGCTTTGTATTTTAATATGTTGCCCCTTTTTAAAATTTTAAAATAAAACTTGTTTACAGGAAAGAGCATCTCTCTCCTTAATTTTCATATTATTTACAGCAAGTCCAGTTTTTTTGTTCATGTGGAATATTTTATCTTGAATGTTTTTTTTTCCACCTGACTGCATCACTGTTAATGCAATATCATGAATTTTGTATGTAACCATAGCCAAATATTATATTACTGCCTATAGGTGATAATAGAAGTCACCTGTTATGCATCTTTAATAATATTTGATGTGTTTTGATAAGCATTGAGTGGAAATATCAGTAGACTATTTATAATAAAGGCAGATAGATATCTTTATTGATGCTGATCAACAGCATGTGGTAATCAGAACTAATCTTGGTTTATTGTACATTATTAAATAAGCCTTTGTACCTTTGAACAAAGCTGCTGTCATGGTGCCCACTATTTTTCTTTTGTTCACTGCAGTATGTGTTCAACTTTTGATAGTTCATAACCATAGTGTGCTCTATATAAAAGTAAAAAAGAGGTATACAGTAAAGTCTGATCCAGATAGCTGGTAGTATTCTGTATTTAATCATAAGAGTAAGTTCAGGCTAATAAAAATTATTTTTTGCAGTTTTTAGTTTAAATCTTCAATGCTAAAATGTCTTTGGAGAAAAGAGCAGCAGGAAATACTGTTAGGACAGATTTTATGGTTTTAATAAATATATGCAAGGAATGGAACTGCAACAGAGAAGCTGATAATTTTTTTATAAATTGGAGGTCATGGAAGGTACTAGAGGTCTATTTGGAGAACTTTAATCTCAGGGTTTCAAAATCTAGTGAAATTCCAGTTTGATGTAAGTGGGTTTTAATTATTTTAACATAGTTTTTGTGAAAAGAGAAAAAAATTCTGTACTAATACATTCTATTTTTAAACAAGTTTTAAATAACAGAGAGTTAAGAAATAATTGATCCTACAAGAGATAATGCATAGCTAAGTTTGTCATTTACTTAGATGTTGGCATTTTAAACAGCAAATATGAACCGTTAGGCAGTATTATTTACTCTTTGGTAGAAATCATTTTCAATTTTATTTCTTAGATCTAAGTTAAACATTTGAAAGAAGTAAATGGATTGGAAAAAAAAAACGAAGAGATAAGTCTGAAAGTGTATTTTTGTTGAATTAATTCATTTGTCAAAGGAACTATCATAACTCTACGTAATATCAAGATTCTGCCTATGTAACTGGGGCCCAGATGTTTGACTGATGAGGTTTGGAGCTAAAAGATCAGATTCAGAAGAATATTGAACATCATAGAAAAATTATCAAAGCATTTATTCTGATTCGGTTAAAGATGTAAAAGATTAATTTTAAAAAAAAGTAAATGCAAGATATATAGAGTTTCAGATCATTTTTGTTTTGATTCAGACAGAAAATTTCTTCATTTAAAAAAAAAAAGAGTAAAATTGGAATGGAATATTAACCCAAAGGTTTTTAATTGGTGCTATCTTATTTTACAACAGCAGATGTGCTATAGCTATCATGAAAATATGGTGAACTGAAATTGTAAAAATCTCTCAAAATGACAAGGCCATGGCAATGACTTTGAGAAGTTTCTTTACATATCTTTGGAACAAAGTTTGTGAACTTTTGACTGGCTTTGTACATGGGTGAATTTTATAAAATAGTGTCCCAGGTGAGTGAGAGAGAGTTGTTAATAAACTTATCTTTCAAAAGGCTGAGGGAAATGAATGTAGGACCTTTAGACCTATCACTTTAATTTGAACTATTAACTGTTTTAAAAGCAGATTAATAAAGGTAAAAATGTTCTGATACTTTTGATGCATAATTACTGGAATACAATTTTTTCTAGAATTTTCAGTGGCTTGCACTGAGAATTAAATAGATTTATTTGTGAAAGATTAACAGAATAATTAAAATGAATGAACACAGGTGCAGACTTACAGATAGAGCATCTTAGTAACAAGATATGACCATATAGATTAAAATGACTGTTTTGTTTTTGGTCATATTCTCTTGCTTGATTGTATAAATGAAAGTAAATGTGAAGAACATTTGTGGATGACACTAAATATTTTGCAAAAATTAATCATTAAATCAATTATAGCCAAATCGAAGAGGAAATTCTACTCAAAACTCCACTTTATTCAACTATGAATTATTGTTCAGTTGGTTAATTCTGTTTAGTTCAATAGCTTTATTTTTAAAAAAAGATATTGGGTAATTGTCAGTTAAAATTGCATATGAAAAATGATGTGTTTCAGCTGCTGATATGATTAGCAGAATGCTAGAAATGATAAAGATATTTTTGAAAATTAAAAGTAAGACTTCATACCCTTCTAGAAGACCTACCTTTTAACAATTCTTAGGTGTATTTTGTGAGTAAGGAGTCCTTATTAGAAACGACACTGGTTTACTGCCAAGATTAGAGCTTAAAAGTTTAGATTATTTAGAATGATTAAAAGATTGGGTCTTTTTTGTTCATGGCCCTTAGAGGATGTAACAAACTATTTTAAATTATCAGCATCTTTAGAATTGTAGATACTAGTAAACATAGGGAAATTTAAATACAAGTAAAACTATCTTTAAAGCTAGAAAAGATGTTTTAGTAATGGAATTATATATAAGTAGTTAAATTACTAACAATAGTAATCAATGGCACCACGGACCAGTTAAATAAAGCACATCAATGGATATTTCGTTACACTTGGGGATTTGTATAGATGGGGCAGGTTTACTGCCACCATGTAATAATACAAACAAACAATTTCGAGACTTTTCAATTTTACATTAGGGATCAAACTTAAAATCATCTGTAATATCATCTTGGAATAAATTCTAGACTCGTTATGAAACTTCTGCTTCAAGGGCTAGTGTGTAACCTGGAGACTTTAATGCTACAACTACATTATTTTACCTATTTTCACTTTAGTCAGTCTTGTAATAAATATTACATTTCTGACACGTCTTGATTGCTCATGACATTTCATCTTGTTGATTAGGTATGTGTATAAGATGATTATTCCTCAACAGATGGCAGTTTTTCTGTGGTGCCAACAAAAAAGACAAAATAGAGCTTCATTCTGCCGCCTTATAGCTATATTTGGACTTGGTAAAAATTTGTGATATCTCTGTTTTGTCAACACTGCAGATGAGAAATTTTATGAAAAACTCTTTAGACTCAAACATTACTATTTTTATTGCTTTTTAATTATCTAAACACTGAATAAGAAAAAAAAAATTTAGTATACTAAAAGATTTCTTACAGTAGCTTATAACTATGCCATTTCAAAGTTTTGCACACAAAAAATAAATAATCTGGATAGCTATATTAGGCCGAGCTCACTCACTATCCCTGATTCCTTACAAAATTAGATGACTACTAACACTGCAACACAATTCTCTTGACATACTGAAAAATTAGTGAATACCTGTCTCTAACATTATCTAAACTTACTAATCTTATGTTTATGATATCTCCTATTAGTGAAATCTTAGAAAATGGTTTTAAATAGTTTTTAAATTTTTTTTGAAGGCCTGACTTCTATTCTTTAATGTTCTGGATGCAAAGGGTTGATGCTGATATTCAGATGCTGTGAACTAACTAACTCATCTAGATCTCCTACTGATATACTATGTTTTAGGTTAGGTCTAGTTTAAATAGCCATTTCACAGCATTTATTTACATTAATTAAAACACCTGTGAATGTGATAAAACTGCTCCACCAGATCTCAAGCAGTTATTAATTAGTGATAGGGATACATCTGCTAGAAGGTAACTGTGTGTGTGTGTGTGTAATATATATATAATAATATATGTCACTCTTGACATTTAAGATTTTAACAGAGAATTTCTATTATCTTTTTTGTATCAATTCATTATATTATTTAGCTCAAGAAGTGTTTATTAGATATTAAATATGAAAGCTGGACTGTATAGAGAATTATAAAATACAAATGCTAATATGAGATTATGGTAGATTGTTGTAATTACTTTGCATTTAATGGATGAAATAGATTGAAATTTTTTCAGCCAACATTAGTAAATTTTAGCCACCTGCCTAATCTGTGATGCAGGAATCTTTATGTAGCTCAACATCCCTTCTGTCTGTAGAAAGATAAGGCTCAAGAGTGAGGTAAGAGCAGAATCGTTCATGATCAAGTTGGGATTTAAAGAACTATTTGGTGTATATTAATGTGACCTAATGGTTTCAGTGTCCAATGTAACTTCATGCAAGCATCTGAAACAATCTGGAAAATAGTACAGGAGATGCATGCCATCTGTCTCCAATCGAATTGCAAGTTAACTGTTTAGTTGCATTAGTAAGCTGACCTTATCATTTACTGGTATCCACACTCTACCTAACTGCTGCTGGCATATCAAATTACTTCACATTTAGATCGTGCGTGCGCGTGACATTGGAAATATGAAAACAGGAAAAAACTATAAAATGCAAATAACATGATAGAATTGCATCTCAAGTATAAAAATTAAATACTCTATAATACATTCTTGTGTTGATATGTCATTGTTGTTGGTTGTCATGCAAGCATTCAGAAAGTACCACACCTGCAGAAGGATTATAATTAGGCAGTGATATCTTTGTATTGTGGTTAGTACTATGGCTCTTTGGAAAGAAATATCACATGCCAAGCATATAGAAATCAAAGTTCTATTTACCGCATACCACAGGCTACTGTGTGTGGCAGATTGCAGCCAGACTTCATGTTATAGAAAGAGCTGCATGTAAGACTCTGAGCAGGATGTGCAAAACTGGTGTTGTTGACAATAAATTCAGTTTAATAAGAAAGCCCAAACTCTCCAGAAGTGGTGTTAAGTACCTTCGGTATGTTCTCTATGATACATGATGAGCCAATAGAGTTCTTGTAAATGATCTAAGTATGATATTAACACTTCGTCAAGAACATTAAGATACACATTAGCATGAAGTGATGCCTTTGGATGTGTGGCCACCCAAAAATCTTTGCTGAGGAGAAGCAATAAAATGGCAAGGCTGAAATGAAATAGCAGGAGGTCAAACCTGGAAGGTGTTCATTACAGATAAGTCCAAGTTTGAACTGTTTATCAGTAATCAAAGGTATACTGAAGAGTGGTAAAACAGTCAATGTACAAATGCTACAGTGAAGCATGAGGGTCGATCACTACAAGTGTGAGGCTGCATATCAGCCAAGGGCGTTCAAAATTTGCATAAAATTGAAGGCATGCTGACAGGTATGGGCAGTTTCTCATAGATTCACCCTCTAATTTGACAATGAAGCCTACAACTAATGTCATGAAAACTATCTGGAACATAAAGATGCTAATGCAACACTCACAAAGATTCCTTCTCTTTAGCAATTTTCAATCTTGATCCCTGATATGACCCATGATTGATAGCTATCTCAATTTATTCTTATCTGTATATTTCTGGAAGCACTGTTAAACTTATTTTGTTGCCAAACTTGCTGACTTTGTGTCTGCAGAGGGGTAATATAGAAACGTCTTCTGTAACACTAGTCTAAACAAGTGTTTCCCAACCTTTTATCCGCCATGCATCCCTTCTCTCACCAGAAACGACTGAATCACCCACCCCAACCCACCCACACCAAAGAAGAGATGGATATTTTGTTGAAAACTTTGATTAACACACTGATATATGTTGCGTTTTGAGGATAACAGCTTAGAATTTAATTCATTGAGGGCCCTGTGCTTGATGACATCGACTAGAAACGATATACATGGTTCTAGTTTAGTCAGCTTTAGTTGTAGGTCACTAGATCACAAATGTCCAACCTATTTCACTTCTTGGTCAAAATGTCCATGACGGCTCTGAATCCAAATTCTACTAAATAGGATGTTGGAAAAGGAAGCGGCATCTTTCTTGCAGCTTTTGACATCTCTGGATAGTTCGTGGAAGCTTTGTCAGTCAACCACATCATTAGTTTCTTTGTTTTATGAATGATTTTCATAGAGTCATTGTGCTGCATTTCTGCCAGTTCATCTCGGTAACACCTATCAACATCATCAAATTGACAGAAATGGTTGTGTCAACCAGTCTGGAAACTTCATTGCTTGCAGATCTACAAACCGGGCCTTGAATTCAGTGATCACTGTGGCAACATGGTCACACATTACTGTCAAAACACGGTCGCTGATCAGACAGTGCAGCAAATGGCTGAAACTGGTGAAATCCTTCCTGCCCAGATCTCCTCGCCACAGCTCTAACTTGGACACAAAGCCAAAAATTTTGTGCTTGGACTCAATGACTGTCTTTTTGGCGCCTTGAAGATTGCAGGCAAAGTATTCAGTTTGTCAAAAATGTCCGTGAGATAAAGAGTCTTAGCCATTGCATCTTCACCACACAATGGTTCAATAATTTCAAGATCTCTGCAAAACTTGAAAATGGTGTCATAAAGATCGACAAATTGCTTCAGGCATGAAGCCAGCATACTTGAGTGTGGGAAAGCAACCTTACAAACTGCTCCTCTGAGTCTTTGCAGAACACTTTGAAAAGTCTTTCTGTGTTCGGGTTGGCTTTAATGTGGTTGATTACTTTGATGATCGCCATCATAATCACACTGAGCTCAGGGGAGAAACATTTGGTGATGTATGATGCAGTGCACAGAGATCAAAGCAGGGTTGTCTCTCTTCAGCAACTGGAAGAATCCATTCCTCTTCCCAATCATCAATGATGCTCCATCAGCAGCAGATGAGACTATATTAGCAATGGGAGTGTCATGGTCATTAAAAAGCTTCATGAACAGCTGGTATATGTCCTGTGCAGTCGTAATTGTCTCAAATGACTGACAGAACAGCATTTCTTCACTGAAATCAGCTGCCTTTATGTAACAAACATAGGCGAGAAGAATACTCTGACTGTCCCTCAATGTTGACTCGTCCCCAACTGAACGGTAAATGGCCTTTGTTGAAGTTTACAAACGAGTTGATCCACTACATCTGAGGCCATCTCATTGATTCTGCACTGGACGGTGTTGTTGCTAAGAGGTATAATTGACACAGGATCATCCAATCTTTGTAGTACAGTTTTAGTGAACACACAGCACAGGTATGATTAAATCCTTGCCAATTGTGTGAGCATTTCCATACTTAGTGATGAGAAGTGACATTTCATAGCTAGTGACCAGTCCTGCATTTTTCATGGATGCCTGTGACTTAAACATCGAGAGAATGGTCTTCTGAGCCTGCATTTTGTTCTCATGATCGGCCTTTAGATCCCGGAAATATGATGGGTCTTTATCAGCGTGCTCCCCGTGTTTGGATCGCAAATGTACCTTCAGTTTTGCTGGTTTCATGGAATCATTGCATAAAGTCTGATCACAAAGTAAACATAGCAGCAGTCTCTCGTCAGTTGGAAAAGCAAAAATGCCATACTTAAGATATTCAACTGAGTACTTATGTACTTCTTAGCCGAGCTGGCCATAATATAGGTATACCACGCAGTTCGCCCATGTGTGTCCATACTGTCCCATGAAGTCCCTATCCAGTTTTTCTAGCCTCCAGTTCCACTGTGTAACAGTCCAAGATCGGGCTCCTGGCCTTTTGCTGCCAGGCCCATTGTCCAGAGTGGCAGGATGACTTCCGGCCTCTGGCCACCATCGGCAGTGCGTATTGTTTTGGTGGAAAAGCAACATGATGCTGTCTGGAGCCAGCGGCACCAGGGTAAGCTGACCTGGAGGAACTATGACATAATCAGGTGACCGATGGCTACACCACCATACCTGTGAGTGGGCTGACTTGCCATAGGCAAGAATCCATGGTCATTGCAATGCTATTGCTGAGTACTATTTTCAGTGCGTATTTGAATTTGACCAGTGTTTTTGGTAGGCATGCATCTCTGCTTTTACAGAAGCAGGCAGCATTCTTGCATTTGTAATAATAATAATAATAATACCTGATGTATACAAGATCAGGTCTGAAAGAGCCTCTTCAAGCAACATAAGCATTGAATTTTTATACCTTTGGCCCTCACTTCACCCTCAAAGAGAGGCACAAACCCATTAAATTTTGTTCACCCCTATTTTACCTCACAAGCACTGTGGACCCCTTGGAATTTGCAATTCACCCCTGGGGGTCCACTTGGACTCCAGTAGGGAAACACTGGTCTAACCCTTGCTGGCAATAGCACTGAACATGCAATATATTCTACATGGCCAACCTAAAGCTAATTATATATATGTGTGTGTACTCTGTTTTTGGCTACTTTTGATATTTACTGTTTATGAAATAGACTTTGAATTAAAATTTGACATTTTTATTGTTTTGTTTATATATTTTTTTAATGAGGGGGCTTAATAGATTTGATTCAAACTTTGGCTTGAAGTAAACTTTCAGTCAATTAAAATGTTTTCAAAAGCAAGTAAATTTAAATTATTTTTACTCTACTTAATATTACCTTTTTGTTCATAAGTGTAACAATTCACAGTCAAGAAGCGTTTTACTTCCTGTTTCTGTTGCGTCATTTCCTCAATAGGGCCAGTGTCAAAGAAAGCAGCTAGTGGCTCAGGTGTTAAGTTGTCCCCTCAGATTTGTTAAAAAGGTATTTTCGTGAACTCTTTTCTTTTCTGTACATTTAGCCAGCTGAATGAGGACTGGCTGCTACTAGGTTACTGGAATGGTAGAGAATGTTGTGACATCAATTACACTAATTATTCTAACTAGCATTCTGATCATAATAATCTGTTTTTCATTGATTAAACTTTTTTTTTTTTACAATCCTCTCAGGCCTGGTGCTACTTAAAATTATATATCTACAACCTTTTTTGGAGAATCAAGTTGTTCATAGCTCTTGATTATTTCGCATTTATGTTAATATAAGTGTTTTATTTCTGATGTCATTAGTTAACTCTTAGCCTTTTTCTGGTAGTTTTTGAATTAACAAAAGTTAAAATTTTTGTAATGAATATGTATTGTTTTCTTTTATAACTGAAAGAAATCTGCATTTTAAAATATCTAATTTTTTTGTTGTGTATGGTATTTTCTTTCCTGAGGCATTCTCCATATCCAAGTAACTGGAACACCTGTAGCTGCTAGTACTCTAATACAACACGAGGAGGGTGTGTGAGTGAAATTCTGTTGAGGTTGGGAGGGGGGCCACAATGGCAGATTAGGAGCTGCTGTGGCAAAATCTTCACATTTATTTAAAAAAAAAACCAGTCTGTCCGTCTTCCATTTGCACTTTTAGTTAAAATTTCTTTAACATTTGGTGGATTTTAAAACATTTTTGCTCACCTACTGTTGTGCTTACCTTTCTTTGCTTAGACCAAGATTAAACAATCCAGTTTGCTAAGAGTTTCAGCAATGGGAGCAGCATCTAAACCAGCACGTAGCAGTTTGTCATTTTAATTTGTCAGCTCACCTAAATTACAATTACAAATTCACCTACTTTAGACATTGCATGATATTTTTTTAAAAAAATAATTGTTTGTTACTTTGACATTTCTGTCATCCTAAGAGCTTTTCACATCATTTGCTATATAATCTCACATGACCCCAAGCAGGATTAATGAAAACTGTCCCTGAATCAGGAAAAGCTAGGTCGGGGTAAACTGTGTGTACCTTTACTGGATTTGCAAGTGTAAGAGGCTAGCTATACTAAAGTAAATCCTATAATTATGACTTAATGGTTAATTCGATGTTTATTACAGTAACTAAGAGAACATAAGTGCATATAATGGCTGGCTGTGCTGTCTGTAAAATGAATCTCTTAAGGTGAGATTTTTTTAAACAATTTCTTTTAGCAAAAGTAAGAAATGCCAATACAGCAGTTGCCCAAGTTGCCAAGGTAAAAGTAGAGGTAAAGTGTACAAAGCATCATGATAAATACTGTGGGTGATGCTAACAATTTTAAAAACTAATGATGATGCATAAGTTTTATCTACAACATAAATGTAAGGAAAATTGTATTAGTAAATTATCATTGCATGCTTCTGCTGTTTCTTTCTAAATTTATATTTTAATAATTACTTCCTTTAATTTCTATAAGTCTCTAATTAATAAATTTGTAACATATAGTCAGTATTAAATTTTGTTTTATTTGCTAACCACCACTTTTATTACCAAATAAAACTAGCAATTGCTATTCATTAACAATCATTTGGAATTAGCAAATTTATTATCTCCATTTGGTGTATGTGACACCTGTGACTTTTTGTGATTGCAGACTTGTGCTTTTGTGGCTTAGGTTATTATATATTACATAGCGTAGGTACATAAAAACTAATAAGTCATAGAGGTTTACATTCTCATTAATTTTATATATAGTAAGCTATATAGCTACATTTAATGATCATATGCCATTAGTTTCTTATCTCTTTAATTTACTTCCTTAAATACTTGTTTATATACATTTGCAATGTAGGTATCTCCATGCTTTTATTTTTAAATTCTGTATGCAGAACCTGGTAAGATTTCCTGTAGGCTTGATTGCTTCAGTATGGACATCGTTTTAAAGCTTGTACTATGATGTTTTGAGTTTACTGATGCCAGATATTCTAGAGACAAACATTCAAATGAAACCTGGCTGAAATACCATTTCTGTAATGGTGTCTTGGCCTGGTTTTATTTGAATGTGCTTGTGTACAAGCTGATGTAATGATTTTCCGAAGTTGTTCCTGCTTGATGTTTGATTTCAGCCACTAAAAATTCACAACTGCATGATTCAGTTAATAAGCTGTTCTGCATTATAAGAAAAATCCTTAACACCTTTCACTGTAATTGTTTGCTAAGTGTATTGTATAATTATAGTTTGGTTATCTTTGATGATATTGGCATACAACGAACCAAGGGATGTCGCATTCTATAACCTTTTACCTGTTCATAGTTGGTCAGATATGGCCTTTAGTAGGAGAAGATCTTATAAAACCCCTTGAAATTAGAGGTGAGTAGAAGCTAGGAAGCTGGAGAAACTATATAACTACTTAGACATCAAGGAGCCCAGCTCAAAGGGGAATTTGTGGTCATCGCCTTGACAGATTTAACTGTCAAGTAAAATTAACTGCTATGCTGCCTATGTACAAATGGAGTTCTTTATATTAAATTGAGATATTTTTTATTGTATTAATAAGTCTTTAATGAAGTTTAAAAGGAAACACAATTTTTATCTTCAGTCTTGTTTTATTTTTTCCCCCCATACACTTGCAATCTTTCAATGAGATTTAAAGAAAACATTGTTTGTTTTTTCTAAATCAATAATATTTCTAGCTAATTGAATTTATTAAGTTTATCTCCTGTTAAGGCTGCATGGTTTGGGTTCAGTTAAATCTGCTAAGTTTTCAAATCTCTGCTTTCCTTTGGTCCATGTTTTGGCTCATCAGTATTCTTTCTACTGTAGGTATCGTTTGACCAAGTGTCTAATTATCTGGAACTTTTCAGTAGAATAATATATTTTGAAAGAAATGAAAGAGTATCTAAATTTTAAGATCTTTATTATTTCTTCATGTTTGTTCATACATACACATGGCCACAGTTATTGTAAAAATTAGACCTTTGTCATTTAATTTCTGATAAAATCTCTTCCTTTTTTTATTTTGTGCTAATGGGATGAAAGGAAAGCTGTGGTTCAGGTTTACTGAAAGGAATTAGTGTATAATATTCTTCCTGATAATACTGCGAAATTACCAAGTTGTCTGAATGCTCTACTGATGTTGTAAGTTCCTAAATTAAGTCACTTTAATATTAATGGTGATAAAGATATTTTAAAAAAGCCATTTATGCATCATTGACTACTATTAACATGTAGATGACTAACAAATACAGCTATGCCTTTGGGTTGCTTGATTTCTACTAATACCCATAGTCATCATAGTAGTTTGAGCTTTCAAATCTTCATGATTGTTTTGTCTTTTGTGAAATTCATCAATTGTTATTAGTCAGAGATTTTTTTAAAACGGAAGTATTTCTTGGCAATTAGTAGTACCGTAGTGAGAAAATCTAGCACAGAATCAACAAAAGGCAGTTGAGAGTCCACTATAAAATGCTAATAGCCAGAAATGATGTGGTATGGTGAGCTCGGGCTGCCAGTGACATTGTGCTATAAAAGTAGGAGTAAAGTCAACAAAGTTGGTGGATGAAAGTGACTACGCTGTCAGATGTGTTACAAAAATTACTCTGAAAACTTGTAAGAATGAAGAGAAACATTACCAGAATATTTTCAAAATGCATTTATTTTACAACAATTATAAGATGAATGACCAAGCAACTGTGATGTGATATACCAAGATAAATTAGCATTATATTTAGCAAAAATTAATGTAAATTTTAATACAGATGGAAAAATAAACAAAAACAAACCTAATTCATTCTCAGAAAAAACCAAGAAAAATACTGCATAAGGAGAGGAGAAAATGTGCTGTCAAAGTTATTTTCATGGTATAATTATAGACAATTATATTTGCAGTTAAGAATTAATTTCCTTTTGGTTAGATAGTTAAATGATTAGGTAAAGAGGGCAGACTACTAGACTACTAAGATCAAGGGCTCGAGTTCGTTTCCCACAAAGGACCAATTCGTCTAGCCAGCCAAGTGGGTTTCTTCTTGTACTCTGGTTTCCTTCCATATCTAAAAATGAAGACTTCTAATGATTTCCCTGCTCATGTTGAAAGTGCTGGGCCTCATATGGCATAGCATTGGCAACATATCCATAGCACTATGTTCCCTTCAGGATTATCTCCCTTGTATGCAGCAGTGTACAGAAAAAAGCTAATGTATCTTAATGATGATGGTTTATTGTTGATCGTTTTTGGAATTCTTAAAGAAACCATGCTTGTTTTTACTTTACATTTAGTAGTCCCAAGAGTTCATTTAAATTGTTGATCTTTTATGCTTGTGAAATTGTTATCCCTTATTTTGACTTCCTGCAGGGTATAGAGATATGATTAGCACATTTAAAATTATCAAAGTTCCACTATTTAATCATCCTACATTTGTGTTGCTCCCTTAGGCTATTTTGCATAAAATTTTATTTGCTCTACTAGTTTAAGTATGGATGCCATGACCTCTTGACCTAAGCTTGATGCTGTTATGTAACTTTGATAAAGAAGGATTTTTATTTACATTCTTCTAAAGCAAAGCCAATTTATTAAATGGACTTTGTATTTTTTGGATTACTACTGACCTTAATAGTGGATAAATGACCATGAATAGTACTATTATTCTGGGAGTTCATTATGATCTCTCAGGATTTTTTGCATTGGATTTTTATCATCAAAAATGATTTAGACTTTTAAATCTTAGGGATAGCTTCCATGGGTTGTACTTCATATTTGGTTTGGTTATTTTTAAATAGCTTTAAAATTGTTCTGAAGATTTTGTTTACCTGGTTTTTATCAGTGCTGTCTGCCACTTTTGTTTTTACTTTCTGTTTAGTGTTTTAATCAGCCCTTTTAGAAGTTATTTTGGAAATTACTTTTATTCCACACACACACACACACACACACACAGAGAGAGAGAGAGAGGCCCAGCTTATTAGGACCTGTGCATCCTTTCAGATTTGGGCCTGACCTGGGCTGCAGATGCAAATTAGGTTGAATGACAGGTGATCCCGAGGCATAATAGTGGATGGACATTAGCAGGTGCTATAGTGGTCAAGATAGTTTCATTAGTAGGCTGCTCTCAGACATTGGTCATTTTTGTTTATCAGCAATGGCAAAAGAAAATTCCTGCTATAAGGGAGAATTGTGGCCACAAACATATTGTAACAAAAAAAAAAAGAATAAAGCAAGTAAAGTCTAATCATCATCAAACAATAGAACAAGTGGCAGAGACTTCCAATACAGGTTAATCCACACTCATCTCCAGCCATATCTTGTGATGAATGTTGTGACAAATGGACTATGGCATTAGGAGACCATTGTGCAAACCACTGATTACAGTTACTAATGTGAAAAGATGCTTTAAGTGGGGTAAGGAGTGCAGGCATTAGACTAAGAACTCGCAAAAGGTCATGTGGTTTGACAAATCACGCTTAGCTATTTTGCACAAATGGGAGAAGACATTTGGATAGAGCCATACTAATTTCTCAAGCCCTCTTAAGTGCCCAACTGTCCAGGTTTCTGGTGAAGGAGTCAGGGTTTGGGGCATTTTTTGTTGGCATACCCTGCATTCTTTTGTCTCTGTATAAAGCAAAATGACTACCAAAATTTACCTTAGCATCATTTCTAGTCAGGTGCATCCAGTTATGCTTTGTGTGTGCTCTGATGGTGGTGGCTACTTTCAAGACAACAGTGCTTTATTCTGTCGTACCCACATCGTGTGTTCATGGTTTTAGGAATGCAATAAAGATTTCAGACATCTCACATGGTCAGCATAATCCCTGGATCTTAATCTAATTGGACATTTATGGAATGAACTTGAAAGACACATTTGCTATCATGATTTTCTGCCTACCTCACTCTGTACATGGTATGTAATATTATGACTGAATGGGAAAAATATCCATCAGGATATCTTCCAGCATCTGGATTATATGCAACATCATGCCATAGCTATTATTCAGGTAAAAGCTAAAGGTGGCCCATCAGATGTAGGTTCTAATAAAGCCACCATTTGATATATATACATGCATGCGCACACGCACACATTAGGTGTGTTCAAATGAAACCAGCAAAGATACCATTTGATAATATTTCATTCTCTCATTCTGGCTTTGTTTGAAAATTTTGGTATATAGTAGTATTTCTATTATTTTTGCACCATGCATGTGTGTTAATTTGTTAAAACAGTTGCATGTATATTTTTATCAACATTCTATGATTAATAAATTTTATTATCTGTAATTTATCTTGGTACTTGTGTAATGTAGTTCATCAGTTTCTATTTCTGGTTGTAGTTGTAAGACCAACATTTGATATTTGTAGTAGCTAATACATGACACTTGGATGCAACGAAAATTATCAGTAAAACAAATTAAAACAAACTGTGAGCTGTTTATGAACCGTCTCTTTGTTTGACTTCTTCATCAGCATTACTTTGCTCTCCGAATCTTTGTAATTATTATACACAACATCATTGGAGTGATGTCATTTATTTAGGAGAGTTTTTTGTTATGGATGTTGGTTGTAGTCAAATTTTATTTGCTCTTCACATCAGAGGTTTCTTTATTGGACTCAGGTGAAATCAGCCAATCTTCCAAGAAAACTGGGCTTTACTCTATGACTGTAACTGCCAATATTAGTTGATGGTAAATAAACTTCCAGGCTTGCTTTTTTTAAAAAGAGAATTGTGCAATTTGTGAAAGTATTTCTAAAAGAGTGAATATTATTTATGATTTTCATTTATACCTTAAAGCAAATTATATGCTATTAATTTACTTCATTGTAAAATATTTAAAAAAATGAATTTATTTATGATTTAACCAGGTTGTTTGGGAAATGAACCAGCAAACAGCTGCTTTGTCCACTATCACTGTTGATTCAATCTCTAGAAGGTTGTACTCTAAGGATAATAATCTACACAGCTGATAGAGCAACCAATCAGACAAGCTAGCAAACTGCCGGAGAAAAAACCATAAGAGTTCAGTTTCTTTTACTGCTGTTTTTTCTGGGTTACCCATGAAACCTTTCACGTCTTAATGCAGCAGTTGATAACAGCCTTCAGCAAGAGAAAGGGCTGAATATGTAACTATTGTTCAGGGTTTTGTTAGATTTTTCTCCACACTGCAAACATTTTAGAAATAATATCCAGAAATAGACTAAAACAATATGATAGCAGTTACTTTAATTGACAATTCCCTTTCTTACTGTTGTCACATGCAGTAATTATTGAACACAGATATTCTTTACTAAACATTGCATTCTGAAAAGTTTCAGCAATACTTCTTTCCATTCTTCTGTTATTTTATCAAATAGTTATAACAAGCATAGTTGATTTACTGTCTTACATGGGTGGATTTTATTTACTATAACCAGCCATCACTGCTTGTTTTACTGAACTTTGGAGTACAATCAAAGTTTTCGTCACAAGCCAGGCCTGAACTAGAATTATGCAGACAAATTTGCAGATATAAATCAGATTCTGGCTTCACTGCTGCTGTTGTTTTTTTTATTAGAGTATCATGCCCTTATCTTATATATATATATAATTGCTACTAAAAGTAAATGTTCTAGAAAAACAATTAGTAAAGCAACAAAGCAACTAATGAAGAACACATTTTCAACCTTAGTGTATACTTGTTCATACATGGTGAACTAAGTACTGCATTAATTAATCAGGGAGTTGATGTTAGGGCTTTTATTCCAACACTCACCTGAATGGTGTTCCCTGCGTGTGTTTGTCCTATTTTGTTTAGAAGTTTAAAAACAAATCTTAACTTTTAAACTTCCCTTCTTTCCGATGCTAAGCTCATGTATATTAGAATAGGTTCCTAATGTTCGGCAGTAGGCATCATAACAAAAGTAATAACGATAATAAAGGAAACTTTCAAATGTTATTTTAAAATAGTTTTCTGATGACCACTTAAGTATATGAACCTCTCTCTCTGGGGTTAGGTGTGGTTAGGGTTAAAACATCCTTTGCAGCAAGTTGGTTATGCAGTTTACTGCTGGCTTTAGCTCTTGTTTGCAGTTGTTACTATCCAGCTATTGAAAAAACAAAAAAACAAAAAAACTTTATTTTTTAAACCACTCCAATATTTAAAAGAATTTTTATTTAGTTTTTTCTGTATGGTAACATTGATGATTGTAGCTGTAAGGATAATGGAACAATGGATGTAAAAATTGACAATTAAAAAATTGGATTCTAAATGTGATTTTCTCTCTTTGCTTTTACCTTTTGGTTCAACATATTTTTATTAGAGTCTTTCTTATCTATGCCCATAGGAAAAGGCCAAAATGATCACTGGAGACTTAAATTCTTCTTTTTCCTTAAAGTAGGGTAAAAACTAGGCTATTTCTGAAGAATTAGTGATTTTTATGGGACCAGATTTTGGCTTAGAACTGGCAACTCTACCATGGTGCAGAAGGTGGCTAATTGGAATGTTTCAACTAGAAGTCCTCTTTTTCGCTTTGAGAGGAAATTGGATTATTCAGGGGAAATCCATGCCAATAGACTGGCACAGAAGAAGCTATGTATTGGTATCTAAATTTGGTGCCTTTAGCCACAGCAGACTGGTATAGTACACTTTTGAGCTGCCCTAGCTTTAAGTACTATAAAATCCAGAGACAACCTGAAATGCTTCAGAAATTATACAGGGTTTGTTCTCTTGAACTGCTCAGGTCTACTCTCACTTCAAAAGAACACAAGCTGTTGGTCTCTGAAGTATTGACAAGAGAATAAACTACTGTAATTTCCAGGTTATAAGGCAAGACTTTTTTTAATTACAAGAAATGTGGGCCTCATCTTATAATCCAAATCAACTTATTATACATGGATAAAATTAAAATTTTTCAATATTGAAAAAAAAAAAGCACTAAACATGAAAACTTGGTTGTAAAGTTTATATAAAACTACTTGGCAAACATTGGTATTTTTCATTAGGACTGATGTTCATTAAAGTATGTTTAATTAGCCAATTAATAACAAGCCACTGCCATCATGATCCATTTTGATCTTAATTGTGAGTCTAAAAACTGCAATTCGTTATCAAAATGCCACTTGTTAAATCGTGTAAATCCTACACAGCAATCTTTAAACTGGAAGTCATAAAATTTGGCAAGGGAAATGGAAAGATCATGGCTGCTCATTATAAGAATGGTATCAGTGGAAAATGTGTCTGGGAATGATGCAAGGAAAAGGAAACTCTGCATATGACAAATAAAACTAAAAGCAAATCACAGGTGTACATTTGATGGAAAAACACTGAGAACAGGTTAGAAGAGTATATATTATCGCATTGTGCCACATGTTGTGGACTTGACACTGTTCAAGTAAGACTAAAAGTGAAACACATTGCCACTGAGTTGGGAGTGGAGAACTTTGTGGGTAGTCCATCATGGTGTTACTGATTTGTGTAGAAACAGACTGTAGCAGGCAGCACATGGCCATGTCACAGAAACTGCCTGAAGACTTTGAAGAGAAGTTAGATAATTTTTGAAAATTTGTTATGAAGAAGATAGAGGAAGATAATATCAAAATGTTGAATATTATCAACATGGATGAAGTACCACTAAAATTTTATGTTCCTATGAATAAAACCAGACAACAAAAGAAAGGAAACTGTTACTGTCAGAATAGCAGGACATGAAAAATCGAATTTTACATTGGTGTTGGTGTGTAGTGCCAGTGGCTGGAAGTTACTTCCCAATGGTAATATTTAAAAGAAAAACAATGCTGAAGAATTTAGTGAGAGTCATTATGGTGGAGGTAAATCCAAAAGGTTGGATGGACAATGACATGATGAAAAAATGGATGGATAATTGTTGCTTGCATTGGCCTGATAGATTTTTCTAGACAGAGAAATTCATGCTAATCATAGACTCTATGCAGGTGCACATCATTGTAGAAAAAAAAGCTAGAGTGGCTAGAAAGATCCCTTGGAGGGATGACAAATTTATTACAGCCATTGGACATTTCTGTCAACAGATGCTTCAAGTCTAAGATGAGACAGATATGGAAAGCATGGATATGGATGTCCACAGGTGAACATAGTTTCACTAATACAGGCCATGTGTATCATGCTTCCTATGACACTATGACACAGTGGATCAAACACTCAGAACAGTGTGCCCCAAACAGCCATCATTAATGGTTTCATCAAAGCTGGAGTATTCAGAAGCTTGAAGGACAACCAGGATGAAGATGACTACACAGAGGACAATGAAAATTTCACACCCCATCTGTCCTGAGCTTGCTGTTATCTTCCAGTCAGACACTGAAGATGAGAAATCTGAAGGCTTCTGTTCCTTTAAACTCAGGAAATTTAACCTGACAAATTCAAACTTTGAAATGTTTATATATAATTAATATTTTATTTTTTTTATTTTTGTGATTTATATTAATGCATTTTTTTGTGTGTGGTTTTGCATAATTTAGTTTTCCAGTTGGTGTTTTATCAAGGCTTGAAATTTTTGCATAGTGTTAAATGTATCATAGTGGACACGAAATTAGGGTGGTGCAGTGGTCTAGTGGTAGACTACTGATGTGCTAAGGTTGAGGGGCTAAGTTAGAATCTACAACTCAAGGCTTCTCATTTCAGCCAGCAGGCCAGCTATCCTCCCCATTAAAAAATGAAGAGTTTTAGTAGGGACCTTCTTCAGTAGACATGTGGCTGACTTCAACACCTTGTTCTCTCTCATTTGGTTTAGGAAACTGAAGCCAGGGGGTTTCCTTTGATGAATACCTTACTTTATGTATGATATCAGCACTGGGTTTAAGGAAGAAAGGAAGGAAAATAAGAATGGTTTTCTCATTAAGGATTGTTTGCTAACTTGTGTTTACTAACAGCTAGCATTGGCACTTTAATCCAAGGTGTTTGCTCTAAGTTTGCCATGGCCAGTGAAAGACTTCATTGGGTGGCTCGGAGATATTTGAATGGGGCAGGTGTATAGTGGGAAATCTTGATCACTGGTGAACGTGTTGTTTCTCTCCATACTGAATCTTTCCTCAGCCTCTCTTTTAACTAGCAGAAACCGTTAAATGTTTTCATGAAGATAACTTTGTGGTGCTACTTCTTGATACCTTTCTAGGCTAGCCATGAGTTCTGCTTCAACAACGTGTTGTTCTCCTGGCTGTAGGAGAATCTCTGGAAGTTTGTGGTCATACAGTCACATTGTAATAATCAAGTGTTAACCAGGAAATTTATGTTTTTGTTTGTGGTTTTTGATCAGGGTTAAAATAAAAACAAACATTCAGGTAAATCCAGATATTAAGTATACACTTAGGTTTAAACTTTTCTCAAATTTCTTGATCATTGAGCTGTTGTAACTCAACTTGATCTAAGCAGTTATTAGAGTTATAATGCATTATTTAGCTTAAAATGTAACAGTTGTTTGGACTATGAAACTTATGTTTTATATTTACAGAATGTAGTCTGGATATCTTGCTATTTTTTGTTGCTTTATCAGCCTTAATGAATCAACTGAGCAATGGTTTTTATTTCTCTTTGTAACTCATTGTGGTTTGCTTTTTTCACCTACTTCATGACGCTTTTAAAATTGCAACTTTAGAATCAGTCGTTTGAATTTTTAAAAATTTTGCACAGTAAATTTTTAAATAGTTCTGAAAATTATTTCCCAACTTTTTCATGCAATTAATTATGGTGACCATTCACATATCCTTGGTCAATTTTTGTGTATACAGTAGGTAAATAATAGCACTAGTGAAGTTGACAAATGTCCAATTTGAAAATTAATTTTCAGGAAAGAAAAAAAAAATTATAATACTTTATTCACACAGGCATCTTTTTCAATTTTTCAGATTTTGAATGTGGCCAGGTTTGGAGGATGAAAATCCATGTGCACAATGTAGTGGATGGTGAAAGATTAACCTATCACCTGGCATTATTGATTGGGGAGATTGAATGCTCTATGCTGGATGGTGAAGTGGAGGTTTGGAACAACAAAGGTGACACAAACAGACTGAAATGGTTGGTAATTGAGGGCTGTTTTAAGGTGCTTGTCAAATTAGAACTTGGCGAAAACATTGTACATATCAGTTACAATGCTGAGGAACTCCTATTAAAACTGATTTTAGAAAATCCCAATTTCTGCCATTTTGTTCGTCCAGTGTATATTGTGTGTGAAGATGATGATGGCACTTTTCAAGGACCCACAGAGGAGGACTGTAGTGTGGAGAGTGCTTTACAACGCATTGCTTTAGCTGCTCAGCTAATACAGACTTTCACTGCCGAAAAGATGCGAGAACATGGTTTTGGTCGACAAACATTCCAGTTAGAAACAGGGGAAGAGACTTACACTCCTCTTTGTCATTTGTTCCGTAGCAAGTTACGGGTGGAAGAAGCATCTAAGATGACTGGCAACCAATTATGGACCTACTTTGGAAAGGAATTGATGATGTCAGATTTTTCCAATAAGGACAGCTGTAAATGGTATTGTTTTATGTCTTTCACAAGGTACAATCCACCTGCAGGCGACATTCCAAAAACTCACAGTGAAATTATCAGTTACACGACAGGATACACAGCTCTAGGTAAGTCTTTAGTACAACCATTGATGAGAAATATCTATTAGAAGAGAAGATGGCAATGCTGTGGTTGCCGATGTTGTTAATTTTTGTCTTTTAAGTGGCTATATGAAAAAAGTTTTTTTCTTGGAAAAATTGGTACTGTGATTGCCAAATACTTTAGTTATTACACTCCATGAAAAATTATTTCTTAATCTTATGACAGTTTCTGATGTTTGCATATTTAAAATGTTGATTATTTTTCATATTTTATTAGTGTAAAGCATCAAAGAGCACTGCTTGATTTTAGCATAGAATTTACAAAGAATTTTTTTTGTGTTATATTAAAAAATGTACTGACACTGAAGACTTTAGACAACGTGTGAATCATTATCCACCTATTGCATTAAGTGTCAGATTGTTATTTTTGGCCTCTGGATCTCATGTAATGATTAAATTTATGTACAGTTTCTCAGCATTCTTTGCAAAAGATATTACCTTCTGGAACAAATTATTATTATTTTTTTATTGGATAATAGCAAAGAATTTGCAACCAGTAAAGGAACATGCTCCATGTGGGGAAGGGCTGCTTTGTAATAACTAATCTAAAATGATTGTGGTTCATACTTGATAGTTTGCTAGTGTTAATCAGCATAGTGTGCTCACTTACCATGGCAATAGAATGCTATCTAATTATCTGTGCAGGGCACAGTATCTGATACCCCCCCCCTGGTTTAGCATTCTTGGTCCAGCTTTAAGTTTCTGTATGACAAGGCAAACTTTGGACCACAGCAACTACATTGGACAATTTGTCTTGACATAGAACTTATAGATCAGATTTTGCTATGTAACTCCAACTAAATATGTCTCATCATTTGCTACAACAAACTGAAGCTAGAAGTAACTAATTAAAAAAACATTTTTTGTAATTTAATTTTGAACCATTTTCAATTTATCTGCTTTTTAAAAAAATTACTCTACTCAGAATTAGCATTATTAAATTTGTCCATGGTTTCTGAGTCATTAAAATATCGGTTTCTAAAGCATTGGCTTTTCATGACCATATTCAGATCAATATTGCTTATTGCGTTGTTGTTTATTCATTTTCTATATAAATGCTAGAATAATATCTCAAATTTTATTAGTAAAAGATAAAGGAAAAGAATCCTAAAAAGGGTCCATGACAAAATATATATGTTTTAAGTTTTCTGAAACTTATTTTATGCTGAACTCTCATGTGGAACTGTACTGCAGATCAGACTTCTTTCGAGAGCAGGTAGCCAGAAAGGAAATGGTTAAAAAGCATAAAACCCACAGTGTTTTGATTTGGTAATAATTATTACTGATTTTTCAGTTCTTACTATGTTTAGAAGGAATGGTCATAGTTAATAGTTACTATGTCAAGGTCCTTTGTTTAGTCCTAAAAAGTTGGAATGTTCATGGGATCATTAATCAAATTATTCATACCAGTTATGGGTACAAATTGCACTCTACTTAAAATGATAATACCACTAAGATTTAATTATTGTCAAGAAATTGTGCTATATTATCATGAGTTCTAGAATATATCCTCTAAACTAGATCCCTATGATGCTTCTCCATCTTGTGGTTCACTAAGTAACATTTTATACAGTATGTACCACAAGATTTAGTAGGGGTAGGAGTACAGTTTTTGAAAGGGGTAAAATAAGGGTTTCAAACTTATTTGAATGACAGGCATAAAGATAGTTGTGGATCTTCAGTTATGATATAGAGAGCCCATTCCTATACTTGATTCAAAGGACATTGTGTTTATATTCATGTTGACATGGTATCATTTAAATTCACTAATATAATTTGTATCTTTACAATCAAAACATTTATTCATTACTAAAGAAGAAAAAAAAAAGTTTATATTTTTCTTCTTGGTGTTTGGCATTTTGTGAGGAAGGCAGAGAGCTGTCACCCAGTTTTCATGACCAAACACTTGTGGATGATCTTGATTGGTGGTCAAGAGTTATCCACAGAACCTCATTTACCTGGAAAATCTTGCTGGAATTCTTTGTTTTTATGGTGAAGAAGAGTGAGGAAAAAAACTGTACTAAGGAGGTACACCAGACTGGGCCAGTCTCAACTGGATTCAAACTTGTGCCTTAACCATGACAGTTCAGTAGTCTAACTGCCAGGTTAGACTGGCTGCCCAAGATGTTTATATTAAAAAAATAACTTTAATGTTACACTGACAACAGAGGAGTAAATTATAAAAAAAAAACTTTAAATGATGAAGGCCTTAAAATTAACAGTACACTTTTGAATTTTCTAAGAACATAAGTAAAATGTTTATTAACTGTGATTTTAATACCTGTAGTAAATTTTATTTGGCTAGGAAAAGGCTGAAGATCATATTGTTTATTGAAAGCATCAGATGTCATTAGTATAACAACAGAAATATATACCATTAGAAAGAACCCCTGCAATTTCTATAAATAAAATTTAAGCAATACAAAAGTATGCTAAGAAACTTCATGGTCAAATCTTAATCTGAATCATCTCTGTTGATACATGAGCTCACCAAATATCACTTAGACAAGTGTAATTTACTAAAGGTATCCTATGGTCTCTCTCAAATTACCAATGAATAGGCATTTTTAAAATTTTTTTTACTTCCTTTATTTACAACAAAAAGAATATCTTATTGCCTGTCTTATGACACTTACCCACTGGCAGAGTTTTTCAGATTGACATGTTATGATTACTTATTTGAAAAACTGTAATGAAAGACTTAATGCCAAAGTTTGGTGTTGAAGATCTGGTTTTAACTATATCCAATTTTTGAAAGAACCTCAAGTCTGCAGAAGAATCCACAAACATTGCTACAGCCACTCATTAAAAAATATACACACGTACTGCTTAGAAACAACAGAATTTCTAAGTCTCTTTTACTGTCACTGATTTTTTTAATACAATCTGTTTGATTATAAATATGTAGTCTGTTATTGTGAAAAAAAGAAATTACAAAATTAATTTATTATTATCCCTCTTAAAATGATTTGGCTGCGTTAGCAAACTACAGGAGTTCCTCCTTCATGAATTGTAAGTACAGTTGTGAATGATTTACATTTTTAGCTAGATCTGGGCTGACCTTCTAAGGCTGGCATCCTACTTAGCCAGTCAGTGATGCTTTTCAAAAGTAACATAATGTCAGAATAACAATTTGAAAAGAAAGGCATACTAGCACAAATCTGTGGTTTGTCTGCCTCCACATTAAAAACTAATTACAGTATATTACAGCTTTCTAAAAGTTGATTGATTCTGGACAAAGGACATCAAGAAATGCACTGGGAGTATAGTGTGCTGTTTGCTGCTGACTGGTATTATTAGCTATTTAGTGCTTTGTATATTCTGCACATACCATATAGTTATCAACAGTTAATGAAGGAGACTTTATCTTCACAATTCTCTGTCCAGACAGTGTGCTTAGGGCCATCTCCATATTTTGCAGTGTTAATGAACATTGATGTGAAAAAGGCAATGTAACTTAAAACAGTTGAAATATTTAATCCTTAGCTTTTAATTTTTAATTTTTGTATGTGATATATTCTAATGTTTCTTAAAAATGTAGTGTTATTGGTGGAGCATGGCTCCATTAAGGCCTGGACACAGTATGTATTGAGGGAGCGCTCCTTCCATAATACATATGTTAGTCACGTGACCACTTATAGAGGCTGTATACATTTTTCAAAAATTGAAATAGGTTTATCCATATCGAGGGTTGCAGGTTAAAATCAACAAAATTAATAAAAAATGGAATTAAGCTTGTGATTTTTCACACTTGTTGTTATATAATATGATTCAACAGTTAATTAGTGAAAGTAACTAAAAGATCTAAAGAAATAGAACCAAAATGTCATTTACTATACTATTTAGAGAGTTTACAAATTAGTGGAAGGGCTGCATTTTCTAGATAATGTGGCTCTGAGATGATGGAAATGTGGATGGGAGTTAGATTTCTTTCAACATCAAAGCTGAAATGATTATAACACTTTTCTGAATTTCCTTCCTGGCTTCTTGGTCACTGGTAATTAGTAAATGATGATCTGTAGCACATGTTTTCCCTGACCTTTTCTACTTTTACACCATTTGCATCATCTGACCCTGTCTCCTCTTCAGATCATCATTGCTCAGTAACATAAAAAGCTCTTATAGTTTGGTGTTGTTCCCTATGAGGTAAAGATGCTCAGCTTGTATCAGTGCTTAGTTGACAGGTATAGTACCAACTCTGAAATGTGGCCACTGCCCTGACAGTTCCATTTGGAGTGGAGATTCTTTGGAATTTTTCTCTTGTCTTTATTGTTAGTCTGATAAACTGTTTGTTAATCTTATTTCTTATAAATGAATTGACTATGGAAACTATACATTTATGATAACATGGACATTTTTTTGCAATTTTCATTTAGAATGAAGTTAGCAGATTATTTTGAGTTTAGTAAATGTTCTCAAAGTTTTCTTTCCTAAGTAGCATGCAATATTTCTAGTAACTGTATCCCTTGCACCCCACATACATTCCTCTTTCTTTCATTAATTACATCCTAGTTTATGTGAATGAAATGATTAATTAATCTTAAAAAAAAGATCAAAAGTTAAAATGTCTCAGTTTTATACACGATAAAGAAAAGATGCTTTACTCTTCTATCAGTTGGAGCATTCAGGGAAAATGCTAATATTCCAGAGTTCTCTCCAGAAAATTTCCTTAGAATGGTGCCACATTTGCAAAAGTATAATATACCTGTTAACATAAATTTGCATAAAGTTTCCTCAGGAACCTTGAGTAGCTAACAGGGCATAAGCAACATTATTGTTTCTCTTTACTACAGGAGCCAACACCAGAAAAATTCTAAAACATTTTTGTGTTAACGTTTATTATATAAGTTCAGCAATTTATTTCAATATATTTTGCTTACCAATATTACAACTATCATCATTCTTTAATTTTTTTAGAAATTAAAATGAATCTCTCAACAATCTTGCATTCCTGTACAATGGGTATTTGGCAGCATGCACTAGTGTCCTGTGGACTTTGCGACTTGAGTTTGAATGATTCATTCAGTGGAAAGCTGCATTTTTGGACCAAAAAAAAAAAAAAGAGAGATGGCAGTTATTGGGTGGATGTATAAATCTCTTTCTCAAACTCTAACCATGATGCGGTTAAAGTAATTTGGTGTAGCGCCACACAACAATGCTTTGGGAAGAGCTCTGTAAATAGTTGCTCACCACTGGAGCCAACAGATTTCTGCACTTAAATTCTACTGTATTTTTCTTCAAGTCTTTAGAAAATACTTGCTTCCCCAAGGACAACTCATGTGTTTACTGTGAACTTTATTAGCCATATTTACTAGTGTACATTAAAAAACGATTTACATGGTGTTCCTGTTAGTTGTCAATTGTTTAATCTTCAAATGCCTCCATTGTGAAATTTGATAGGTAAAGGGTTAACTACTGCTTAAAGTATAATTAAGGACTCATCTTTTGGAGGCTCAGCTGATTTACCTGAATGCATCTTCAATTTTGATACATTTTGTCAGTACTAAAGTTTTTCTCTGTCTATGCAAAATATATATTAAAAAAAAGTGAACAAATGCAGGTACAAAGCAATTAAAAGCTCATGAAAACCTAAATAATCTGGTAAATTTGTATCTTACTGACTTTAAATTCAAAGCTTTGAAAAGAAAGTAATCAGAGAAATAGTACAGTATAACTAAGGAATGTTTTTTTTCCTGTTTTGTCTGTTTTAGCCAGTTTTTTTTTCTAATTCATATCAGTTTTCAAGATTCTGAGTGATAAAACTTTTTAACGAAGTGACTGATGAATATTGACTGTTGATTGATCTTGGAGAATTTTGATTTTACATTATCATTATTATATAAAGTAACTGCTTGAAATTTGCTTGACTACAATGTTTGGTTGGTGAATAGAATCTATCCTTTAATTGTTAAAGATAGTGAAATATGGATGGGTTTATTTAAAATACTGAAAATATTCACCCAGCATTTGCAGTGTTGTGTCAGCCTCAAAGAAATTGAAAATGTATTACTCATGAATTTTTGTTCAAGGCACTTAGTTACCATGGCAATGTGTCAGTCAGAGGATTAGGTGGAGTAAGCTGAAAAATGGAATGAGCAGCGAGCAGTTCAACTTGTTACCTTACAACTATCCCATATAGTTAGTTAATATTAAGATGGATTTTGTGTTTAGTTATAACCTCGTTAGTAGTATGCATACTTCTTTCAGTTTTGTGGTAGATTACTTAGTTGGCAACTGGTGTAGACCTCAGGCAACATCCAAAGTGCATAAACTGCTGTGGTGATTAGGGGGTGGAAGTATAGTACTCTTACTTTGTTACTATCAAATTGCATCTTCCATCTGTTTTTGTGTTGTTCTCTTAAATAACATGAATATTAAAGAAAATTTCCAACTTGAGGCCAACCATGTAGCTACTTGCCACAGATGGACCTCTAACAACAGGATCTGTCACTATGCAAGAAAGTACTCATTTCAGCATTAAAAAAAAAAATGGTAAAATGAATGAAAACTATTTTAGACAAAAGTTGTAGCTTACTAAAATATCTGTCATGGGTGAATCCTTTTTCAGTGCTGTTATCAGTACTGCATTAACAACCATTTCTGATGCAGACAGAACTTATATAAAACAAACAAAGCTTTGAATTATAGATGTATTCCAACTCTAATGGTTACTAATTAACCCCTCAGAGGCTCAGAAATACCTCAAACTTATTATATCAGCAGCAAGAAGAAATGGATGAACCAGTGGCTTCATAAATTTAAAAAGAATTACGGAAAAATAGAAAGTTCACTTTCTCTGGAAAATCTATAGAACAGCATAGTGATATTAAACTGCAGTTTATGCCACCTCTGACAGCTGGTCATACTTATCTTCTTTATGGTAGAGGGCCATGCATCATCGACTTTAATTAGGCTATCCTGATAATAGGCAATTTCCTGCTGGCTGTTGTTGAATGATTACAGTCAGGAAGAGTTTTAAATTTAGGAATATCAGACTACTTAAAGATATTTCTAATGCTTACAGTTAAGATTTAATGACTTTGTCTGAACAAGCTTTGGATTTGTTTGGCTTTGATACAAGACATCAGTTAGTAGATGAATTGTTTTATTATGCAGTATTTTTACTTTTCTTCTACTTTACCCATACATTGGAAAAGCACCACAGTGAACTTTTTGCTTTAGGGTTTGGTCCTCTTTCAGTTTTGCTATTGGTAAGACACTTGTCTTTATATATGTCTGCTCTTTATTATTCTTTTTCCAAGTAAGAATTAGGTGCAAAGTCACAGTAACTTTGAAGTTCATGTTGTCTTGATACTTGTTGTTTGAGATGTGCAGGACTTCAGATCTGTTTTACCCCAAGCCACCTTTATTTCCTGCATTGTTACTATTAGTATTTTGTCATAATCCACTATTGTTCATCTTTGTTTTGTTGAGATAATTTGAAGAGCAAATTATCTCACTTCATCTTTGCTTTTTAAATTCAGGCTTCTCAAAATTTTTCTGTCTTTTGCTGAGTTAGAGGTATTCACATGATTTATTTTTCTTGGTAATCTTTTTATTATGCACAGTTTTATTAGATCATCTCATTGGAAATGGTAGGAGGTGAAGGAGCATACACTTGTAGTTCAGAAAATACGGGCAGATATTTAATCAGCTGAGAATTGCATGGCTAAGTCTCATATTTTACATTTGTGGTATCCAGCCATCCATGGGTACCTTCATTTGTTGAAAGATCATCTTTACATGTTTTTCTGACAGGTAAATGGACAAACTAAGGCATGAATTTACCAGACTTTCAATCCTCAATGTAAACATTTTCTTAGTAAAAGGTCTCTTTCTTCTTTGACAAAAATTAATAACAGGCTTATTACAGTGAATCAAAAATGGTGTTCAGTCACCTCAGAGTGATGTATTTTTTTATAAAGCTGGCTGATAAATGTGCATGCAGCCTGTAAAGTTGGAGAACAAGATTTTCAAAAAGAAAAGTGAGTGTAGTGACCCAGATTGTAGCTCAGAGCTACTGTAAATATGATTAACAACTCTGGAAATGAAAAAAAGTGAGAGAAAAGACATAAAGATAAGGAGAATGGTATTGGGATGTATAAAAATGCCTTCTCGAGAGTGGAGTGGCCATTATTAGTCTCCAAATATAAGTGGGTTGTATGGAAGAGTAGCCAGGAAGAAGCCATTGATTGGCAAAATGACTACAGTAAAGAGCATGTTTAAAAAAAAAAGATAAAATATTTGCATTAGATGATATTACTTGGGTTATGAGGCAGCCTGGAGAAGAGTTTGATGAGAATTGTATAGTGCCCACTTTTAACCCTTAAACAGTAGCCATTGCCATCTGATCTAACAGGGAACAGCAAACAGTGTCACATGACATTTTAACTTTTCCCACTTCTGCTTAAATTCTAAACTAATTTATGGTAACAATAGTGGCATATGGAAGTCACTACCATCCATTGCCTGCTTGCCAGGTGGAGGAAAATTTCCTGATCCCCAGTACCCTGCTAATGATCATGGGATGACACATCCCTCAACCTCTCAGAGTGATACCTCACATTGGGGTGCAGAAAATTTTGAAAATGTTTGATCTAAGATGAGAAGGGATACTAACCACCAGGTACATTATTTGGTGAAGAAAGTGAAAAGAAGAATATCAGGGTGTAAAGTGATTTGGCTGACTCAGATAGTGACCACGAAGAGGGTGGTGACCAGCATGGGATAATGCAGTTAGCTGCATCTCTTCTAACCATGCAGTCAGCCTCTGTATGCTCACATGAAGATAGTTTCATACCAACTTTATCTGTTTTTGATAGAGATAAACAAACAAACCAGTCCTCCGTGCACCCTCTTATCATAAGGACAGGAAAGATTGCTCCAGATTTGTTTGCCATGGCCATCCTTTTGTATGCTTTACTCTGCACTCAATCACACCAAAACAGAGAAATATATGATGGTTTTGTGTATTTTTATGCTTTTCTTGAAAATTTATCTTAATTCCATGCAGATTTGTCGTTTCATAAAGACACATGCGTTGATGGAATTTTTGGCCTTATACTGTCAGTTAAGGGTTAAGAGTATTAATCAGAAGGTTCTGTTCTGCTGTTGTATAACCATAAAAGAATTCATCAGACAGTACTGATAGAAGAAATCATGGACAGATTTAGATATGTATACAACGACATACTGGAAAGAAAAATGTTAATATCTGGAAGGAAACTGTTGAAGCAAAATTATATTTTTTATTAGGACATTGATCCCAGAGTTATGAGGAGCTTTTTGTAAAGAAAGAGGTGAAGGTGCTTGAATGACCTGCAACTCCAGATCTAACTAAACCCAACTGAATGGCTGTGGGAAGATACAAAGTGTATACAAGAAATAAAAACTTGTGGATAAATCAATTGAAAACTATTAATGTTAAAGAACAAGTCACTATCATAGAAGTTTAATTTCTTCCATATTGAGGTAGTCATGCTAAATATGTTGTGAAAGTATGGTTCTAATAACACAAGTGTTGATAATCTGAAAGTTTAAACAACTGATGGAATATTTAGTTGGCAGCAGTTTCATGCTTCTCATATTTTATACATGAAAACATCAGGTGATATATCCACTTTACATGTATATAAACACATTTTAGCAACCAGGTTTGTCAAAAGATTTCTGGTTATTGAATACTCTTTTTATTCACTATATGAACTTGGCTTCGTTTCAGGCACAGCAGAACAAATCCTGATGTATCCATGGCAACAAGCACTGGGAGCATGTACTACACTCTAATTGTTTACACAAGTGCTATAGTTTACTTGAGAACAGTCTATCATATATACTTATAAATGACAGAAATTGAATGCATTAATGTGAACCCAAGCCAATTAACCCTTAGAATTATTTTATTTAAAGCTATGTGGTGTTTTTCACATTTTTAATTCCAGAAAATATTTTAAGTAATATAAATTATGCTATAGTTGAATATAATAAAAACTCTCCCTCTCTCTCTCTCTGTTTCTGTCTGTCTGTCTTTGTCTCTCTCTCTCTCTGTTTCTATCTGTGTATCTGTGTGTGAGACTGCAAATAGTTTGTGTTATTTTAAAAGTGGAAACATGAATTACCAATTACACTTCTAACAGGTATAGCAATAGTACAAGTGTAATTACATTTGTGCTGCTTTCTGATATTGGTTTTATGGGAGTTGGTTGTACTAATTACCTGTCCCAAGATAAAGCATCAATTATTATTGAATACAAACTATAGTTTCCCTCACGCCCTTTGATAATATTTGCACGTGTGACAAAGTTTACCTGGAAAGAAATCAATGGCATTATTGTTCAGTAGTTTGTTTTTTTTTCTGCCTATTCATTTTTATTGACTTTTTTTACATTAGGACAATAATAAATAATAATGTGGATCTGCCACACGTGCAGTAATAATATGAACAAGCCATGTTGGTTTCTGGTCATGGATTATTTTTCATTTACTATGCAGTTGATTTACTAGAATCGTACCCCAAATATTATTTTATTGGCATCCCTTCAGATTTTGAAAATAAAATTCACTTTTTCAATAAATTATACTTTTCTGATAAAATCTCAAATTTAGGATTTAGGGGGGGGGAGCTTTTTTTTTTTGAACATGTGGTACCAGCAAAACTTATGGCATTCTCTGCAGTGGAGAGATGCACTACTCAGTTATATTCCTTACATTATTAGCAGGGTTTTTTAGCTTTTGAGTAGCTTTCTACAACCCCCTTCAAGTGATATGCATGATTATACTGTTTACAGTGGATTTGGCTGGTGAAAGTTAACAAATAAAAAAGCTGCTGCTGCTGTTTTGTTTAAGAATGAGTTGTTCATCATTTGCATCTGCACAGCGTCGCTTATTTTTCTTACTTTCAAAAGTTTAGAATTAATGAATGTGAAGTTTATCAGTTAAATTTAAATTATTTTCCTCGTGATGCAGTGTTTTTCATTATGAATGTACCAAAAAGTTTGGTTGAAGATCTATCTCAGGACTAGGAGTTATTTGTTTGTGAGATTAAAAAAGATACCAGTCTTTCCATGGCATGGAGCTAATTGAAAATGTCAGTACTAGATCAGTGGATCACAGAGATAAGAACAGAATCAAGATTCAAATGTACATTTTTATTTTTTTGCATTAAATTTATTTACTTTTTGAACTCTTCTAATTTTCCTCATTTTTTTCTTACAAGATGCCTGTATTTGTAAACAGTGCCTTCCTTTGTTTTATGGGAGTTTGTTTTGGTTTTTAACTATATTTTGCTAGCTGAATTTGCTATGGAGACTTTTGTTCTTGAGTTTCTTGTAATACATCAACTTTATTCAGTGTGGTCCTACACATCTACCTATCAGTATGTGGTAAACTTTGTACTGGTCTTGTCATTTTATGGAGTGGGGAGGACAGTAAATCTGAAGATGTTTGAGATTTGGCTATTTGTGGCTGCGATCAGGCCATACCAGACAGCCACTGCATCTACTCAAGCATGTGGCAGGTTATGGCTTGATAAGAGTCAGTGGTGTAAAGGTTTGACTGGCAACATTTGTAGATAATGTTTGTAAACATTGATGGATCATAACCATGGATCATGCTACTCTTTGCCTTTAGCTCCATCCTGCCTGCACTGTTCAACAATCTTTGGTTCTTTAAATCTTAAAGTGGTCACATCATGCATAAAAATCACATAGTGAGGTCTTAGGACGTCACATGGAGGTCCTTGCACAAAATAAAATTTTCATCTTATTTCCACATTGAAAGTTTTCCCACTGCATTGAAAAATCAACATTGTACATCAAAACTCGTTGGATAAATGTTTTATATGACAAACTTGCTTTTGAAATTGGCTTTATTGTCTAACTGTTATTTTTACACATTTTAAATTTCAGCCAGTAAAATTTTGTTTGTTTGTTTGTTTCTGCTAATATTTTTCATTTGTTTTCTTTTCTTCATTTTGTAATCTCCCTATTCTACTGAAGTTGGTGAAGCAGGTACAGTAAGTCCCCTCTTTATGTGACTACTACTTATGCGATTTTGCTATTATGCGAAGGCCCTTCTACTAGAACCTTATTATATGTGAAGAAAAAGTTTTCTGTTATGCAGTCAGGTGAAGAGTGACATCATGTGCAAGGCGTTACTCAGGCAATTAATGAAAACACTCAGGCAACAAAATCTCTTCAAAAACTGGAGAAGGCAACCAGAGAGTCCCTTGATGTGTGTGCATTTAGATGGTGAAGCAATGGATGACGAGCTGCATGTAATGGAAATCAGCCTTCACGCTCGTTCAATCTCACATTGTCTGTCATAGCATGTGGAAGTGTTTCTTCTGCAGTTTTTCAAGCAACCTCCTAGCCCATCAATCACCCTGAAATCTTCTGTATCTTTGTGTCCTTCAAAATCCGCCCCAACACATGTACCACTTCTACAATCCGACCACTCATCTGTCAGCTTTCTGCTGTCTCCTCTTGATGTCACATTACCAATGGTCAGTGATGATGACATAGATAACTGTGGCCCTTTATCTCCACACCACAGGAAAACAATGACCATTGCAATACCACTTCATCTCCATGAGCCTCTGTTTCTAGGTAGTTTGCACACTTTCAGAAATGCATCTCCTGCATAGAGAGGACTTACTGTATCTTAATTCCTCACATTAGCTGGCATGTATACTTTGTATAGACTTTGGATTTTTGTTTTCTAAAAAATATTTCAGAATTTTTATGTAATTATATGAGTTTTTTTTAATTTTCAAATTTTTGATTTTAGCATTAAATTAGTTTGTACGATTAACTCTCAGTAGATGATAGACTAGTAAGTGAAAAATGCAACATTGCCGATTCATCAGCTACATAAAAGAGCCTTGCTGAATGGTTTCCTATAAATTGTGTGGACTAATCAGCAATGGCCTTTCAATAAAGCATATCCTGGTGAATCAGTGGTAGCAGTTGTGTGTTTGCCATTTCCAAAATTTTCCATCTTCAAAGGATTAAAATATAAACTAAGTATAATTTCACCAATATTTTTCATAATAGGTAGTATTTTTACAGGTAGGTTGTTACTTTGGACTAAGTGATCCTCGATCACAATTATAATTGCAGGTGGAGGAGGTTTAGCTTTATTTGGAAGTGGAAATCTACATACATGGGCTGAAAATCTTGATGAAGTCCATGCACGATTTACAGACAGCCGTAAGATTGATCGCACAAAATTTATGGATGACAGTGCCTATAGGTGAGTTAGTAATAATTTTTTTTAAATTTAAAAGTAAAAAAAGTATCTGCCAACAAAATAAGAGAGTCCATTTTGGTTTAAACTTTTTTTTTCAAAAAAAGACATTTATAAAAACTGTTGATTATGCATTGTTTGCTAAGATTCCAGATGATATAAATCCTATATTTACAGAAATCCCTAAAACTGACTTAAGAAATTCTTTTATTTTTTTTAAAATTAATAAACAGGTTTTAACACAACTTTTCTGCATGGTTATACATTCAAACCGATATTTTAGCTCAGTTTGATTTCCATAATATGATGGGCTGTTATTTTTAATGGATTATATGAAAGTCACTGTTAAATAAGGTCGACCAACAGGCTTACCTCTGCCCAGCCAAGCCTAAAATGTAAAGTTTATTTCATTTATAACATCAAAATATTTTAGCTAAACTGATATACTGAGTATAAATCTATATTTGTGACTCTCATTCACAAGATCATTATAGTAAAACATTTTAAAGAACTAGGTTGACTCATTGTCTGCACAATACAGTATATATATCGCCTAATTTGATATCGCTGGGAAACAGAACAAATTATCAGATCATATGAGATATCTGAGGCAAAATCCATAAAAATTGCTTATAATTCTAATGCAGAACAAAAATTCCACATCCATATATCAGGCTTCTGAGAAAAGTCTGACTGGTTGCAAAATAATTTACTGAAAGATTTATCTTGTAAACATACTGTAAAGTAGCACTTTTTAGAAAGTAATCCAATGGTTTTTTGCTTTATTTTTTGCACTGTTAATTGTCGACTAATAGTATTTTCCAACTTTTAAAAAATCTTCAACCAAAGAACTGTCTGAACATTGACAAAATTGCTGGACCTTGTCCAGGATCATAAGAGAGTTTTCAGCAAACTTAATCATGTGGAGGCTTTTCTTCTTTTGATGTTTCTGCTGCTGCCAACTCTTTATTAACAGCATTACCATCATCTTTGGTTTCTGACCATTCACAAGAAGATTCCGAGTCATTTTGGTAATGAATTTTGTATCAGGTTCAATGAAATTGTCCAGCATCACATCTTCTGGAATTATACTTTCTCGATTCAAGAGCCTTATTTCATTTGGGAGCACCTGATCTTTTGCTGACAAGTCCACCTGCTGATCAGGAACTGGCTCTTCTGCTCAGCTCAATCTGGCAAAAAAAAAACGGTTAGCAATTCTCTTGTCCAAAATTGTAGACCAAGAAGCAGCAGTCATCTGGATTGCATCCAAAAGATTTGCTGAGAATGGAGTCTTCAACACTTAGGTAATCAGTATGTTTTGGGAAATTCGTTTCCAGAAACCAGATTTAAGCATTGAAATGACACCAGCATCCATTAGCTGGAGTTTTGACATGATGTTTTTGGGAACACAAACCAATGAAATGACTTTCAGACCTGGAATGATGGGGGGGACTCAGAACTCAGACAGTTGTCCATGACAAGACAGATTTAATGACTTAGTGGGTGACTCAACTTTTGGATGTACTCTTCAAACAAGTCAGAAATTATCCAGGTATGTGAGTTACTCTGCTAATGCATGGGCAGATGGTGGATTCCCTGGTAGAAATGGGGATTTGAAAACTTTCCAATAGCAAAACAAAGCAATTTTGTAGAGCTTGTCACATTTCAGCAACACAGGAGAATCACATGCTCCTTTGTTGTCTTTCTCCCAACAAACTTCTTATGTTGAAGCATGTGCATTGCCTCCAAGAGTGCCTTTCAGAAGTGTCTCAGCTCATCTAAATTGAGTATGTTCTCTGGAGAAGCATCTTGAATAAGAGCTGGAAAAAGGGACTTTAAACCATTTGGTCATGCCTCTGGGTTAACATCACCAGCCTCTCCCTGCTGCTGCTTTGTGGCAATATCATGCTGATGCTTTCATTAAGAAATCCAACTGATATTTACTTTATTTGCATCCCCTCTTAATTTGATGGTGATTCTCTTTGCTTTTTCAAGAAATACAACATTGTAGTTGATCAAGTTGGATCCATACACATCAGCATCTTTGAACCATTGTGAAAATTCAATGCCAACCCTTTCACTCTTGCTCTTTTGGACTTTCTTTGCTGAGCATTGAAGATTGCCGCTTTCCATTAGCCATTTTGTATTTTGTTGTTAGATGCTGCTTCATTGCACATTTTGAATCCAAGACACAATGGCTTGTTTTTCAATAATTATGAGGTATTTTCTCTTTTTCTCCTGACACATTTAACTTTTTTAAAATTTAATTTTAGATCATTTGGATGGCTTTGCTGTTGTATGTAAATGACTAAAATTTTCAGTACACATTGTTTTAAAAATCCAGCCTCTTATGTAAATTTATGTAAAATTTGTATTAGATTATGCAAAACGGGATTTTGGCCCAGACCATGAAATTTCAGTTTATCCATTATCAAGTTTGATGTTAGATATATACTGTATGTTGAATTTACTTCTTTAAATGAACTGATGATGAGTGTATGCACTGTAAATAAATAGGTTTACCATATTTCCTAGAAATTATAGATAAAAATGTAGCATGTTGGCATTGAATGTTTTACAGCGCCTTTCTTGGTTCAGATGGGCTGACCCTCATATAAGATAATTTGTAACTTCACAGTTAAGCAACAAAATATAAACCTATTCTGCTTAAAATAAACCAGCTTTTTTGTTATCTATATATACTTCTCTTTGGTTCCATTGCTTTCTGACTTGATTCAGATGTGGGCCTAACTTCCAGAGCACTGCCATTCATCTTAGTTACCATTAACGCCAGAGCTGTCAAGAATCATTCTTTGGGAAAAGATGCAAACAAAGTGCATTGAATTTCTGTAGAAATAAAAGCTTTGTCTTTGTTGTTGACCTTCAGGAAAACCAACTATGGCTGTATGCCTCATAACATAGCACATTTCCTGCTTGTATTCTGTACACTTCCTTCTGATACAACATGAACTAATGCTACTGGTTACAGCCAGACTCTGTGTACAGTTGACAACATTCCTCAGAATGGGCAAGGGGAATATGCACCCATAATAACTGACTAACAGTGCAGATTAGCTTAGAAGTAAGTTTTTCAAAATAGTTGTATGTCAATTAGAGACAGTAACCTTATTCCAGAATGTTTGTTTTACTATTTAATGATAAGATCTTGCCAGAAAAGAAAAAGAAAAAAATGGTAATTTGCAAATCTCTCAATGAATAACTTTAGACTTAAATTATTGATGGCTTTTTGATAAAACTCGACATCCATTAATATCTGTTCCAATAAGTTATATAATGAAATAATATATTCTAATCATTAATCATAGTAATTAGATGTGATAAAATTATTTTTATAACTAACCTAATTTCATTATAACAGAACTTTAAGGGAAACTAGCAGTAAGTATATAACCTTTGTGTTGATTTTGGTGAATGGTATCTGGGAATTATATTCTAAGCCTAAAGCTGAATATCTTGGTAACCAGGAGCTAATCAATAAATGTTCTCAGAACACATATGTACCATGGCTTTCATACTGCAACAGATTGGCTTAAACAAATTAATGACAAATCCAAAAAAAATGGAATACAACAAAACCTTATTCTTGTTTACTGTTAAAAATGATCTGTAATAACAAATATCCATTGTTATATACTGTATTGGACCTTATTGTTAATGTTTTAGATCCATGTTGTCATACATCTCTTATTAGTGCATAGCTTATATTGGTGAATCAGAAAGATAATACTGCCATACAAAGCCATCTTGTCATGTAGGACAGTCTGCTATCTTTCCTTTACTTTAGTATTTAAATATATAATAGGGGATTTCCAGCTAAAGAAAATTTGTTGTGGTAAAATTTATTGTCTACTTCAGTTAAATCACTGATAATGTATAAGGTGCTTTTTGATATGATATGACCCTCCTAAAGATAACTAGAATTTGTAAGTTTATGAGAAAGGTGATTGACTGATGTCTTTTGCTCAGTGTCGAAAAGCAAAGAGCATGTGATTTCTGGTTTTAACTAGCAAATCCTGCCTTAAATATCAACAAATTTGACATGCTATGTTTATAGTTTCCTGCTATAAATATCAAACAGTAATAGATTTTACTTTTATTTTATTTTTTTTTTAGTGGTATTTAATTATGTCTAGTTTAAAGAAGAACAATTTTTTTATTTTTTACTTAAGTAAATGAAAACTAGTTGCTTTATTCAGTTTTCAGCCATTTTAAAATATTATTAATGTTTTATATATTTAGGTGTATCGCTTGCCTTTAAAATACACTCAGGGTGCTTTTTGTGGAGGGCTCCTCTGCTGTATGCTATCCTTCAAGAGGTTTTGGCCCATTATTCACAGGATTCTTGAGATAGTGGGCCTACTACCAGTCAGTCCACCCATCCATTCATCCATTCATTGACCTATCTAGGCACTCCTCACTCCATGTACAAACTTCTAAGTTATTGCCAATTTGATGTCCTCTCAGTCAGATATTTTTATGTTGTTCTGCATTGTCTAGATGAGAAATCAGTGGTTTTCAGTATTTTCCCCAATGGTCTTCCTAGTAATTTTCTGGCACCTACTTATATTGGGAAAAACCACACTTTGCGTTTTTTCACCTTTATTTCTGTTGATAAAATAATACAATAAATTCTCATTTGTTCTTACAATCTTTTGATTTATGAATTATTTAAAGAAAAAACGTATAAAAATATTGTATGTATTTTGTCAATAAATCTGTATTTATGTTTCTTCATGATTAATTAAACTGCAATTATTTTTGTTTTTATACTTATTTGTCTTTTTTAAAAAAAAATATTTTATTTCCTCTAGATAATTTCCAAGCTGAACTCTCTGGTTTATAAATGTAAAATTAGTACTAAGTGCTTATATCTTATAACAAAGTTGTGCTACATGGGACTTGGAAGGCTGGATTATTTCATTTGCTTTTAGGTGACTTTTGACAGATTTAAGTTGCCAAAATTCTGATAATTTATTATTTTAGATTTCAAGAATGGTCTACTGTGCAAGGGAAGCTATTCCATGGGAGTAAAGAGCAAGTAAAGCTAGACAGTGACAGTGATAACTTATGTAACACTTTGGAAAGAAATAGACTTAGGGTCTAATGTAGAATTTGGTGTGGTCATCATTGGCTGAAGCTATTAAAAATTGTGATTCTTTAATATTAATAACTGATCATAATGTCTGGTTACTGCCAATACCTAAGTAAATGAATCAAACTGTTAAACATAAAAAATCTGGCAAGACATTTAACTGTTGCTGATTAAAATTTTTACTGGGATTCTGTTATCTGATTTAATTTGTGAACTGGAATTTTATTTAAAAGTTCAGGTTTCTTCCAAGACATTACTGGCTATTTGAAGGCTAACCCTCTCTTTTTTCTTTTTTTTTTTCATTTTTGCCATTCATTTATTAAAATATAAATTTTGAATAAATAAATAAAATTCAGATTTAGCAGAACCTTTTTTTTAGCTAAATTACCTATGGAATTTTGAGAACCAGAAGATTATGTACCATCCTAAACTTTCCACAGCGAAGCCCTAACTGATTATAAAGGCAGGAGTGAGCAAGATTATTGCTCTGCTATTTTTAATTAGAGAAAAATGTCGCATTTTTTTTCCATGGCACCAACAAACAGCTAATACATAAATGTCTGTTATAGTAGGACATAGTTATATTCTGCTACCCCTCCATATGTCACATCAAGCTTTATCTTCCTTTTTTACCACCCTAGCCTAAAACCACTAGCATTTATGCTGGACTGACCGCATATTCAGTCGACATACTCATAATGCAAAACATGTGGGTTTGGAACGATGTGCGTATTTGTAGATTTGGGTTACAAAGGATTATATTAATGAGGAACACAGCTCCTATGGCTCAATCTGTGCTGAGTAATACAGATTTTAAGGGTGGTGAAGTACTGCACCCCAGGTGGTATACAGAAGGTTAAAAGGTTGTTTTTTTTTTTTTGTTGTTAATTTAAAAAATAACAAAACAAGTCATGTCAAAATGTCTGTGACTTTACCCAGAATGTTAGCACTTTTTTCTTGACGTGTTAAAAGTATTGTCATGAGAGCTTGATAGAATTTGGTAAAAATGACCAATGTCACAGCAGCAGTTCTTTTTAGTAAGGAATGAAGATGGAAAGGAAATCAGTAGCTATACATTCTACACGTTGAAATTTAAAATCTAATCAAATTATTCACAAAGCAGCCAACTGTGGGAAACATTAGTAATCATCTCACTGAGATGTCACTCATTGGCTGTGTCTTTTTGTTGCTAAGTGTCGTCTGCTGTTCAGGCTGAGATCACCAATCTTCTCAAAGCCAGCCATAGAATCTTTCGGCTATTTCTCTTTTGCAGTTAGTGGCTCTTAAAGTAGGCTTTATTATAAAGATATCAATAAACTATATGAAGTTTTGGTTATGATTTGGGAAATAGTACTATGTATATAAGTTCTGGGGACAGAGCTTCTGTTTCACTTCTTGGTAGGTTTTCATAAAACAAGGACATGCTGCTGCTGCAGACTCAAATTTTAGTAGATTTTTTATTGTCTGCAAAAAAAAAGAGGAATTTATCAACTAAAATGAAAATAATGGTTTTGACATGGTGTCGCTGACCCTTTCCAAATCCCCTATTTGCAGCAAATGTCTGTTTTAATCCCATCTTTTCATCTCTTGATAAAATACCAGTTGATGCTGGGTGGGCTGTTTATTGGACTCTTCATGAATGCATTATCAGGGTGGACAGGCCCGCTCTTCAGCCATTTTGTTCAAAGGGATGAACTTCCGCCTAACCCTAAGGTCAACATTCACGAGAAAAGAGGAGGAACTATTAGTTAGAGTTATTTGTAGTGAAACATAGTTATTAACAAAAAAAAAAAAAAAGTCATTGAATAGAATGAGATTTTTGTAAAAAAAATAAATAAGCGGTACAAAAATGAAAGCCATTTTAGAAACCTATTATTTTGACAGAAGTGGTCTTGGTGAGTCTGTCAGGGTGTCACTTCCTTGGGAGATTGGGTGGGTGGGGGAGGAGGAGGATGAAGGACTGCAGGGCTCTTTAAATTAAAAAATTTTTTTTTGTAGAGGTTTACAGTTGGGTAGATGACAGGTGTAGATAATGTTGCTGATTGAGTTTGAAAATAGGATGTTTCATCAGTCCAAGGGGTGAAGAAAAGAGATCTTTTCAAGCTTGGCTCCTTGTGTAGCATGTTAAGTCTAGCAGAGATAGATTTGATGGATGTTATGAATTGGAGTCAAAGACCATGAACAAGCAATCCTGTTGTCAAACCCTCTTGTTGGCCAACTTCTGGGTTAGAAGAAAGGGACAGAACACCTGCCTCTATTTAATAATTGTTTGTGTTGCCCTTTTTTCATATCCTGGTGAAAAATAACTAACGCTGACTGCCCGTAGGATATAGCTGGTTGGTTAATTAATGGTTAGCTTCATCTTCTTCAGGAACACATTAAGAAAAATTAAATGTTATCATTTGTGTATTGTAAATTTTAAAATGACTATAATTTATATATAATCAGTTTAGCCATAAATACTATTAAATTAACTACAAATAATCCAGTTTTTTCTTCTCATTTGCATGTGAAAAGTTTAAACCTTTTCATGTGTAAAGATGAATGAGTTAGACACACTTAACTGTTTTATCTTGTTATAAATTAAACTGGTTTAAGGATTATTAGGATCCCAACCATCTAAGATATAAAAAAAACAACAGAATACTCTAAGTTGTTTCATTTTTTTTTTTAAATTTCACATTTTTAATATTTCTGCTCAGCCAATGCACTAGCAATATCTGCAAAGTCCAGGCTGCAGCAAAAACCACTTTTGATTTCTCTTGATCAACATTTGATCAAAATATATTTTGTATGTGGTTTATTTTACTGAATGTTCCCTTCACAAATGTAATAGTCAGACAAATTCTAAGTACAAAAGTTACATTTGGAAATGTGCCATCAAGATGATTCTTTAAAAGTTCATTGGTTAATGCAAGTCCACAGGTCCAATGAAATAAATAAGTATTAAAATACAAGAGTACAAGCATTATAAAAGTCTATTCAGTGAACTGAGTAACATAATTTCATCAGTTTTTCACAATGTCTAGTGACAAAAGCCTGTATGAAACTGGTCTTCAGACAGACGGTTGTATGCTGCATGACATTTCCCAAGTGATGATTCAATTTGTCCAAAATTTCCAGAAATGTTTCTTAGAAATTTTGACTAGAAGATTTTGAGAATGTTTCCTCAGGTGCTTCTGACCCATCTGCATGGTTTTTGTTGCCTAACACATTTGTTTTCATCTGTATGTTTAAGAAATTTAGGTACCCTTTTTTAATGCTATGTCTCTAATTTCATTGAATTGATCGCTCAGGTAATCAGTGATGTCTTCCTGTAAATGTAGTGATGTGGTTGGAACAAACAAGCTGATGACCTCACTTTGAAGAGAAACGTTGATTTTGTGGTATCAAATAAGCACTTAATTTTGGGTAGTTTTACCATGAATGCAGTTTCCCATTGTTCAAGACTACTCGCAAGACTGGCATGCTTCTGTTCTTGTAGTTGGAAGTTGATTTTTTGCATTAGCTAGTTCTTTCAAGTTGTTGCAAAAGTTGCCATAGTTTAAGCACAATTTCTTTCATTGACTTCATAAGACAGGACCTTTGAGTTGTTAACAATATCTTCAGTCTGAGAATTTGTTTGTTTTCATTTTGGTGTTAGATCGCTTGTCAGAACAGTGCTTACATGTTATTCAGGAGTCCAACAAAGTTTATTGCTTCAAGGCAGCAGCTGTCACTGAGTTCCTACTGAATTCAATGAATGTGATGCATAAATTAGTCAGCAAGTTTAACTTCACCGATCCACTTTTGTAGGCCATTTTAACATTGTGATACAGCTATCAGTACTGATCTCCAGTGATTTTAATGTTTCTAGCACATTTCTCTCTCTCCCACTCACACGCACACACTTTCCCAGTGCAAATTATGAAAGCCAACTGATCAGTACATAATACATCAGGTGATGAGTCAACAGTAATTGAGAAATTTTTTTTTTTTCCCTTGTAGACAGTAGACAGAAATATTTTTCCCATAAGTAGGATCAGTTTGTTATAGGTAGAAGTCCAGTAATTAGCATTTCTATGGCCTATATTCCCAAATCTAGAAATATATGCTTTAAGAAAAAAAAAAAAAACTTTGCAATAAGTTCGAGTATCCAAAAATAGCTGCTGTTGTGTGAAAACCCAGTTACTCATCATCTTTAAACACCAATCATATTCACTGAGAACTTTTATCAAAGTCGCTAAAGTACTACATGGCAAAGCTTTCTTTCAGTTAAAATTTGTTGCTAAATTTCGGTATTTGTACAAACTGCCATTGCAGCTCATCTCAATCAGATAACTGTTGTTGCTTGGTGCTCATTGCTATTTTAATCTTTTTTTTTACTGTATGAATACCATGTGACCAGTTATTAAAGCCAGTGTTGAAAGGAAAACTCTTCAGATCAGAATGCATGTAAAGCAAAATATCTTTGCTTTTGACAAGCAATACAGTAGCCATTTTCTCTTCACTGTTTTGCCAGTGGAAAACGTGCAAACAAATATCCCTTTTGTGAGAAATCTTTCTTTATGATTCTCTCCCCCACCATACATTCTCAGAGTCATGATGAAATTTAGATCATGGTTTCCAGATTTAGAATTGTGATGCTCTTCATTTATAATCCACATTACTGGATCAGTAATAATGATAAAGGATTCATTGGTCTTTGTCATTGCTTCACTTTCTTTGTCAACATTTGTCTAATTGAATATAGTAGGAACATCAGGCAGTGGGGGTCACCTGGTAGACCAAAAAAAGGACATTGGTATTTGTGTTGGCTTAGAATTTGAAGCTGTTGGAAAATCACCACTCACTTGGTTGAATATTCATAACACTGCAGATTGCAGGTGCAAGCTTCAATGGAATCAGCAGTATTGGCTGTAGCAGATGATGGTACTAATGTGTATGCCTCTGATCTTATTTTAAAGTAGTCAGTCAGTTTTTGAATGTTTGCAATCACTTTATCTTGACAAATATCCTTTTCCCTTCATAATTTACATTTTCCAGCACCACTTGTTGGTGACTTTCTTTGAGCATGCACCACTCCTAAAGATTTTCTGTAAGGAAATAACATAGCATGACTTTTAGGAAACAAAATCATGCAAAAAAGTATAAAATATATACAACAAGCATGTGGCACATATACCAGTCAAGATAGATAAGCAGTCTATTTTTGTGCTCTATAGTGGCACACTTAAATGGGAGTTAACCTGTATGCTTATTGTTTTGTTAATTGGTCTAAGTGGAATAATTCTTTAAGAGAATGAGTTATAAATCAAACAATCTATGTAATATTCCTAATGGCTAGCATTATGCATGGAAGAGGTAATTCGATAGAACTATTCACTCATGCAGACACTAATTTTGCATCTTGCTTACAAGCAATATTGTGCTGCCTTAAGGGCTTTGACTCTAAGTTCAAAATGTTTTGAATAATAAGTGAGGACTCCATTCAGCCAAGGCTCTGGCCTGTGCTCCAGTGGTACTGTTATTAATCTGGCTCTAGTTGTAAAGATAAATGTGTGTATAAAATCCCTCCATTATTTGCTGTGCATTTCATTATTTAGTAAACCTGCAACTGATAATCTTCTACAATACTTAAATATAAGAATGTTCATTGAATAAGTTAGTCTTTAATTCTGAAAGTAATCAGTCTTGTGTTTTGATATTAATGTATATTGTTAATTATAGCTACTTTTATTTTTAAACTTGAAGTTTTGAAGGTATAATAATGTTTAGTATTAATAAACTGGGGTGTTTTTAGCTATGTGGAGAGCATTAAACTGATTGAACTTCTGAAAGGATTGATCATGTGGTTACTAAATCAATTATTTGATAGCTACTAGGCCCAGAATAAGCCCTTCTAAGTTAGTGGTGAGGGATTTTTTGATCAGAGTCTAGGAGAAAATCAGTGATTGGGTGGATAAACCTCACAGAGTACCGGTACAAGAAAGTGAGAAAAAAGTCAAAAGAAATAGGGGTGTTTGAATCCAACTGAGAATAGTTTGTATTAGGGTCCACAAAAGGTCAACATTTCAAACCTTAGCAGTTGACCCTTACCACAGTGGCTTTGAGATACTTGCTTCGTTTGTTTTCATCTAAATGATTATTTACTCTTTATTTTTAAAATCTACAGTTCATTTTTACCCTCTTATATCAGTGCTTGGTGGTACGTTAGAAACATCTTACGTAAAAGCTTGTTAAAGGTCTTTTAAACATTTCTGGAAATCATCGGTAAATCAGATTGTCTGGACAATGGTCAAGAATTGGCATGGGACTGCCATGTTTGTTACACTTTCATAGATATTGACAAGGAGTCTAACCCTATATAACGTTTTCCACAGATAGAGATAGTAGATTTATAATTTTAAAGAAATACATATTGTGTATAACGTTTCGTTCTCATATTTTCTAGACCTGCGTGGGCAGTTAGTTTATATAGTGACTCAGAAGCTTTCTATATCACATTCTGTAGTGGTTATCATCAAACCTGTACATATTATTTACTTGTTGTCATGCTGAAACTTAAGGTTTCAGTAAGTCGGCTTACTAAATTATTGATCTTTTTCTCTCTAAAGTTTCACAAGCTGTGAATCAATCAACTAAAACTGTAAATAAATATTAACAATGTCAGCTTTCTTGGCACATCATTGTCTTATATCAATACCTTATGATTAACTGTGGCAACTGGAATGCTAAATAATACATTTTATAGGAATAATTTATGTGCATTGTTACATTTGACATGCCTCCTAGTTTTGTTTGGTTTACTTGGATTTCATTGTGAGGAAAATCAGTTTTTATGACACCACAGGCACACACCCCCCCCCTGTTTAAGGGAGATTACTGTGTATGAACATATAACACTAATAATGAAAAATGTAGGTCATCTAAGAAATCTGATATTGATCAATTACTACTATAGAGCCTTTACCTTCAATAATATATATTCAACAAACTGCCTCCACAAAGGAAAAATAATATTTTATTGTTAAATGATAAATTTGCAAAGCTTGGGAATTTTTCCTTCAGTCACATATTGCCTTAGATATTGCTATGTGATGATACTTGACAGTTGTTACTTGTCCATGGTTGATTTGAGTCAAGAGACTTTATTTACACTTCAAAAGTTCCTCTTGATTTTAACCAATCTGAATTCTTCTTACATTTGGAAATATTTACAGCAATTATGATCAATCTAAAATTTTCAAACATTTTTGTGAATTAAAAAAAAAAATAATACATTTCTCATCATGTGGCTTGTTTCAGTGTATACTCAGGTTAATTCATGGTATCCTGTTTGATTACTTTCTGTTTTCAGTCTCTCTAACAACTTGACATGTTATTTCATCACTGCTATCTCGTAGTTTGTCCTCACAGAGGCATGTGGACTCGTGAAGCGATGACCCTAGTTTGACTTCAGTGCCAGGCAGCCAGTTTTTTTAAGCACACTCGGAAAATGAAGTGCACATATCTCTTGATGCATCACAGAAGATTGCAGCAAGTTGTGTAGGTAAATTAAAATAGCAGTACTAAGGTCAAGATTTGTAATCTCATATCCAGTTTAGATGAATTTGGAGGAGAAAATCATTGGCCAGAGTTCCTATGTATTGATTGTTACAGATTGAGATTGTTTGTATTTGTAATGCTAACAAGTTTAAACTTACTTATGGGAATTAGACCCAGGAATCAAAACCACAAAATTATTTGTGTAGACCTGGAAACCTTTAATCCTACATACCAGTCTATAACAAACTGCTTGGTTTGAATAATTTTGAACTATTTACATAGTTGATTATGTCTAAACTTTGTTACAAAATCAATTTTCTTGAATATATATAAACTAGTAGTTCAAATACATATTGCATGTTATCTGGAAACATTCGCAGTTAGGTATTTAAATTACAGGGACATTAGAAAAAACATTTTTATTAATGTTATTTCTATTCGATGTTACAAGTATTATACTTAATAAAAATATTTTAAAATCTTTGATAATTGTTGTTTACTGAAAGAAGTTTCCTTAATGTACATAAATTTAGATATTTGAATAAGATACATTTTTAGTTAATTTCCATGAATGAATTAAAAAGTTAACTGTTCTTTATCAATACCAACCTTTTGATGTGGTATGTGTGGGATGCTGTTAGACTCCTTTGAAATGCCTTTAACATGTAGCTTTTCTTGATAAAAAGACAATATTTTTGTGTTAATTTATTCTTAGTGGAAACATAAAAAGTAAAATGAGTGAGCTGAATGGAATTAATTGAAAAATGTAGATTGAAGCTGAAGAGGAGCACAATTAGATTTACTTTCAGTGTGAGAATAGTGCAATAAATAGGAATGTGAGCATCTAATCAATACCATGCAGTTGTCAATAGACCTACTGTTGGACTTGTTACAATGTTATCTGATGGTAGGGTGAGGGTAAGACAGAGAAGTTTGGTATCTGGGTTAAATGTTGAGAGAGTTTCTTACAGCTCTTTAAAATTATGCTACAAAATGCTATAAATTTCAACATGTAATTGTCCCAGCTGTTATTTGATGTCATTTTAACGTGGAAGACTAACAGTATGAAGAATTCTCATTTTAATATGTTTACAGTGCTGCAAAATTAACGCTGTTGCAATTCTACATTAAAAAGTAGCTTTTCTTCACAAAGTCATGCTACTGTAGAATGGAAATATTATGTAACCAACAAAATAATCATTACATAACAACAATAATTAAATATTTTAAATTATGCCTCTAATGAAAAGTAATGATATCATTTAATTATCTTTGGATTTTACTGATGTCACCTGGCATACTATTTGCTGCATGTTGGCCATTGGTCAAATGTTCACATTATCAAGTGTGAAAAATAGCAGTTTTCTAAAGTTCATAAGCAAACTCAGCTTCACTGGTGTCACTCATTGGCACAGAATATGGATTCAGATGTACTAGCACTATTGTTCAGGTATGAATCCTCTTATTTTTCTTCTTTTTTGTTGCACAGGCATAATGGTCAACTTTGAGTTTACCACTGCAGAAATGGATGCTATGTTCTTGCTTATGTGTGCCACATCGACCAATTTGG